>VXAB01004773.1:0-31976 GCA_013399175.1 Odontophorus gujanensis
GGCTGTGGGTTTGGTTGAAGGCTGCTCCTGGCGCAGGCAGGTTGCTGTACGGCAGGTCTGGGCTGTAGGGAAGTCTCGAGCCCCGCGCTGGCGTGCGGGGACGGGTTTCTTTGGTATTTGGAAGGCTGCAGTCTGGGGCTTTGCTATATGGAGGGGGAGCCGGAGCCCCCCCCCTCCCCAAGCTGGCTGCGTGGGGCCGGGGAGCTGCTGCTTCCTAGGGGCGGAGGAGGGCGGTGTGCAGCTCCGAGAGCCGTGCGTGCCCTTTGCATCGCTGCCTGCCGAGGTGCAGTCGGGCTGCCACCGCTCGCCGTGGATGCTGAAGCTCTCCTATGTGATGCAGAGATGGATGGGTGCGGAGGTGGGATTGCAGGGCCGTGCTGTGCTGCCTGGCGGCTGCGGGGGGGTTCATCCCCCGGCTCCCTCCTGCTGTAGCCCTCGCCCTGGCTCCCTGCTGCCTCTTCACCTCTCGTTTCACAGGAGCAGAGCAGGTCTTAATGCTGTTTCACTTTGTGTTTGGCTTGCCATGGTAAGGACGTCTGTGTTGTTCTTCGCCGACATTGTTGCACTTGAGGTTGTTTCCATTACGTGGGTCATCTCGTGTAGGTTTGTTTATTTGGAGTTGATTTCTCTCATGAAAAATGTTGAAGTTCACGTTAAAAATAGAGCCTTTTTCTGCTTAAAGCCGGGGACCTACGTGGGCTGCCCTTCAGTTTTTGTTGTGTCTTGTGGGTGCTAATGTGCAGAACTCGTCAGCTTTGTGGTTAAAGGGTGCTTGTTGCTGGGGGATGGTTTCAGTGCTAGGATTGAGGAGGCTTTTGTTAATTGAGGAGGTGGGGATTTGTTTTTTCCTCCCCTTGGCTGGTGAAGAGACATTTGGGTCTTCTTCCTCTCCGGGCTCTTCTCTCTGCGCCCATTGGGTTGGGCATTCTGTCCACACGAGTGCACGATGTCTTCATCCAACAGATTCCCCGTGGTCACAGGAAGGTCAGAGGGCCCTGTACAAACAGAGTAAACACCCCCACACGTCCCCCCGGGGTCGTGCATCCCTGTGCCGTTGCCAGGGAGGTTCCCAGAGGATTGAAACTGAGCTGAGGGCTCAGAGGAAGATCACACCAACGCTGAACCCAACCTCCCAAAACCTCTCCGAGAGGGCCCTTTCAATGCTGGACCAAGGAACAACTTGATGTTTTAGTTGTCAGAAAGTGACAGCGATTGCAGGACAGCTTAAGTGCTAAATGCATACTGTGCACTGCCAGTTTTTTCCCTCCTGACCCATTTATTTCCAAGCTTTTTTCGCAGGGAAGTCCTTTGTTGCACACAAGATATCATTCTGCCTTTTGCAATAAAATGGCACTTCCGTTAATGTTTGGGCACAGGTTCTGGAGTCCCGCTGTGTGTGGAGGTGCTGGAATCAGCTTTTATTAATGTTACTTAGGGTTGAACTGCGTTCTTAGCTCTGTGTTTGAACTTTCCACTTAAATGTGCAGTTTCATAATAAACGAGGGAAAGGAATTATGTTTTCCTCGTCAAGATCTGGCTCAGACTTTAAAAAAAAAATATATATATATATATGTGATCTGTGTTGTTTTTTTGTAGGTGAAAGTTACACAAGAGCTGAAGAACATCCAGGTGGAGCAGATGACAAAGCTGCAGGCCAAGCATCAGGCAGAATGTGAGCTACTGGAAGATATCAGGTAAGGTTACAGAGGACGCTACCAGAATTCCTTTAGGATCCAGTTTTTGGAAGAATATTTGAGTTACAAAACTTCAGGAACTGACGATGGAATTTCCTTTTTGGATTTCCTGCTTTCAGGCTGTTAAAGTTCTGACACAGCTGGAAATTATAACTGGAGCTAACACAATGCAAACGCTTTTTTCTTCTTTTCAATGGGGGAAATGTTTGAAGCAAAAAAACAAGTCCCAAACAACATACCAAAAGCGTTGGGCTTTTCAGCAGTATCTCTCTATGTAATAGACAGAGGCTTTGATTTACTGCTTGTAAGAAGCTGTTAAAATTATTGCAGATATTTTAAAACCACTGATGATTTACATCTTGCTTGGAAAAGCTTCGAACAGCACTTTTAAATAGATTGGTTTGGGAGTTTTGTTTGTTTGTTGGTTTTGTTTTTTTAACAGAAACAAGGAAATATTTGTATCTGTAATTTAAAACTCCTAAAACAGGTTAAGATCAGTAGGGAAAACGTACATGCTATCAGTTCAGTGTTGCCTTTTTGTTTTTTTAATTCTTTTTAACAAACATGATTGCTTCTCTTCAACGTAAGGGTTTGCTTTTAACAGAGTAGGTGGCAGTGGGTGCCTGGTGTTCTGTGGGGGATTGATGGCTCTCTTTGGAGAGCACCAATTTCTAGAGTGGTTCTTCCATAAAGCGTTGGCAGTGGGGCTGCTGCCTTCCTCCTCTTTTGGGCAGCATGTATTTTGTCCATTTGTTATTTAAATTAGATCGTTATTTTTGCTTTGTATTCGGGCACGAAATGCAGACACGGTGGCTCTGGTAGGTGTGCACTGTCTGTTTCGTTCTCATTGCACCCACTGTTGGTTGGGGTGGCAGAGCTTGGGCCCTGCTGCTCCTCTGAGGGTGTTGGGGTGCTCTTTTTGTGTCTCAGTGCTCATCCCTTAGCTGAACACCAGCAGCAGTGCCGTGCTTTACTGGCAGATGCTGAGCTGTGAGTGTTGGACAGCTGGAATTGATCATTTTGGAAAAGACCTTCAAGATCAAGTCCAACCTCAACCAAACCATACTACCCTAACTCTAACAACCCACTGCTACGTCACGTCCCTGAGCACCACATCCAGATGGGTTTTAAACACATCCAGGGATGGTGATTCCACCACCGCCCTGCAGAGCCCATTCCAGTGCTTAACGACCCTTTCTATGCAGAGGTTTTTCCTGATACCCAACCTGAACCTCCCCTGGTGCAACTTGAGGCCATGTCCCCTCGTCCTGTCACTGTCAGCAGTGAGCAGAGCCCAGCCCTGCTCTCACTGCCAGCACCTTTCAGGTATTTGAAGAGAGCAGTGAGGTCTCCCCTCACCTCCTCTTCCCCCACCATACAGCCCCAGCTCCTTCATCGCTGCTCATAGTGCACGCTCTCGTGTGTGGGCCAGGTGCTGTTGCTCCAGGTCCAGCTTTGGTTGGTGTTCTCTGTTTCTCAGGAGCTCATCATTCCTGCAGTCTGCCCTCCTGCTGGAAGGTGTCCCGAGCATTGTGGGTTCTGGAACAGCAAAACACGTGGAAACATTGCCTCAGAACACTTTATTTTGAATGTAACTTAATTTTTAATGTTAATTTAATTTGTAAATGTTGATGCTGTGGATTAAGAGATGGGATTATTGCATTTAATTCATTAAGATGCTTGGTAAATAGACACGGTCTGTTCGGCATTCTTGTTACAATCAGTCGGTGTTTGCAGAATCACTCTGTGGATTTGCATATTAAATATTCTTCAAACGTGGGGCGATGTGATGGGATATGACAGCTCCACTGCCTCCGTGACTCCTTCAAATACCAGATAACACAGATGGAGGGGACAGGAGAGTTCTGGCTGAGAAATGCTTGCTGAGGAACACTGGTGGCACAGGGGCTCTTCTTTGCTTGTAGGTGTGATGGAGGAGAGGGGTGTGGGTGAGAAACTGGAGGTCAACTTTGAAATCCTCATCCTGTGTGCTTGTAGCTGTACACAGCCACGTGGTTCTGGATCGTCCCATGTACTGTGTCCACCAGAACCACACGTGGCACGCTCTCATCTCCTGAAGGGTGAGATGTTATCATGGAAAGCACCCCAGAAGTCTAAATTTTAACTGAATGCTGTGTGTTCACTGAGACCTGGGAAGCTGGGGGCCTTTGTAGCCCTGCTGGAGCTTTGAAGTGTGGGGGGAGCACGGCCTTGTCCTGTGTTCTGTGCTGCTCTGAGTTCTGCTCAACCTCTGCCATCACAGTGAGAAACTTTGTGTGTGTGGTTTGTCAGTTCACCGTTGAGAATTCAGATTTTGAAACGTTAAATCTATCACAAAACGTCTGTGTATGTTGGCATATACGTGCCAGCAGTCAAATCATATATGCAGTGTTTGGAAACCAAAGCATTTGTCTGGGCTTTAATGCTCTTAATTACATTCTTAATATCATTTCAGGCCAGTTCTGTATAAAACTTCAAATGTCTGTAACACAGAAGGGATGCGAGGAAAAGATCAGAAAGTTCTCTCATGAGTTCTGCTGAAATGTGCCCATTGTCTGCTGTAGTAGAGGCAGATGACTTCTGGCAGTAAACCAGATCATAAACATACTTTTCATTCCAGTAGCTTTGATATTTTGTCCAAAGCTGAGCGCTGTTTTCAATGTTTATAGTTGGAAGGTTTAAACTGTGTCATTTGGAGAGGATGAAGGCTGATGCTGTTTATTCCCAACAGGATTGGGCTCAGTTGGGGCTGAGGCAAACAGGTGTAACTAGCTTTTCTCCACCCCCTCTCCAGATAGCAAATCTCCTTGAGATACATACACAAAACCACCATGCTGAATTACATCTAAAACGTGTCTCTTTTTTGCTGATAATGCGGTGTTCAGCATGCTGAGGATGTAGCTCCAGGTCATGGAGGCCGAGAAGAAAGGCAGTGTGTTTTGCTTATGGAGGGAGCATACTTAGAACTTGACAGAACTACGTGCAGGTAGGTGAGCTGAAAGCTGTGCTGGGAGTTGGACTGCTTCTGACACGACGTAAAATTGTAATGTGCATAAAAATTGTAGTATCTGTTGCAGTCTTACAAACTGCTCCACGTTTCCCTTCCCTGTGACAGCTTAGTAGCAGCGAAGCTGGAGTATCTTTTTACGGCCTGACAAGGCTGTAATGAAAAACGTGTGTTAGAAGTATGTTAGCAAGTAGGTTTAAAAATACCTTTCAGTGTTTATGATCTCAGTTTGGCTCTTGGTACGTTTCTTCATACCTGGTGATTGGAGAATTAGTGGAACAAGTGACTCAGGATGTGTGCTGGGTCGCTGGCTTGGTTCTAGGCATGGTGTATTCTGTAGCTCGCTGAGGCCGCCACATCCTTTCACATGGTGGATCTGTGCTGGCATTGCTAGAAGAAGGTTGTCTTTCTGCAGCTGTAACAGAGGAGGGTTTGCCTTTCAGAGGGAAAAGGCTCTGAGCTTCATTGCCGTGATCCAGACGTCCTTCAAACCTTCTCCCTGGCTGCAAGTGCTTTGCCCTGTCCACATCTGGCTGTGTCTGGGCAGCAAGTTCATCTCATCCCCAATGGCCAGCTGGGTTAGGAAGGGCTCAATTTGTATCAGAGGTGCTGATGGTTCTCAAATGTCTCCTGGTTTTAGACATTGTGTTGTTTGATTGGTAGTAGTAAAGAGGTCACATGTAGTGGTGTGAAATTGCCCTTAGTTTGCCAGGATGTGTGTCTGCAGGGCTGTAAAGAACTCCATCTGATCCATGCTGGGATTGCAGTCGATGCTGCTGTAATCTGTGCTGTATGGTGTATGAACTGGTTAGTTGATAGTACCTTTACCTTGGATATTACGTTATCTCAGGGCCTGATTTTCCAAGGAACTTTGTGTACCTTTACAGGTTTTGCAATTGTAGTCATAAAATGCTTTTTTTTTTTTTTCCTTTTAAATCATTTCTTTTCTTTCATGCTTTGCCAGTGGTTACGTTGCAGTTTTAATCCGTGCTGAAGTCTGGATTGCTTCTGCAGGGCCAGCTCTGTTTGCCAGCTCTTGGTGCTGTCCCCGTGTGGGTTCCTGTGCTGAGGGAGCCAGGTGGGTGAGGACACTCAGCCCCTTTCCCAGCTCTTCTCCCCAGAGCTCTGTTGGAGATAATCCTGTACCCTGATGCTGCTGGGCTGCAGCTGCCTGCTCCGAGTCTTAGCAAACTCTCTGTTGTCAGGATGTGTCAATCACAGGCTCATAACCTTCACCTGTTCCAGAAATACACGCACAAATACCACCTCCTGTTGTTCTCACCCCTCTGTCTTTGTGTGTTCTCCCTTGTTACTTTCTTGTACTTAAATTATCAGCTTCTGATAGCTCAGTCTGTCAGCTCAATGTCACATACCCCATGAATTCATTCCCCTTCTGGTAAAGCCATGTTCTCCTCGCATCCTGTTTCTTTGCCATTTGCCATCTTCCTGCTGTCTTGTCTTTGTGCACTGTGTTCTGCCTTCCTCCTCTTCTCCACAAGTTTGCCCGTGGAAGATTGCTCCCCTTTCCAGTTTGCCAACTCTTTTTTTTTTTTCCTCCCTGGATGCTTCATCTCTTCCCTCTTCCTTTCTTTATCCGATCCTGAGCTGTGTATTTTAATTGGTTACCTCTCTTTTCAAGGTACTTTAGTACATGACGTAGAGCAGTACAGCTCAGACCTGCTGCATGTAAGTGTGCAGGGGTGAAGGTGGTGGGGCATTTGTGCTTACACACTCAGCACAAGGTCAGAGTGCTTCAATATCTCCTGACTTGTGCCTGTCACAGCGAGCCTGAGTGAGCAGTACACACTGAAGAGAAGAACTACAAAGTATGAATGCATATGTCCATGTCGTTAGCTCCTTGTGCTCATAGCATGCCATTTTATGTACTGGAGTATGCTCAGCTTAATAAAGTGCACGTCACCTTTTGCTGTGAATATACTTTGTACTCTCCAGTGGGACGTGACTGCGCTGATGCTGTCGGGAGGTTCGTGATAAGGTTTATGGCAGTGCTGGCTGGGAGTCAGTTTGCTGAACTAGAAGCTAATCACGATTCCAGTTTTAAATACAGCAAATGAAACGTGGCAGCTACAACACGGCTCGCTTACTGCCCTGTGCTGGGGAGAAGCCTGCTTGGGGCAGGGGTGGTGCTGCAAAGCACTAAGTGGCTGGAAGTGAAAACGGAGAAGAATATACATTTATGTATGTGTACAGACATTAATATATATTAGGATCCCGTAAGAAGTTCTGAAAAGTTATGAGAGAGCTTTGCTTTTCCTGACCTGAGGCAGAGTGAGGATTTACTTCTCTTCCTGTTCTTCCAGGTCTCAGCTGCAGTGAATGCAAGTCACTCAGATGTTCTTGGAGCCTGTCTCAGGCTCCAGAGTGGTTTGCCTCTGGCTGGGGGTATCTCATCATGGTGTTTCCTTACTGAAAGAGCTGGTCAGAGCTTCCTCTCTGAAGTAGCTGGGAGGGCTTTCCATGAGGGCATCATCTATTTTTTGGTCTTCTTGTATCCTGCTCAGAAACATGTCCTTCATCATCATCTTTCCTTTCCCCTCCGACGTCCTTTGCTCTGTTCAGCAGCCATGATGTTCCTGCTGTTCCCAGCTCTATTTAACCAGGAGCAGTGTTTCCCTCTGCAGGTTCTCAATTGTGCAGCCTTGTGAAGTGTGAAGGAGGACTCAGGACAGTTCTATGGACAGTGCTCTGTTCCTCTGGGTTGGTCTCACTTTCCTTGCACATAAGGACTACTTAACCTACACGCTTTTCCTTTTCCTTTAAATCTTGCAGTTTTCTTGAGAGTTGGTGTTCCTCTCGGGTTGCTCTTTCTCACCACCAGTGACTGCTGAAGCACTGTGAGGTTTAATTCCCTTCTCCCTTGAAGCTCTTCATTACTGGAAGACAGGCAGCATAATTCTCTGCTGCTTTGCTGTAACACGCTGCAGATGTTTCAGAACTTCTCTCAAAAGTTGGTAGTGTTACTTCTGAATGCTATTCTGTATAACGATGCCACAGAATCTGTGGTCTGGGCACGTTACCTATAATTAGGCAGTCCCTTAATGAGATGCTTGCATTCTTGACGGAATTAAAATCCGGTGATGTTTTGACTGGAACTGTTTGAGGGAAGCTTGGAATGCACTTAAAAAATGTTGCCTACTGGGTGTGGAAGTCCAAGTTTTCAGTAAAAAAAAAAAAAATAGGATTCAGTATAAACATAGGCTTGAATCATTACACTGTGGCCATCTTGGCGCAGTGAAATTGAGAAATGGACCACACTCCTATTTTTATTTTTTTAATCCAGGCCATATAAAATACAGTACATCTCCTGTTTCGGTGTTTCTGAGAGGCTTTGCAGTGCTCAGTTAGCTGATGGAGGATTATTTTTGGTGGTTGTTGTTTTGGAACAAAAGCAGTGGCCTTGAAAAGCAGCAATTCATTTGTTACATCCATCAGAAGGAAAATGAAGACTTTTTTTCCACTTTATGTCTTCTGAGTTTGGCTTTCAGGAGAGTTCTAGCTCGCCTTAGCTGGTGAGCTCTGTGCCTCGAGGGTGAAGTTGTCTTGGAAGACCATAAGAAGGGGCTTCTGGTGCCCAGTACAGCATGGGCACTCTTCTTGAGGCATTGCAGTGTCAGTTTTGACTAAATGCTCCCTTCTCAAGGATGAATTCTTTAGCTCTCAGAAAGCAGTGGTGGTGTTCCTAATTCTGGGGTTTATCCCAGCGCAGTCTGTCCTGAAGCTGAGGAGGCCTCATTGTGACCTTCCAGGACCTGAAGGAAATGTATCACCAGGAAAGGGAATGGCTGCTGACACGGGTGGATGGTGATAGGACGAGGGGGGATAGTTTTAAACTAAGACCAGGGAGACTGAGGTTGGGTGTGAGGAGGAAGTTTTTCCCTCAGAGGGTGATGATGCACTGGAACAGGTTGCCCAGAGAGGTTGTGGATGCCCCATCCCTGCAGGCACTCAAGGCAAGGCTGGATGTGGCTCTGGGCAGCCTGCTCTGGTGGTTGGTGACCCTGCTCATGGCAGGGGAGTTGAAATGAGATGATCTTGGAGGTCCTTTTCAAGCCAGGCCATTCTGTGATAGGATTCTCTGATCGCTTTCACCATGATGCTGCTCAGCAGAGCTCTAGCAATGCAGCAGTTGTAACGCTGCGTAACTTTGCACAACTGCCTCAGCATTTTTGTGGTGCGGCGTGCAACCAGCAATCAACCAAGCTGAGCATGTCTCTTAGACTCTTTAGCATGATAGGGCAAGGGGAAATGGTTCCCAATAAAAAGGAGGGAGATTTAGACTGGATATAAGGAAGGAGTGGTTCGCAGTAAGGGCACTGCACAGGTTGCCTGGAGTGGTGGTGGTGCCCCATCCCTGCACTCAGCTGAGGTCAGGGGATGGGGCTCTGAGTGCTGATGGAGCTGTGGGTGTTCATTGCAGAGAGTGTGACCAGGTGGACTTTAAAGGGTCCCTTCCAACTCCAAGCATTCTGTGATTCTGTGGATACATAGCACAGGGAATTTTGAAGAAACAGAGAGCTCTGCTGGACCAAATCCTGGGGTCGATCCTGTAAGGAGAGCTTTCTTTTGAGCATCTAAGTACTCCTCATCCCAGCTCTTACTTCTGAAGTCTCGTGCAGGGGGAATTGGAAGTGTCCAGGACATCCTGCCAGCGTTACGATAAAGCTGCGCTGGGAAGAGGAAAAGCATTCTTATCATTCCAGACACAATCAGTGTAGCCTGGCTTAATTTCCTATGGTGTTTTGTTGTATTTGTTTCATCTTGTTTGGTGGGAAGAAGTTTATTTTGCAGGTTTTGCATCCTCTGCCAATAGCGCTTTCAGCATTTTTTGCAGACAGTGCTTTCAGCCTCTCCAGCATATTCTACACAAAGGCTCTGTAAACAGTGCCTGCTGTGGCTCAGGCCATTGAGGTTGTTGATAGAGGGCTCTCCATCCTTTTCATCTAGCTCATGTGGCTGTAAACATTTTCTTTCTCTCTCTCCCCTCTGTGCCAGAATTGTCTTTCCTCTTGGAGTTACTTTAGACACCCACAGGTGGAGGTGGAGATGTGCAGCTGTCGGGGAAGCTGGTGCTGTATTCACCTGGCTCACAATCCATCGTGCTACCTGATTTTTGGGCCCAGGTTCTCTGCCTCTGCTGGCAGGCTGTGGAGAAGAGCAAGAGATGGGCTGGCTCTTCTGGAGTGGTTTTGGCCTTACCATGCTGGCTTGGAGCAAGGTTCGTTTTTGTCAAGCTGAATCACCATGAGTTGGAAGGGACCTGTAAGGATCACTGAGTCCAACTCCTGGCTCTGCACAAGACCTCCCAAAATCAGACTGTATGTCTGAGAGTATTGTCCAGATGCTTCTTGAACTCCAACAAGCTCAGTGCTGTGACCACTGCCCTGGAAGTACCCCTGGTACATTGTGAGCATGGCAGTGCTTTGTGTTAACAAGGCAAAGCTTTGCACGCCCTGCTGCAGCTGTGTTACAAGCAAAAAATTGCCTCTGTTCTTAGAAGCACACATGACTCCAAGAATATGATAGTTGCTGCTCTGTCTGAAGTGGTTTTTACTTTTGTTACCTACAGGTATAATTGAGACCTGTGTGTGTTTTGTTTCTCATGAATTGCGTGAATTTCCTTTTAAGATTTGAATTTGTGCATTTGCCTCAAGTCCACCTTCAGAGTCAAAAGGGAATGGTGCTCTTGTGTCCCATCAGACCTTGAAAACCTCAGGCCTGTTCTCTGCTTGTGAGTGGGAAACTTGTTCTGACAAAGGAGGGGAGGAGATTGCACTTCATAGAACTGTTCTTGTAGTGCAGGTGGGGATGAAAAGAGGCTTTTTCAGGTGAAGATCAATGTAGAGTGGTTATCTGGTACTGGGGACTCGGGGTTCTTGGCAGACCATTGAGTTCAGCTTCTACCCCTGGTGGGCTTCTCACCTGGAGTGGTGTTAGAATTGGTCATTTGAAAGTTCTTAGTGTTTGGTGATGCTCCTTGTGACAGCATTTGGAGCTACTCCAAGTATTCCTTTCTTTCCTGCCTGAGAATGCAGTCATGTCCAGTCCCTGGTGGCAACATACACCCTGTCCTCCTGTGCTTCATCCAGCATGCATCCCTGAAGTGAGAGAGATGAGATGTGCTGGCATCTGATGTTCTGAGCAGAGCTCTTCTAAGATTGATGATGGTGAAGCCACTAAGTGGAGTTATTTCTGGCCTGTGTGCCAGCTGTGTGTCAGTTAGTGCAGACACTTGTGGCAGTGTTTCAGTGCATACAATAGCCAGCATAGACAAGGTATTTTTTACTGTGCTGTACATATTTGGAGGGAGGGTCAAAAAAACCCACCAGGCAAGGTGAAACTTTTCTTGAGGGATATTGTACTCCAAGATGATCTGAGATGAAAAATGCTTTTAAAGGTGTTTGAGCATTAGAATAAGTGAATTTGTATCCATGGTGAGGCATTCCTGGCAATATTTGGGATGGCTGGGATGGGATATTGGAATTATAATCGAAGGGTATGAAAAGAGGAAGCACTTTGGTTTTAATTCTGAGATTGAGAAACAGAAATGAGGGCTTGAATATATATATATATTTTTTTTTTTAAATTGGCCTAAACCTTTTTTCGGGTTTTCATCAGCAAAATGAAATAGAATTCTGGAATCATGAAGGTTCATGAGGAGCCCACCGTGCCCGCTCACTATGGCCCTCAGCACCACATCTCTATGGCCCTTGAGCAGTCGTTTTCCCTTGAGGTAATGATGGCGTCCTACCCTGAAACATTACCACGGTCAGTCTGCTGACTTTCTGTCTCTGTTTGATCTAGAAATCAATCTGCCCGATTTTTTTCCCCCTAAAAATAGGCAGGGACAGGAGAGAGAGAGAGAGGAAGAGGGAGATGAGAACGACCTGTGAAGGCAGAGGAGTGCTGTCAGGCAGCAGCATCAGAGTCCTAGCTTCCAGTTGCTGCCTGCCCAGCTTGCTTTCAGACTGCCTCAGCTCTGGGTACTTGGCTTGCTTTCAGCTCTGTTGCCACTAGTGAAAAAATGCATAGGTGGCAGTGGCTGTACGTGCTGCTGGAATGTGTTTGCTGTTTATGGAGTTTGCTTTCATCCTGCTTTTGTGTGGCTGTTTCTCATCAGCTCCACGTGATCTTGGTTGGCTAAAGCAGCAGACAGGTAAACATAGCTGCCTGCGATCACCTAACTAGAAGCAGGTCCTACTTCTCATTTTCCTCTTTATCTTCTCACTCTTGTGCTGTTCCTAGTGCTGTTAGTCCTTGTAGCTGTGTGACAGTGTGCAGGTAAAGCGTTGAGGCATTCTGTACAGGGCCTGCTGCAGTGTCTGCATGTTTGCAGAGCAGGGGGAGCCGAGCCCGAAAAACTGTTTGTTCTTTTACTGAGATTACCTTCAGTATTCAGTTCCATCCCAACTGCAAGAGTGAAGGAACAGCTGGAGAGACCCAAATCCCAGACCCCTGATTTTTATTCTGTTATTTATTTTTAATAAGTTCCTTTTGCGCTGGGTGATAAGCTTATGTTAGTTTACCACATTGACAATATCTGCATATGTGGATGCTGTTTAAAAGCAGAAGTTCTGCTGAGGCATCTCCTCTGGTGTGCCTAACCAGCAGGAATGTTGCTTTCTGCCTCGCTGCTGTTCTGTGCTGCTGCTCGTTCCCTTGACAGAACTCTTCTCGGTGCTGTTTCTACTACTGGGAATGAACTACCATAGAGCAGGTGAGTCCCTTTTGAGATGGAGCTTCTCTCTGCTCCCAAGTGGCACAGCATTACAATTTGGGGATGTGCAGGAGCTGCTGTAGTTTGTCCTCCCTGGTACTGAACTGGAGGTGTCCAGGGAGGTGGGTGGTGGTGTCACCATCACTGGAGAGGTGATGAGGAACCGTGGGGATGGCAATGAGGGATGTGGTCTGTGGGCAGTGTTGGTGGGAGGTGGATGGTTGGACAAGGTGATCATAGAGGCCTTTTCCAACCGTAGTGAATCTATGTCATCCTTATAATAAAGCTGAGGAAGTGTGGAATAGATGAGTGGACAGTGAGGTGGGTTGAGAAGTGGCTGACTGGCAGTGCTCAGAGGGTTGTGATTGGTGGCGCAGAGTCTGGTTGGAGGCCAGAACTTAGCAGTGTTCCTCAGGGATTGGTGCTCGATCTGGTCCTGTCAGCATATTCATTAATGACCTTAATGAGGGGATAGAGTCCACCCTCAGCAGTTTGTTGATGGTACAAAGCTGGGAGGAATGGCTGAGGGCTGTGCTGCCATTCAGTGAGACCTGGACAGGATGCAGNCTAAGTGCAGATGTGCGTGGGAACTTCCTCTGGACAGCTCCTGTGCTCTGTCACTGCTCTGGGAAGGTGGTGGAGTCTCCTTCTGTGCAGACGTTCAGGACCTCCTGGACACCGAGCTGTGCAGCCTGGGCTGGGAGCTGCTTTGCAGGGGGTTGGACTCCATGATCTCTGGAGATCTCTTCCAACCCCTACAGTTCTGTGATGCTGTGATTGTATGAAGTAATTTGGTGACTGCTGTGAACTGTGCTGCATTCTCCTGTGAAAGCTGTTGAAATTACATACATCACCTTAATGCAAAAGCTTGTATCTGGAATTACATCCAGGCAGCAGACTGTGGAGCAGATTTTGCTGGCTTTGCACTCTGTATATAGGTAAAAAGCAAGGCAGCCGTGGTGCAGGAGTGTTATGACCGTGGTGCAGAGCAGGGAGGCATGACCACCTTGTTGAGTTCAGTGGTCAGGAAGCCAGCAGCATTCATGCATTTGCAGTCAGGCTTTCGTGGTGATGACAGTGTCAAAATGATTCAGGGCTCATGGTTTAATTTCCTTTCTAGATACATGAGCAGTCTCATCTTTTCTTTGGGGCTTGGACTCAATGATCCCTAGAGGTCCCTTCCAACCCCTATGGTTCTGTGAAGCACTCAGCTCTCCATTCAGTGTGCACCTTGATGTCTTTTGGGTCCTGAGGTGTTTTATGTAAGGGGTTTCTTTGGGTCTCTTAACTGGGAGTTGTAGTGGTTCCCTACATTTCTTCCCACTAGCAGAAAAGAGATGAAGGAAAAGTAGTTCCTGCAGCTTCTCTAAGTACTTGCAATAAGAAGCACATACAGATCAGTATGCACTTACATCTGTGATGCACAGGAAGAGCCAAGAACACAGAGGGGCAGTGATCTGGGAGGGTCTGAGTCTTCTGGCTCATGAGCTGTGTCTGCAGCAATAGATGTGGGACATGGGAAGTGCCTGTGGGGCATCTGAATGTTTTCCCTGTGCTGCTGAGGGAAGGGCACAGAAAGTGACCTTGATAGGGGGTGGTGGCCTGTGTGCAGGCTTCCAGGGTGGTATCTGCCTGATAACTTGTGGTCTATCAAAGTTATACAGAGCTCAAATAGTGTATATGATGGTAAGATATATTTTAAGGTGTTTTTATTTTTTTTAAACTTGATTACTATATTTGTGTTAATGTATGTGAAAGCAGATTTCACGTGGTTGCTTTGAACTAATTACTTGATAGAAAACAAGGGTGGTCATATGCTCTAATTATTTTTATACATTTGCAGCTCACATGTCCCAGCTGGGGAGGTGAGCACAGCTTTTGTTACTATGCATCTCTCATTCATAAATATTCAGGATTCTCAAGTTGATACAGCAGTGTCTGCCCATCCTTGGGACACAGTGCCAGGGGAATGAAATCCAGTTTGTATCATTTGTGCAGCGACTCGTGGGCATTATGTTGAGAAGCAGTAGTACATAAATCTGCACAAAACCTTTGAGCACCTTCTGGGGTATTGCTGAGGTCTGATAAACTCGTTCTTAGATTTGCTCTTAGCTGCATGCTTCCCATCTGGGCTGAGGTTGGTGCCTTCCTCCTCGTGTGCATGAGAGGAGGGGTGGAGGTGTGTGCTGTGCACTTCAGGTCCAAGATGGTGGTGATGCCATTCCAGTTACCTGGGCTTCCACCAGTTATATCATACACCCTGCAGCCATGGCCCAGCGTTGCTGCAGAGCTCTGCTGTGCTGGAGGGATGTGCTTGCTGAATGTGGTCTTTGTTCTGGAGCTGGAGCAGTTTAAAGCAGCCTGCCTTCAGCTTGTGGAGCATGTTGAGCTTTGATCTTCCTTGCAAAGTTGACTTTACTTTGCAGGAGTTCTTTGTTCTCTAGTTGCTGATTAATGCCATGTTCTTCACCTGCAGTCCCGTTAGTAACACTTGCTGTGACCATGATAAGGTCTTTTCAGCCAAGGAGATGTTTCATCCAGATGCTTCTGTGCTCTCCCCTGTGCATCCTGACCCTGCTGCAGGGTGCTGGAGCTGGTTGGGCTCTGAGATCCCTTCCAACCCAAACCATACGATTCGTGGAACAGATCTACCTGCTGTAGTAGCTCACCTGCTCACATCTTTATTTTTCTTTCTCTCTCTAATCAGTTGGCTGGGTCAGTATTAGACAAGGGCTGGCCCTTGCCCTGTTGGCACAGCCAGCTGGATGTTCAGAGCGTGTTTGCCTTATGATGCTGGGGTACTGCCAGCATGGAGGTGACCTGTGCTAGCAGCAATTCATTCAGGAAAAACTGTTGAGCCATATGGTACCCCTCCCTGTCCTGTACCCAGAAAGTACCGTGCTCATAAATGCATTTCCTATACAGTTGTATTAAAAATTAAGCACCTAAGCTGTGTTTGCCCTTTGGGAAGGTTATCCTCCAGGCCTCCTCAGGGCTTTGTAGCAGCTGATGCTGCTGCGGGTAGTAAGCAAGGAAACACAGGTGACAAGAGGAAAATTCTTCCCTTGCTCTTTTCAACATCTTTTCCAAGAGGATGGTTGGCAGCACATTTACAGCTCTGCTTTTGGGAAAGAAAGATGGAGTGGAACTCTGCTCCCTTTTCTTCTGGGTAGGGAGCAATCAGAGCAGCACTGGAAGGAACTGGTGGTGTTTGCAGAACCCTCCCAGACTGAATGGGCAGAAATAAGGGGTGTCCACTGTTCCAGGAGTGGAGGTGAGCTGAGCTTGGATGGGAAACTGTTGGAAGATAGGCAGTGCCCTCCTGGTCCTGGTGCCACTAATGAGGAAACCCTGGGTCCTTTTCTTGCTTTCTGCCTTGTTAGGTGAAACATAGCTGCCTTTTCTCCAATTTCTCTTTATTGGGACAGTGACACCAAGTTCAGAAAGCATTGTTCGGTTTTGGTGGTGGCCCTGCTGTTGCTTCTTCTGTGTCTCACCAGCCCGGAGATGAGCATCCCTAAGCTGTGGGGTGCTGCAGAACCTTTCCATTCCTTGCTTAGGGCAGCCAATGCTTTGTGGCAAGGACAGATGTTTTTTTGTGTGCCCTATACCAAAGTAAAGCAAAAAGTAACCTGAAATATTAGCTGTGTTCTGGCAAGACAGTGCAGCATTACTTTACAAGCTAAAAAGTGGTATGGTAATTCTTGTTAGTTGTTTGCAGTGAAATGCAGCATTCAGCTTGGGTCAGTGGTACAGCAGATGTGACCTTGTAATGTGCATCAGTTACAGAAGTGCCTGCATTAAAAATAAAGGCGGACAGGAACTGTTTGTAATAAACCTGGGTGGCACCACTGAGATTCCTGAGGTGTGACGGATGAAGAGGCTAAAAGTGGTGATGTTATTACTGCCTTCCCCAAAACATTGTGCAGCTCCAGGATGAAGGAGGCTGCCCGGGTGATGAGATGTGTCTTGGCTTCTTTGTGGAGCTGTGAAGCCAATGGGGATCAACGAACCTTGTCATGCCCTCGTTTGCTAAACTGTCCTGGTAGCCTCTTCAGATTGGGGTGTGCCAGTGTCTTCCTAAATAGACTGAAAAAGAGCAAGTATGCCACAAAATAGCAAATATCTTCAGCACAGTGACTCTGTTCTGGATAAACCATAAGGAGAGCACCTTTGCGTTTGTCTCAGTGTCTCTCTTCTGTCTGTTTAGTTTCCTATTTAAAGCAAAAAATGATTAGCAATCATTTTAAATACGCCTAAGCTAGAAATCCAGCGTTCATGTTTAGTGGAAGTCAAGGGTGTAAGGCTTGTTATGGTTTTTCTCAGTACCCCATACCTTTATTCTGGAGGGGATGAATGAGATATTGGCTCCCATCAGCATCTTTCTGGCTCTTTGTTCCCTTTCAGAACCACGTGTAAGAGGAAGCTGGAGCAGTGTGTGGGTGCTGTGTTTCCCTCCTCACTCTGAGCTGCCCATACGTTTTCTGCTGAAAACACTCCTGCGTTTGAGGCCACCAGAGTCCTCTATATTTAGTGACAGAATTGATGGATTTTTTTTTTTGTTGCCTCTGTTGCTATTGGCAACTCATCCTAATCCCAGACTGTACAGTAGTGTGATTTATGGTGAGCACGTTCCTTGCTGGTTGATGTAGTGATTGGTTTTTGAAGGAGGAACTCCTCGTTAATTAGCAGCTGAAGCGCTGGCAAAATCACAAGTATTTCCTGCTTGACCTCTGGTGTGTGTACGTGGGTTTGTAGTTGTATGGTTAACAGAATAATGCCAAAGAGTGTTGTAGCTGAGATCTTTTACAGATGGTATAGTTAGAAAGATTATAGTGATGGAAAGAGACAATCAAAATAAAGGAAAATGCTCACCCGTGTCCCAGGCTCACAGGAGGAAACTCCAAAGGAGTAATCTTCAGAAAGAGATCCTTCCCCAGTGGTGGTCAGCCCTTCAATGGGATCTGGGAGAGGTGGAGTCAGACTCCACCCCTTCTGGTCACACAGGTACATTGCCTTTACCTGTGCTCCTTTGGCTGCCTCAGTGCTCACCTCAGGTGATCCATCAGTGCTTCAGGCTGTGATCCAGCAGTTCCCATACAGTGGTATTGCACCAAGGCTTTGGGTATGTGTCATTGTTTCAGTTGAGTAGCTGTGTTACTGAGCGTGCCATGTACTGTGTTAAACCTGTCTTATAAATGTTACAAATCTTCATGTCCTGTATGTTCAACACAAAATCCAAAGATGCTTCCTTGGCCTGTACCACTTCTGATGGACCTATAGATGCCTGGCTGAAAACAGGGTGCCTGCAGAACTCCTTTTTTAGCAGGAAATATTAAAGCTTCTTAACTCGGGAAGTCCAAAGTTGGGCTGAGTGTTGCTCCAGGGCAGGATGTCATTCGTCTGCTCTCTGGTGTGAACATACAAGGCACGTTAAGTTCCATTTTATATTTTATTGCATTTGTTTTACTCCTTTGATTGAGTGCTGATAGAGGAACTGATCACTAAACCCCAGCAGCTGATCACTGTGAATCACAGCATCACAGAACTGTAGGGGTTGGAAGGGACCTCNGCATCACCAGGTAAGAGGTACATGGGCTATGGCAGCTTTGATTCCCTGGTGCAGGCAGATCTTTGCTATGCCTTTCACTACACAGTGCTATACGTTATAAGCAGATTTTCTGTAAATTGGTTGAAATATTTTCTCGTTTAATTCCTCAGTTGACATTTAAGATGATTTTCCTGTAGTGTAGTTTATCTTGCATTTAAGTGGATAGTTCAAGGGTAAACATTCCAAAGGGCAAACTGTAGCAAAGCTGCCCTAGGTGATTAGTCTTAGTGACACTTGTAGAGTGTCACTAAGAGTACTTGTGTTTTCCTATCTGAGATACTGAACTGGAGGCAGTTGGTGAGTGGCTGTAAATCCTCAGCAGCAGAAGAGGAGCAGAGATACAGAGCAGTGCTCCTCGGGAGGGCACAGTGTTGCACCAACAAGGAACTCTTGTGTGCTTGGCTGTAGAAGGGATGGGGCAGGTATTGTGGCTTTTATTTGCTTGGGGAGAACTGTTAAGTAAAGAAGATGAGGGCTGGCTTATCATCACAGTATCATCATCATAGAATCGCAAGGTTGGAAAGGTCCAACCATCCACCTGTTCCCAGTGCTCCCACAAGCTGCATCGACCAACACCCCCAGGTGTTTTCCTATCACAGTCATGCAGCCACTCATCCCCAATCCCATAGTGCTGCATGGGGTTATTGTGGCCAAAGTTCAGGACCCGGCACTTGGCCTTGTTGAACCTCATCCCATTCCCCTTAGGAACGCAAGGACACGGCCTACAGTGAGAACAGCTCAATTCCTTGACTCAGCAAGCAGAGATTCTTGATGTTAAAAGTATTTGACACTTAGGAGTTGTGAGATAGCCTGGACACTTCCCACTAGAGCAGGCAGACTCACAGCCAGGAAATGTCGCTAGCTTTTTGTGGTGAGTCACAGAGCTCTGCCGTGGGCAGCAGTTTGGGCTGTGGGTGACCTCGTGGGATGCTTTGGAGTTCTCTTCTGGCTTTGTGCTTTCACAGCTGAAGGGAGCTTGGCCCACCCAGCCACAGATATGTAATCTTGCTGAGGCTTGACCTGAAGGCCACGTGGGTGCTCTGTCAAGACACCTGTGGTGTAGGAACTGCCAGCTGCCCGTGCTTGCCATGGGAGAAAGCCTGGTGTTCCTGACTTGCTCTTTGGAGCAAGCTTCTGGAGCCACAGGCTGACTGGGGGACCTGGGATGGGCTGCTGGAGCAAACTGGTTCCCTGTGAAGCTGGGCACAATATCCTGGGAGGCAGCCAGGAGGGAAAAGAACCTGCACTGATGATTTTATGTTCAGAGTGGTGGTGGTTTGTCTTTTGTTGTTTAAGAGAGCTGAGGAACAAGCTCCCACTGTGTGGGAAAAGCAGGGACTGCAGCACGAGTCCCACTCAGCCTAATCAGGGAGCTAAGGGAGAACATGCAAGGAAGGGAAGCAGCAGGCAGCAAAGGGAAGTATGAGAACTTAGGCTGCTGAAGGACAACATCAGCTGAATTTACAGCTGCTCAGGGACACGAGGAGTCAGAAAAGGGTGCAACAAGGATGGTGACAGCACGCTAACCCATCAGACAGCAAGGCTAGCTAAAGGTTAGAGAAGTAAAACCAAACAGAATCTGAACAGCAGTGCTGTGTTCTAATGGTGCTATTAAATACTCAGTACAGCAGTTTATGTGAGAGCTTATTAAATACATGGCACTAAGTCTTAACGTGGGAAAGGAAACAGTAGTAGTGTTGGTATGGCTCCAACCTGGCGTGGAGTAGGAAGTGTGCTTGGAGGGTTCCTGACTTCTCCTTTATAAAAACTGCTGCTGAGTTGCCTGTACTTTATCAATTCAGTTTGGGAGGTATGATCGCACATATAGGAAAAGTTATCTTTCTAGGAATATGTCTGTCTGCTTCAGGTGATGTATGTTGCCCTTGGAGAGGCAGGGTTGCTTTGGCTGCGTGCGGAGATGTGCTGCACCCAGCCAGGCACTGCCTGGGGACAGGGCCAGCCCCCTGCAGCAGCTTTGCCCGGTGGCTTTCAGGTGGCCTGGTGCTGGAAGGAGCTGTGTAAGAGAGCTGAACTGCTTTGTCGTATGTTGAGTGAGGAGGAAATTCATCTTGCTTATGGGTGCTGAAAAAAATTGTAGTGCCTTTTTCCTACAGAGCCTTTCAACACTTTCTTGCAGAGAATCCTGTACCTCTGCTCCTTTCCAGGTTGGATCGGGGAGGGAATGCCCTTTTAGCCTGCTTCGATAAGAAAATATTCCATTGTTTAGTGTAGAATATCAAAAATAAACCTGTCAGTGCTTCCCAGGAGAGCTGAGCTGGCTGCAGATGCAGATGTGTCCTGTTGTCAGTACTGGTGTGTCTGGAACGGAGCATCTCATGGCTAGGAAGGATGAAAGCAGGGTGCATGGGGTCACTGATACTGCCTTCTCACACTTCTGTACTCAGGTGTGTCAAAAACTTTTTCTTTTTTTCTTGATGATAGATGAATCTTTTGTGATTTTCATACGTGTCCTGAATAAAGGGAGCATGCAAACACTGAGCTTGAAGGGCAGGGGGCATCGGGGTTTGTTTGCTTCGAGGAGCAGCAGGAAGTGGATAACAGAGCGTGCAGACTGGAGCACAGTGATTTTAACTCATCTGGCAGATTGCATGTGGGATTTATGATTGCAGCAAGCCACTCTATAGTCCATTCCACTGCTGAATGTGTGCTGCTCCTTTCTTCTGCATGTCAGAGTCAAGCCTGTCTGCTCGTGTACACAGCAGTTGAGCTGTCTGAATAGGTTTGGAGGTTTGTTGGGAGTTTCCTCTGTTTTCAGGCTGGTTTTGGTGCCTGAAGTCCTGGGTGACTTTGCAGCTGTGTGGCTCTTTAGGGCCGTCCCAAGGGTTTGCAGAGGCCAGGAGGAGATTCCTGCCTCTTCCAGTGCTAGCATGAAGTCGCCTCCAAAACCTGATGCTGGTGTAATTTTGATTGCTGGAGTTCAGGCTGAAGTACACTGAAAGGTCCCTTAGATCATTTCCACTGCATTGCTTTTGGTTTTCTGTTCTGCAGTAGCTGCAGCTTTGGAAGTGCAGCAGCAGTGTGATGTTTCAGCTCACTTGGGAGGTAAGGGAAAGTATGATAGTTGTTTCTGATACTTCTCCTTCCCGTCCCTGCTGATGCCATGTCTGAACTCAGGCCTGTGGAAGCTTGGAGAGCTTTCCAGCTGTTTGTCACGTCTGTGTCAACCACAAAGCTGGGTGTTGTTAGATGCTATAGGCAGCAGAGGGGTTCTCTTACTGCATTCTAGTAAGAATGTGTTATTTGTGATGACAGAATGGTTTGGGTTGGAAGGGACCTTGAAGATGACCTGGACCCAACCCCGTGCTGTAGGCAGGGACACCTTCCTGTAGCCCAGCTTGCTCACAGCCCCATCCAGCCTGGCCTTGAGTCCTTCCAGGGCACAGGCATCCACAGCCTCACTGGGCAACCTGTGCCAGTGTCTCACAGTAAAGAATTTCTTCCCAATCTCTAGTCTAAATCTACCCTCTTCCCGTTTAAAACCATTTCCCCTCATCCTGTCGCTACGTGCCCTTATAAAAACTCCCTCCCCAGCTTTCCCTGTTGAGACAGGTTTTCCTTGGAAGCAGGGAAGCTGATCTTTGGTGTGAGCTCCCCACCCTGCAGAAGTCTCTGAGTTTGAGGCCTCGAGTATGTTGTGATGAAAGTTGTTTGTGATCGTCCTGTCCCAGCTTTGAAGTGGTGCATTGCTCTCATTCCTTTGAGTCATAGAATAGTTTGGGTTGAAAAAGACCATAAAGCCCATCCAGTCCCAGATCCCTGCAGTGGGCTGGGTGCCCCCAGCTCAGGTTGCCCACAGCCCCATCCATGGCCTCGGAGACCACCAGGGATGGGGCAGTACAGCTCTGGGCAGCAGTACTGTGGCCTCATTACCCTCTGAGTGAAGAATTTTCTTCTAGTATTTAAACTAAACCTTCTGTTTTAGTTTAAAACTGTTCCCTTTTGTCCTCACAAATGAGTTAGCACTCACTGCTAAGTGCTGGCCCAAGCTGACCTTGGTTTACACTAGCCAAAGTACTTTCAAACTCACCTGTGCCTTTGTTAGTGACACACCTGCCCTCAAGTGAAGAACTTTTCTTACATGATAATGATTCATTTGGGGGCATTTTTCATGTTATTGGGCAAAAAAGGATGAATTGAGCCTCGAGGAAGGGGCAGATGTCACTGGGGATTCCCTCCTGCGGAAAGACAGCAGAACCATGTGCCGAGCCAACCTGGAGCACTGCGGGGTTTCTGCTGGTTGGGAGCTGAAGGGCACGTCCCTGGGGTGTGCAGGGAGGTGGCAGAGCTCTGGGACAACTGTGAAGGCTTTATCTGACAAAGACCATCCAGTGTATCCTCTTAGAAGTTGTTCCATGGCTTCTTGTCTCATGAAGCCGTTGCTTGGAAAGGAAATGGTGCTCTGCTGGGGCGGGAGGCTGATACGTGCTCAGTAAGGTGGGTGGGAAGTTGGCTGGACTCTGCTCAGTGTGGTGGAGAGGTGTAAAGTCCATCTGGTGGCTGTTCTCTGAGGTCACTGTGGGATCAGTAGTGTTCTGTGTTGTTTGTTACTCTCAAGGTGGTGCGGCCCTGGCACTGCCACCCAGAGCTGTGAGTACCCATCCCTGCAGGTGCCCGAGGTCACGTGTGGGGCTTTGAGGTGGGAAGGGTCTGTGCACCACATGTGTGGTGGGATGGAGCACTGAGACCCACAGCCATGCAGGGGGAGTGGGGCAGGTGGCTGTGCCTCTAACCTGGAACAGCTCTTAAATAGTCCAAACCATGATCCCACCCAAAAGAGGAAAAAACAACAATAAATCCCTTAAAGCACAGACCTGCATACGTGGGATTTCTGTGTCAACCTCAGGTGTGTGTAGCTCACCACTGGGGGTCCCTCGCTGTCCCTGGTGTATTGGGATGTGTTGCCATTGCTTACAATAAATAGAACTCATCACCAAATGCATCTTATCATTGTCAGAGGTGTTCTGGGTTTGCCTGTCAGTTTGGGGAAGCAGGGATTTGGTGTCCAGCACTGCACTCATCACATGCAACTTTTCTCAGAGGTCCATTGGGACTTTTTCGTGCTGTGAGGCTGCTCCCTGCTGTCGGGGTGGGATTGGGATGGGCTGGCAGTGCTTCTTGTTCATCTTCTCCAAAATGGGAGAAAACACCAGCAGTTCTGAGCCAACACCTGCATAATTCCAGCTCACAGCATTGGCTTTTGCCTTTCCTGGAGTTGCCTCCCCCTGTCTATGTGTGTACATGTATATATATCATGTTTGCTTTCGTCTTATAAAGGAAAATCACTGCAGTGGCAGATTGGGAGCTGCTGTGCACTGACTGTGAGTGTTCTCAGTGTGTGTTACGAGCAGGAGTTGTGCAGTCTTACATTTCTGCTGAGTCCCAGGTGCCCTGCACTGCTCCTACTGTGGTATGGGGAGGCAGCTGCAAATTTAGGCTATCTCTTTATTCACTGCTTCACCTCCTGGAGTACTGGGGAATTGGTTTATCCTAATGGGATGAGTTGATCCTTTCTTTTTTTTTTTGTTCTGTTTTAACTGTGTTTTGAAACAGCTCTCCCCCCACCCCCCAAAAAAAACAACAGCAAAGCAATGCTAGATCATTTCTTTCCTTGCTTCTTCTTCACAGGATCACAGAACTGTAGGGTTGGAAGGCGCCTTCCTTTTCTTGCTGTACTGGAGCTGTACAGCTCTGTTCCACCGGTCTGCACCTCTCATTGTGAGCTTGCTTCCCATGCCTCCGTGAGATCTGTGCTTGGGAGAGACGGAGCACCGCTGTCTTTGTGGTTCCCATCGGACGGAGACGCAGCATTACAGAACTGAAAGACGATTTTGAAGTGTTACCGTCGCTGTGTGTGTGTGTAATTCCCCGCAGACCCACCTCCTTCCTTTGTCTTTCAGATTAATGGCATTGGAAGTGTCAGTCCCTTTGCTGTGCGATGTGCTGATGCAGGAGCTCTGGGCCCTGCGGAGCTGACGGGCTGTTTTCTCCTCCTTGCTTTTGTTAGGGTAGAGCCTGGGGACTCTCAGGTCAAGGTCGGTATAAACAGGTGCCTTTCTCATTGCTGGAGTTTTCACATGTCAGGATTTTCAGGGGCTTTGCCTAGATGTTTAAATTCAGAGGGCTTTTTATTTCTGTCTTTCTCAATCAAATGACCGTCACCGAAGAAATGCATGAGCACCAACTGCCAGCACCAGGTGAGCAGAGCCTGACTGCCAGGCAGCTTGTGGGGCCGGGCTGCTGTGCTGTGACTGCTGCTGGGGGGAGTGTGGCAGCTGAGGGCTGGCTCACTGGTGGCTTCTCACCCATCTGTGTTTTCATGGAAGAACGGTTGCCACGTTGAGGTTGTGGATGCCCCATCCCTGCAGGCACTCAAGGCAAGGCTGGATGTGGGCTCTGGGCAGCCTGCTCTGGTGGTTGGTGACCCTGCCCCTGGCATGGGGTTGAAACTCAGTGATCCTTGAGGTCCTTTTCAAGCCAGGCCATTTGGTGATTCGTTCTGTGTGCGAGTTCAGCCCTTCTTTTGGCACAGTTCAGGAAGGGTCTGCTGCATCTTGTTCAGCTGCACATCTTTCTGGATGGAGCTAGATTTGCCTTTTAGAAGGAGACCCTTTGCACAATGCTTTCTTGTCCCGTTGCTGAGCAGCTGGTCTGCAGGGAGCTGTCCCACCGATAGCGGGAGCTCAGAACTGATCCCAAAGATCCCAGCCCAAAGCATGATAAATTGCTATTGGTGACTGCAGGGCCAAGTGCTGGCTGAGCAGGTTTCCCAGGGTGAAAATGGGCAGAGCTTGGTGACACACGGCAAAAATTGCTGAATTCATTCATGTTTCCTCAGACCTGAAATGCTTCTGAGCCATTCTTAATGGGACAAAGGAAAGGAGCACATTGCATGATGGAGTTTGTGGGGTGGAGCTGATGTTTAGGCATCACTGTGCAGAAGCAGCAGCTGATTGGGGCACACTACAGTTCCGTTATTTCACGATTTAATTAGTGGCTCACAGATACTAACACCTCCTAGCTCAAGGATCCCTAACGAGGGCTCTCTCTTTCTTGCAGTCACGCTGATTGCTTACAGCCATTTTGGTAACAGAACACGACATGAGCTCAGGGAAACAAACGTTTCCTGATATGAATGAGCTCCACGTGTGACAGTGAGGTGAAATGTCTCCCAGCTCTGCACATAACATCATTAGCTGCTCACACCAGTACCTCCCAAATTCCCAAGTGACCAAAGTGCGCTGCGCTCATTGCTCATCCTTTTTTTATTCCTCCTGGGAAGTTTGCCCCTTCCGCTCCCGGATTTCAACCTGTTTTGTAATACATTTCTGGTTGTCATAAAGGGATTCCTGTAGAATCCCGAGGTTCAAGCCAGCTTTGTGTCCAGCTAATGGAGGGAAATGCACTCACAAAGCAGCAGGCAGCGGCCGCTGGTGGGATGCAGATGGTGCTCACGGCGCTCTCATTCACTCAGATGCATTAAACACCAATTTAAGTGTTGTATAAATTGGATCACGTGCTGCCTTGCCATCTTGTTGAAAATACACAGAAAAATCTCAACCTGTTGTAAGCAATTCGGTCCTGGAGCTGCGGGCATGACAGAGTTCCCACTTTCTGTTGGTTTTGTGGGCAAATTTGATTAGCATGGTATTTAGGGACTCTATACTTGGGTTGGTTGAATGCTTTTGTTTTTCTTCTCCCTGTAAAGCTTTTGCTGTAGGAGCTTTTAGGGGATATCTTCCGCGTCCAGCTTGTCGCTGTCATTGTCATGCAATTAGCTGAAGGGGAATTCTTGTACAGAGACAAACCTCGTGGTGGAGCGCACGGCTCCAAGCCCACGTTCTGTGTAAACCCGGCGTCCTCTGCATTCAGCTCTGATTATATGTTTCCAAATAAGATTAGCTGAGAATTAGAAAATAACGGCCTTCCCCGTAATGTCTTCCCAGAGTCACGTTCCAGAGGCAGCGTGTGCTGGAAGTGCCTTTCAGCTGTTCCTCATGGCTACTGCTGAATCACAGCATCACAGAGCTGTGGGGGTTGGAAGGGACCTCCAGAGATCATGGAGTCCAACCCCCTGACACAGCAGCTCCCAGCCCAGGGTGCACAGCTCAGCATCCAGGCAGGTCTTGAATGTCTCCAGAGCAGACCCCACTGCCTTCCCGGGGCAGTCATGGAGCATGCTCATTTGTGCTTCAGTCTGTGGCCATTTCCCCTCGTCCTATCACCACACACTGCTGAGAAGAGTCCGGCCTCGTCCCTTTGCCTCCCGCTCCTCAGATCTTGATAGACGTGGATCAGATCCCCTCTGAGTCTTCTTTTCTCAAGGCTGAACAGCCCCAGCTCTCTCAGCCTTTCCTCATAAGGGAGCTGTTCCAGGCCCTGTGTCATCTCTGTGCCCTCACTGCACTCTTTCCAGCAGATCCCTGTCTGCTTTGTATTGAGGAGCCCAGAACTGGACACAGTGCTCCAGGTGAGGCCTGACCAGGGCAGAGCAGAGGGGGAGGATCCCCTCCCTCGACCTGCTGGCCACGCTCTTCTGAATGCAGCCCAGGATCCCATTGTCCTTCTTGGCCAGCAGGGCACAGTGCTCATGGCCAACCTGTCATCCACCAGGACCCCCAGGTCCCTCTCCTCATTCCTCCTCTCCAGCAGCTCATCCCCAACCTGTACTGCTGCATGTGGTTATTCCTCCCTAGGTGCAAGACTCTACACTTGCTCTGTTAAACTTCATCTGGTTCCTTTCTGCCCAGCTCTGCAGCCTGTCCAGCTCGCTGCTTGGGGAGATGAGGAAGTTTGTTTCGTGGGGCATTGTGTTTTCAGCTGTGCTTGCAGAGCTATGGGGACGTTGGGTTTGGGAACAGGAAAACCTGCTCACAGCCCCTTTTGTGTGCGCTGGTGTTAACCTTATTGTAGGATGTTCCTGAGCACTGTTTTTCTTCACATGCTGCCGTAGTTATTGTGTGTCCAATTCAGTTAGGAGATTTTCTTGTGCTGATGGCATAGCCTTAAGGTTGGTACATGCTGTCTCTTGTCCCCCCCGATGGAGATGTGTCCCTTCAGCAACATGGGGGTAGCTCAGTGTCACAGTGCTGCTTGAGGAGGGTCCTGTAGTGACCACGTGCAGTAGTTGATGAGGACATTGCTGTGGGACAGGGAGGGCTGTGAGACTCTGGGATGTGCAGCCGTGTCTGTGGGCCCGGTGCATTCAGCTGCTGGTGGGGAAACACCACTGGCTTTGTTTTTTAAAGGAAGGTTTGTGTGCACAAAGCCAAGTTCTGTTCTCTGCTACCAAATTCTTCCCTCAGCTGTAGCAGTGGCTGATGAGCCTTTAATGAAGTAAATGCTATTTACACCAGTCGTCCTGGGAACTGCTTTTATCCAATAAAGCTGGGAGATGGGAGCACTGCATATGTGTGCATACACGTGCACGAGTTGCTAGGCTACTGATGCACAGTTGTCAAACAATTTTGCTTTTTGGTTGCTCCTCCAGCTATAAAGCCTGCCTAGCAGAAAATCCTTTTGAGTCAGTGACTGAATTTATAGCCTACTACCGTTTGTATTAATATTCCTTTTCCCATTTTTCTTTTTCAGAGCATTCAGTCAGAAAAGAGCTGCAATCGAGAAGGAGTATGCTCAGGTAGGTTCCAGAAGGAAGTTCACGTACAACGTGTTGTTCTCCAGAGGTGATTTATTCCTTAGCAGATTTTCCACGCAGAATGGTGATGCTGTGTCTTGTGCTCCTTGGTGCATCCTTTCCTTGAGCTGCTTGATGCAGGAGTACCTACTGGCATTCAGAAGCAGGCAGCTGGCTCGGTTAGATCCATTCATTCTTGTTTAGCCTGCTCTGTGTGTTTTCTCTGTGTACGTTTTGGCTTGAGGAAGTTCTTGGGCACAGGGGAAATTTTGGGTGTATTTTGTTTCGGATTGTTACAGAGTCAGGCAGTTCGTTTGGACTTTCCCAGAAGTTTGCACAAAACCTGAGCGAAAAGTAAAACCAGGTCAGGCAGAGGAGAGGAAATGTGTGCCACCATTCCACTCCAAAACAAATGTACATTTACATTCTTGAGTCAGAGCAGCTTCCCATTCAGCTGCAGTAAAAGCGACCAGATCTGCTTTCGTGTTTGGGATGGGGTGTGGGATGAATCCTCGTTTGTTTCTGAGGAAGGATTTGATGGTTCACCCTCGTTCTGAAATCAGAAAGCAGCTAAGGAGGGGCGGCTCCCTGCTTAATGTACAGTGAGGGCTCGTAGGGCTTAACTCCAAGTACCACTGATTAGAAGTGCTTTAATTTATTTTAAAGTAGATTAAAAGTGGAATAAAACGCAATGAGCAAACCTGTGTTTGCAGTGTGCTGGGCAGTGCAGCCTGAGATGTGCAGTGGTGGTGATGCCAGGGCAGTGATGGAGGTGAGGTGCCATGAGGATGCTCCCAAACCCTCCTGCATTGAACATCCCTTCGGTGCCTCGCACTGCACTGCCTCGAGTGCACAGAGCACAGACGTTTTCTGTGGGCCATGCTGCACTACCAGATGTGGGAAAGGGTTTCTGCTGCTCCCAGACTTCCTGCACATGGTCTGAAAGCACTCAGCCCTCACTCTGTTTGGTCTATCCAACACTCGCAGGGGTGTTGGGAGGGTCTGCAGTTAGTGGGGCTCCACTCTATTTGCTGCCTGTTCACTTTACCTGAGTGTACATTGATTGTGTTGGCAGTTGTGCTTCGTCTGATTAAACATGGTGATTTTTTAATGGGAGGATCAATGTGTGCATTGTGAAACTCGGATTAGAAGCATGCGTTCTCTGGCGGCTCTCGTGGAGAATGTAACATCAATTCTGCTGTGGAATGGACAAATTTATTAAGAAATGTGTTGTACATGCAGAGCGTTTTGTGTATTTGCTGAAAGGAAGTCACGATAAGTTGGAACAATAATTAGGTTCTCAGATTTGGAAGGCTTGGTTGAAACAACTGAGGCTTTCAGATGCTTGCATTTAAAAACCAAAGGAGGCAGTCTCGGCAGCACTTCCAGCAGTACAGCTGCACTCTCACTTGAGATGCATGGAATGGCTGCTTGTATGAATGGGGGCTTGTGGGATCGCTTCCTTGGGTTGCTGATGGGCGTACAGCACAAGAACAATGTTGGACGTTTCTCCCTGGGCCTCTCAAAGGAGTTCTGTTTTGAGACGGCGACAGAATTTCATGTAGAGCCTTCTGGTGGGAGAAATGGTCCTCAGAAGAAATGGCAAATCCTGTGTCTGTGCGTTTGGAGGGGAACAAGGGACTGCACCATTCCCTTATGCAGCAGGATTGCAGAACTGTGGTACGGCTCAGCTCACAGGGCTGACAGTAGAGATAAGTATCCCACGGTGTTGCAAAGCTGAATGCTTTGCTGGCTGAAGCCAACCCTGCCCTGGTGCACTGTGCTGAGTGCTGAGCTCTGTGCACAGTGAGTACTCTCCTCTGGGGAGGGGAACCTACACAAGCACTGGTTGGGCACTGCTGCTCAGTGTTGGTGCTGTATCCCTGTTACGTGGCCTGAATGGATGTGCTGGGTGACAGCATCCAGATGGAAATTGCCCTGAATCATAGAGTCACAAGGTTGGAAAGAACCTGCAAGGTCATCCAGTCCAGCTGTCCACCTGTTCCCATTGCTCCCATAAGCTGCTAAACCATATCTCATAGCTTCTCATCCAGACACCTCCTGGACACTGCCAGGGACAGCAGCTCCCCCACCTCCCTGTGCAGGCCATCCCAGTGCTGAGCACTCTGTGAGAGAAGAAGTTGTTCCTTATATCCAATGTAAACCTCCTCTGCTACAGCTTGTGGCTGTTTCCCCAGGTCCTGTTTGTTGCCTGGGAGAAGAGGCCAAACCCCTCCTCATCACAACCTCCCTTCAGGAGGTTGTAGAGTGCAGTGAGGTCTCCCCTGAGCCTCCTCTTCTCCACACCGAACAATCCCAGCTCCCTCAGCCGCTCCTCATAAGATTTGTGCTCGAGACCCTCCACCACTTTTGTTGCCCTTCTCTGAACACGCTCCAGGGCCTCAATGTCTTTCTTGTAGTGAGGGGCCCAAAACTGAACACAGTACTCGAGGTGCGGCCGCACCAGAGCTGAGTACAGGGGGATGATCACCTCCCTGCTCCTGCTGGCTACACTATTTCTAATACAGGCCAGGATACTGTTGGCCTTCTTGGCCACCTGGGCACACTGTCAGCTCACGTTCAACTGAGCATCATCCAGCACTCCCAGGTCCTTTCCTCTTCACAGTCTTGCAGCCACTCATCCCCAGTCCCATAGCATTGCATGGGGTTATTGTGGCTGAAGTGCAGGACCCAACACTTGGCCTTATTGAACCTCATCCCATTCAGCTCAGCCCAGCAATCCAGCTTGTCTAGATCCCTCTGGATTGGCACCACCTCCCAACTTGGTGTCATCTGCAAACTTACTGAGGGTACACTCAATGCCCTCATCCAGGTCATCAATAAAGATATTAAACAAGCCGGGCCCCAGTACCTATCCCTGGGGGACACCACTTGTAATGGGTTGCCAGCTGGACTTAACACCATTCACCACTACCCATTGGGAACTGCTACTCCTACCACTACCCTGCTCATTATTTCACTGAGTTTTTGGTCTTCCTGCCATGCATGCTGCTGTTTCTGAGCTCCCCGAGCTCTTTTTGCTCACTGTCTGCCTGCAGTGGGTTCTGCAGTGACTTTTCCAGGCTGTGCTGTGACATCCATGGGAGGAGGACCAGCTACCAGGTCAGCCCTGCTCCACAGCTCCACGGCTTTCTGGCTGTTGTAAACATGCACTCAGCTTCTCAGTACTGCAGTATTTAATATATGCTTCAAGGCTTATCACAACATTCAGAACCAACCGTTCTGGAAAGGCTCTCATTTCCCATTAATAGCATTCCTGGTAATGGCATTTAAATTGCAGCAGTGCATTATTATTAGCTGTTCCCCGTGATTAACAGGCTAGCTGAAGTCAGAGGCGAAGAATACTCCTGTGTTAGGTGGAAGCAGAACTCGGTGAATGTGTGCTTCTGTTGCTACCTGATAAAAAAAAAAAGCCATCTTTCCCCTGACATGTTAAATGGGTGAAACGGAGTTGTTGTGTCAGGTGTTCTGTTGGGGGGACTGTAATTACATCTCCACTGTACTTATTATTATTATTTGTTCAGCACTTTAAAGTCTGTCGGAGCTTCTGTCACAACCTGAGAGCATGCAGGGTTCCTTCCTTGCCCTGCTTCATTCTGGTGTAGTTCTGCTTGTGTTTCAGCCAGCGTTGTTTCAGAGCAGAATGTGACTGCAGGGACACAGCATGGCCTGATCTGCAGATGCCCTTGGAGCTTCGTGGTGCAGCATGGGCCACTGCAGCTGACAGCAGAGACAATCCCATCTGTGAGGAGCAATGGCAATGACCAGGAGGGAAGGGGACTTAAAGCAACGTGAGGTGAATGCTGGAGAGTGGGCAGCCTGTCCCTGTCCTTAGGATGAGGGGAACAGAGGTGGGGCACACTGATGGGTTAATGTCCTCCGGTAGCTTCTCTCTATCTGTAGCATCCCTCCAGCTGAGGAGAACTCTGACAAGTCACAGAAGATGTGAATAACTGGTTTCTAGGAGGTGGTGTAAAGGTGTAATGTTCCACTAGCAGCCTGTGTGTGTGTGTGTATAAAGCGTGTGAAACACATGCTACGTGCTCACGTTTTGTCTACCTCAGTCTACGTATGGGCTGCAGTCTCAAAATAGCTGCTTGATTCTTCTTTACTGCTTCCCTTTTCCACTGCAGGAGGCAGAAGCTGGCTCTTTGGCAGTTCCTGGCTGGGATGCTGTACTGCAGTCATTAAGATGCAATGGCCTTTTCTACTGTTTTTCAGTGAATTAACATTCGAAGAGTGAAAAAGAATGAACC
>VXAB01004775.1:0-52252 GCA_013399175.1 Odontophorus gujanensis
CTCGGATAACACCGTGACAGAGGTCCTGTGAACAAAACCACACCACTCTTTAAGGAACGATTAAATTCTGTCTCTCTCTGATCTTCGCATCTATTCATCATGGCCTTACAGATAAATTGTGGGAAACAGCAGAAGGTAAGCATTTCTCCCCTAAGTGCTGGCGTGGCATTCAACTATTGTCAACCCCCTTTCTCCCTCTTCATGTAACAAAGGAGGTTCCAGCACCAAATGTGAGTCTTTGCACATTTTCCTCCAGTAAGAAAAGCAAGATGCTGGATGTTGTTCCCTCCCTAGCTCCTTTCAGTTCTGAAACTGAAGCTTCCATGTGACAAAGGTCTTCAAATATCAATGACTTGTGGCCTCATCCCAAAAGCAAACGGAGCAAGCAGGTAAGGGCAGATCGAGCATAGAAATTGGCAGTGAGCCTCAGCAGCAACTGAGGCATGAACTGTGCCCAGTGAAATTCCAGATGGGAAGTGAGGCACTAGGAAACCTCTAGAAGATCTAGAGGTGCTTTGGAGTTGAGCTTCTGACATTCATTTTACCACTTTCTCAGTGGGGGTCAGATCAATTGTTTCCAAAGTGATTCATGTGTTATTGAACTGGACAGTGTGGGTGGGCATTTAAACCCGCCAGTGGTTTTGGTACTTGCCCACAAAGAGATATTTAAAATTCTAATAAATTTGCCTATCTTTGTGTTTCTTAATGCAGTTATATATTTAAGGCACCAGGTACTTTGTCTTTTGAGTCTTCTCCTCACAAGTCCTTCCTTCCCTCTTGAACTAGTTTTTTTGCAGATGTTGACCCTGGAATCTCTGGATTCAAATTTATCCTTTATCACTTGTCCCTTACATCAACAATGTTGTAGAGATAAAGCTGAAATACACTGGAAATATCTGTGATTTCTGGGGCTTAACAGCAAATTCCTAGCTCTGAGTATCCGGCATGCTGCTTTCATGAAGGTTTTGCTATTTTCCGTTACTACTTTTTTTGATGTGAGGCTCTAGCACTTATTACTGTAGCACTAATAATTGACACTTAATTCTCCAAACAGTTTTTGACATCTTTTGTAACATTTTTGCTGTTCAGGTATAGATGATTGATCATCAGTAGTCAATCTCCCTGCTTTTTTGCCAAGAACAGCTAAGATTAAGATACGGGGCACGATCCTGCAAGATTTGGGCAGTGCTATGCCAGCATTTGGTTGTGATGTTTGGTCATACACAATGCTACCTGTGATATCAGTACATTAATCAATGTTGTTTTTGCATGAAGGCTGAAGAACCAAATCCTTTCAGAATATCTTCAAAGGTGTGCTAATTTCCTTCAGATAACCTGTGTTACTCATCTGTTGCTAGATTATTATCCCTTTAGCCAGAGGCCACCAATCAATCACAAGATTTTCCTTAACGATAGACCCTCTGTTTATATATTTTTTTTCCTCTAGCTTTGCTTTTTACTTTCTTGTGCTGCTCTGTTTTTCAGTTCCGTACTCTTCAAAATTCTGCTGTTGCTTCAGTCTCCTTCCCAAAATGACAGTGATCAAAGCTAATTTCACAAATGAATTTGAAAGGATCATTAGCAAGTACAGCATAACACTTCTTGATTTTTAAACTGCATAAGGCTTCAGTTTATTTTTGAAGTCATATATATGTATTCCTTCTACCAGAATAAGCATTTTTTTTTCCCAAACCTGTTTTTTCTTTTTTTTTTCTTTTTAATTGAGGAATTGCTGCTAATTAATTACCCCCTCTAATTGCCTTCCTTTATATGTCTTGCTTTTTTACCCACTTTCTCTTCTGCTTTCCTTTATCTTCGTTTTCTTTCCTGTCCTTGGTGGTCTCCACACTGCATTTCTCGTGCTGACAAAGGGATTCTTCAGCAGAGCACAGCACTCACCCGTAAAGTCAACAACATTTTACATAAATAACAGGAGATAGTGCTGTGGTCTTATTATCCGGAACTGTCATAGGCAGAGCTTTTTAGTCATATACATTTGCTGCCTCAATTACACCCAGGAAAATAAATCAAAATAAATTGAAAGAGCTCATCGTTTACCTTTGTTCTAAGTGACAAGAGGTCTTTGAAGGCTGAGGCAGATCCAACAGTATATATACAAGGTGGGTGGCCTTTGTCTGCATCTGTAAGAACTCAAGATGCTTGTGGAAGGTACTGATTTGTTTCTTTGGTTTGAAGAACCTATTCTGGAACACTTCTGCTGAATGAACCTTTTTTGTAGTTTGTGCTTGGGTCTCTAGCTGTTAGAAACAGTGCAGTAAGCAAAATTTGTTTCATTACCTATGTGAAAACAAAAAGCCCTCTATAGCCGTCTGCTTTCAATAAAATCTGGTTATGGACCTCTGGTCCTTTCCGGACTGAGCAGTAGAAACACAAATGCAATATCTTTGCAATTAACATGCTCATGAATCCAGGTAGTCCTCTCTACAGACCTCAGTAGTACGCAGTGCTGCTGCACTACTGCACAGCAATGCCAGATGAGACTGTGTCATCACAGAGCAGATATTAGCTCAGCTAGCATGAAAGCCCCCAAACAAACAGAAATTCTTTGGGCAGTCTGCTTCTGCAAAGAGAGATGTGAACCTGGTTGACTGCATGTCACTCTGGGTGTGCTCAGACATTCTGGTTGACTCCAGAACCAGGGTTAGAAACTTGTGCCATTTTACTAGAAGGACAAAACAAACACTACAGGTAAGGAAGTATCCTCTTCTCCAAGGCTGTCTTGAACACGCATTGAATCCTTATATGTGATGGTTAGGCTTCTGGCTCTAATTGGAAGGTTTAATTTTTTCTTCTGAGCACATGTATAAGATGAGCTCCAGATGGACATGCTATTAAACTCATTGTTTCATTGGATCAAGAGTGTGGAAAACTTGGGTCATAAAAGCAACATTTGGCATGTTTTCAAGGCTCACTGTGGTCTTACTGTATTTTAAATATACACTGATATAAGTTACATCTACGTTACATCTCTCCTCTTACCTTTTGAATCCATCGTAATGCATATTACTATGAGAGGTAATGGCCTCAAGTTGTGCCAGAAGAGGTTCAGGTTGGATACTAATGAAGATTTCTTCTCAGAAAGCGTGGTGAGGCACTGGAGCAGGCTGCCAAAGGAGGTGGTGGAATCACTGTCCCTGGAGGTGTTCAGCAGCCATGGGGATATGGCACTGAGGGACATGGTCAGTGAGCATGGTGGGGTTGGACTTGATCATCTTAGAGGTCTTTTCTAACCTGCACGATTCTGTGGTTCTGTTTGCCAGTACAGAGGACATTTTTTTAGGAGATGTAAGTAGAATTATGTGGGATTCTACTGCATTGTGACCCAGCTTGGATCATCGTAACTCCACACAAATTGTTGAAGTATATGACTGATCGATAAAAGAGAGATAAGAATTATATTTGAAAGGGGATTTGAGATTTTACAGGAGCAATAGTAGCACTGATAAATTTAAAATTTTTGAACTGTAATTTTAAGACAAATAAGCAATATCATGCATGGAATGCTGCTTGGTTACATCTGACTATGAATCTCTGACTGGAATTTCATAGTTGATACATAAGGATCCAAAGGTGGAGAAATTCGCTTTGCACCATATGCAAAGGTAAAAATAACTGCATGCTTCTATTGACTACCATGGCTTGGTAGTAAGAGTAAAGTCCCTTCTGTGTGTTGGATGGACAACCAATACTCCTCTTCATGCTCAGCAAATGTTTTTTCTGTTAGTGTTTTAATGGGAAGTTAGCTACATGGCTTCTCTGCGTTCCACATAGCATGAATAAAACACCATTGGCAGAAGCTATAAATCAATTTGGAAAGGCAGTTAGTACATGGAAAAGCCTGAAAGAGTTTTGTTACCTTAGTGTATTAAGCATGTACACTACGAGACATGTTTGTCACTGTAGGGAATGTACTTAACAAGGAATGTCAGACAGCACTAATGAGTATGTGGGAAAGAAGCAGTAATGGAAAAAGCTGCCAGCTGTTAATTTTTGATATTTAAGATAGACAAGTTTATACTGTGTTAAAGAGATTTAAAGTGTTATGCAGTAATGTAGGGGTGTTTAAAATTGTATGTGAGGATACTGTGTTGTTGCTCACAGCATTTTCTTACCAAAATAATTTTCTTCTTCCCCACTGTGTGCTAGATTTTATGGCTTGTTTGCTTTAGTGGTGCTGCTGGCATCTCTCCAAACTGCCTTCCACCCGAGAGCAGCAGTCAAAATAGAGCTGTGCCAAACCAAAACTGATGCAGTATTGGTTTGTTCAGTTTTTTTAAAATGTATGATTTGCAGTATTTAGCAGGTTGTCATTTACCAATACTCACAGCAGTAGCTGAGTTTCTCATTATATATGCTGAAACAAAAACAAAACAAAACAGAACAGGAAAGGTCCAGGCAAGTCCTGGACCTTAATACTCTGTCTTAGATATGGGCTGAACCCATTTCTGCTTTGGTAAGGAAAGAAAACAGATTTTGGTACTTCTGCATGACCTCACTTATTAAGAAATCTCATTTTAGTTGTGTTGTGCAACATGCTGTCCCTTGCAAGCTAGGAAAAAAAATAATCCCCCTATGCAATATCTGGTCTTTCATGTCTACATTGCACTGGCTGCTGACAAAAAAAAAAAAAAAAAAAAAAAAATCAGTGAGACTGGAATGGGGATCAAAGGTGGCAAATTTAAATGTCTTTTGTAAGATGTGTATTTTCAATAATATCTTAAAAAATAAAAAAATAAAAAACACAACACCTTTTGTCAGAGTTTGAGAAACTAATCACAATGTTTGTATGCTTACATTTCAGTATTTAGCATCTGTGGGTTATTCAATTTATGTGAATTTTTTGGATCTAGTTCAAGAAAGGGATAAAATATGCTGAAAAGACATACATGGAGTTGAAAAAGAAAATATCAACAAATAGACATATGAGACTTAATTCACAGACTACCAACCTATGATTACATTCTAACTGGTGCTAAATGTGTATGTTACTCCTAGTAATCACACAAATAATCATGCAGAGAAGTACCAGTGGTGGCTCCAGTACAGTATTTATAAAGAAAGTAACAATAGAAATATGAATAAATCAACAGAATACCTTCAAGCGCGGTGAATTAATTTTTCTTTTTAAACACTGCTCAAGATTGAAATTGTAAATAAATTCTTCTTTCATGTTTTCAGATTCAAGATCTAGGCTTATTAATAATTCTGTTATTCTTCCCTTTGTGTTTTGCATGCAAACTTTGATAAAGAATGAGATAAATAATCAAAGCCAACGTTGGTCAATGCTTCATTGTCTCATGCTCTTCATAAAATAGTTTGACTTAAATCTGTAAGCAGTGTGATATGGCTATGTCTTTGAACCAGATGGTAGGTGAAGGGAAGGAAATACTGGACAAAAAATACTTTCAGAAGAGTGGATTATTTAACATGCATTTTGGTGTGGGAGTTGTCTCCATTTTCAGTACATTGAAGGAAGAATCAACACTTAATTTCTTAGAGGTTTCTGCTAGATTTCTCAGAGTTATCCTAGGTTATGATCAGCCCATGCAAACAGTGTGAATGAACCAGTCCAGATCAGAATGTAGAGCTTTGGGCACCATCTTCCTTACAGGTTTAATTTCATGTTGCCTACTCCTTTGTATATGATTATTAAGTGCACAAAAGCAGAGTTGAATCAACGTTCCTCTGTTCCTGAAGCTGCATGTGAAGATGGCAAACGGGGCAATTTGTCCAATGCAATACACAGAAAACCAGAACCTGTCATTGTAGCAGAATGCAGTTGCCTATGTAGTTCTATGTAGTAATACATATTGCTGAAACCCAGTGCCTGTGTAGCCACCTTCATTTCATTTCACATAGCAGTCATGAATTAGAGTTGCATGGGACTTTAGTTGGCTGTGTCTTAGGGCTAAAAAAGAACATTAGGGTAAAAAGAACATAATGGAAACAAGAAAGAAGAAAAAGGGGTGAGTGAAATTCAGATATCTTTTATATTATTTTATACCAAACTACAGATGTACACGAAGACTCAGACCACATTTCTTTCATCTTACTGCCTAAGGAGATACTGACTTCATTTTGGCTGGATATATCTGCCTCTGTATTTGTCTTTAAACTGTGTGTTAAGTCACTTTCAACTGATCTATAGGATGTCTAAATGAATCGGGAAAACAGAACTATGCTATAGAAACAACAATGTTGAATTCCCGAGAAAAGTCCTGGTTCTCACTCAGCATTGGGAGAGAGGGTAACTGGGTTCAGATAGCTGCTAGTTATGTAATGGATGTTATCAAAAGAAGTGGAGTTCTCTGTACACACTCATAGTGCTGAAAAGAGGAAAAAGGAGATACTTTGCAACTCCTCACTTTCCATTCTTAAAAAAAAAATCTGAAAAGATTTTAATGAAATATTAGGGATGTGAATGTGGTAATTCTTTTCAGACTCTTATTCTTTCAAATTTCTCTGAGGTTTCGTTGAAATAGATATAAATTTGAATAAAATTTTGGTCAACATCTACTTAGAAGGACAAGAAAGAGAGCCTTTCACACATCTCTCTATGCACTTTATTTTTTATTAGAAGCAATATAGATTTAAGAAGCCCAAGCCCCATGTTTGAAATCTTTTCCCCTCTTATTTGTCAGAATTCCTTTTTTAAAGGGTAATCTTTTTCTTCTTTTAGGATTCCTGATTCAGAAGCAGAGATGTCAAATGTCTAATTTTTCTAAAAGCAGTGATAAATACTATGACAATGATACAGGTGTGTCATTCTACATGGTGAGACACTACACACATCAGTCTTTTTCATGACTGAAATCCATGCTAGCAGCCTTGCACATCAGCCCTCAGACTCGAAATTTCAATCTTGTCTTCAGTCTTTTTCCCCTGAAGGCATTAATATTTTTTACTATGGTAGAAATCACACATTAACCCATTCAGATGAAAGAAAAATTGAGACACTAGTGACTAACAAGGAGGTGGTGCTTGTTATGCACAAGAAAGTCCTTAAGAAGACAGTGATAGGTACTTTTAAATGCTCAGATGATTGTTGCTCTACTAAAAGGGTAAGAAGCTTGTAAACACAGGGAAAAAAAATTAAAAATGTTAGTTTTTAGTGAAATAACTCAAGATTATAACTAACTTCTTTACCCATTAGCAGATATGAGGGTATGTCACAGAGATCTACCGGAGCAGCCCCAGGCTGGAGCTGCAGCCCTGCAGAGGAGATTGTGGTGGGGCAGAAGGACTGGGGGAGCTGCTCTCTATGGGGGCTTGTGTGGAGCAGCACTCAAAAGGCAGCTTTTGTCCACATATGTTTCTCAAGTAGAGTGTTTGTCTATCAGGATCTCACTATAGTTTTGTGGGAAATGTTAAACAAATCATCTAATGATTTTACTTGTATGAGTTCAGAAAATATATTTATCATGTATAGGATTCAGAAAATGGGTTACAATTACTTGGTGCTTTCTTTTGTGTCATATGGTGGAGTGTGCATCTACTTCTGCAGCTTTGACTTGGGATATTTCTGAAAAGTAGGATGCATTCATAAAAGGAGATCCTGCTAAGTTTATTGTCTCTGACCTTTTCAACAAGCAATGAATGGTCAAACAACAATACAGCTCATAGTTTCCCAGGGCTAATCTGGAACTACATCATAATTTGTAAACAAAATCCAGATGTGAGGGAAGAATGGAAATTGGTAGCTCAGGCTGATGGTTGGACTTAATGATCTTGGAGGTTTTTTCCAACCTAGCTCATGCTATGATTCTGTGATTCTATCCTGTATATCAGCTTGTGTGTGTGTGTGTGTGCAAATCTTAACAGTAGAGGGAAAGCCAGCTGATCCAAAGGTCTGTCTTTAGAGCTCTTTGTTTAGCTACTCACTTTAAGAGTGCATCACAGAGAAATCTTTCATCTGCTGGTCTAATGATACATCAAGCTATAACAAAACAGTTGTTCCCAGTGCCTTGGAATCTTGTGCTCTGTATCACTGACATTATAATCCATTCCTCCATGCTTTTAGTCAGAGTGCTTCACAACTCTGTAAAATGACTGCAAGTCTGGTGTTTCAGATTTATTCCTTTCAGTTTCTGTTTTTCTCTTTTTTTTTTTCTTGCTTTCTTTTTCCATCCTTTCAGTACTGCAAAGCAAAGAATGTGGAACTGGTGCTCTCAGAATAGAGGTCTAAGTATACACAGAAGGTCATACCATAAATCCTGCCCAGGGGATGAAAATTTTTTCTCCCAACTATGTAAGAGAATGTCAAAGCATTCAACTAATGATCTTTTGATTCCAAGAGAACCTGATCTCATTTAAAAATTTCAAGAGTTGAAGGCAAAAAACTAAAACCAATCCTGATCATAACCAACAGATAATCCTTTCTCATTAAAAGACCTTTGTTAACAAACTGCCAATGCATCTTGCTATGTGCACGTTTGAACTGCTGAAGAGCCCCTAACTGCAGATATCTTTGTAAACATTCCTTTTCCCCCAGCATCATACTCAGCAAGCTTTCCTTTCTTCCTATGAAGACTTAACCCAGCTCAAGACCGTGGATCAGAAGCATGTCTCACTGCAGGGAAGTTTACCACCTAGTGCTCTAATAATGTAGCCTATCTTTTCCTCACCAGTTTTGGTTTTATTGACAACATCTAACCAAACTCACTGAGAGGTTCCTCAAAGAGCAACCACATCTTTGCCATTTGTCTTCAGGGACATTGTATCTCTGTGAAGCAAGGACTAGATCTGCTTATTTTGTCCCAAAAGCAACAACATCAGCTGAGAGGATAAAGACAAGTTGTATAAGCTAAGAAGATGTTACTATTTTAATCTCACACTGACGCAGAGTAGTTTAAGGCTTTTAAGATCTTTTAAAATGCAATTGCACACAGTGCTGGCAGAAATGCTGAGGAACAATTGTTTCACTTGCATTTGTTTCTGTCTTGGGTTTTAAATCCTAACATTGAAAAGGGTAGTTTGAATACTTTTGAATTCAGAAGCTAAGATGATGACACAGACATGCTTTTTATGCAATAAATGTCAGCTTCATCAGTGTTCTTAGAAGTTATATGATTAACTACTGCCAGCATTTTGAGAACTTGTGCAGTTCTTTATTTGTATGCATGTAGAGTTGAAGCAATGATACATACCTTTTCAATAGCAAATGAAGAAATATAGGTATGGTAAATGCTGGCTTCCTGCCTGGCAAGTGGCTTGTGAATATTCGTGTTCTTGTCTTCCCATGTGTTTCTTGTTTACTTCACTGATCAGATGCATTTGCAGCCTCCATTTCAGTTGTCTCACCTGTCCCTATTGTATGCAAATGCCACTGAAACAGCTTCAGAGCAGAAAGAACAAAAAGCTGAATTTGAATAACTTATAGAAGATTGGTAACTAAATTGATATATATCAGCTCCTCTGTAGTTGCTGCAGCAACTGATCTGTACTCTGTCTGCAGCATAAATTTAATGTTGGCATTCTCTAACCCCATTTAAACTGTAAAAGAAAATTCTCAATCTGCCTCATAACTGGTATAAGCCATTTCTGGATGACTTGAAATTTCTAAGTCTTAAAACAATGAAGGGAAATCTAAGCACAAAACATATGTTAAAACAAAATAGCTAAATACCAAACAAAGAATCTGGGAGAAATATCATGATCCTAAGCTTGTCAAGATGGAAAAAGGAATTAATTTTAGCTGTCGAAGATTCCTAATTAGTGATTTTTTTTTTTTTTAATGTGTTTCCAAGCCTGTTCTAAAAGTATTCAGAATACCTGATCCTGCTGATGTGGTCTTATTACGACCTGTTAGATGGTGTCCCATGTAATGGGACATTTGTTTTACTGCAAGGAAATCTTGTCACTGTGGAAGTTTATTACAAACCTCTCTTCCAAATCAGTAGATGCAGAGGTCAGCTTTAGATTCACAATTGTAGCTGGCATTTTCTAACTATTCCAGTATGAGGAAATTTCATGATACACGGTGATGAGGCCTGAAAATTTTAGGAAAAAGAGATATAACATAGGAAAAGCCAGTGAAAATTAGGTACTACCTCAGTGGTCAGATCAAGAGGAAGGACAGGGAACTAATGACCTTAGCGTGGATACAGCTTTATTTCATATGGGGCAGAGCCATGTGAAAATGTGAAATCTGAAATGATGTAGTAGATATGAAACCTTCCTTCAGTTACTGTTGGAGAACATTGAAGTTGCATGTCAGCGTGTGTTTCACAGAACGTCCTTGCCCCACTGGTTCCCTCACTCACAGTCCGGAGTGAGGGCAGAACCCAGTCCATTGCCTCAATTACAGAGCTGAGTGATGGCAAACGTTTGCTAGAGTAGGTGCTGTTTCCAATGTTCATAATGGCAGACAAGTCAAGAAAAACACCAGGGCTTACACAGGAAAGGAAATGATGAACATCTTACAGCCCTGGTGCTTAGACCACATCCCTGCAGGGAAGAATAACCCCGAGACTTACTGGAAGTAAGTGGAAAGGTGCTGGTAAAATATATAGACTTTGCATGCTGGGTTAGGTGCTGGAAAATGAAGGATTTATTTGTTTCTTTCTTCTGCTCACGTTACCTCATTGGATTTGTACCTGACTGAACCCTTTTCTGCTGAGCATGCCTCACTGTCTGCAGCTGTACTTTATTCCTGCCACACACTTTGAAAAAAAAGGATTTTTTTCCCAGTGTGAAGCTTTAAAAAACTGTTATTGTTTTCAGGTGTTAATTGACTCATGCTGTTCTTGGGCCAGTCCAGCAGAATGTCACAGGACCAAGCTGCTGCGCTCCATGCAACTGCAATAAACTTTGAAAGAAATGTATCTGTCATTGAATGTTATATTTTGTTGTATGGTGCCTAAGGATGCAATCACTAATAATTTAAAGTCTGAAATTAAAAATAGAATTCTTTTTATTAACTTCAGTCCTTATGGAAAATAAGTAAATATTTATATATGCAATCAGACACTCTTTTTGAAGACTTTTCATATAAAATACAACTTTTCTTTAAGAACAGAATGAAATAAAATAAATGTAAACCTTGTTCTTGGAAAAAGGACGGACGCATTGGATTATTCCAGAAAGTTCCATCAATAAAATTTTGACATATAAGGTATTAACAGTACTCCACCACAAAACCATACCAAGCATTTGGGGTGAAAGAGATTGATAACTTTGTATGAAATTGAGCCTCTTCACAAATCCAAAGCTCAGGTTATTTCTAGTACTCGTGCAGATACTGGAAGATGTCCAAAATGCCCAGAGGAAGTACATCACTAAAAATATGTTGTATCTCTAAAAATATTTAGAGATTAGTCAGTAAGCTAGGCACTAAGATAGAACACTTAGCAGTGATGAAATAAAGGTAACACCTTCTTATCAAATATCAAAAGAAAAACTGTACAAGTTATAGTTCAAGGTAGCTATTTGTCTGGTTTTTAAGTATGCACAAACATATTTTAACATAAAATAGTTTATTCTTTCATAAAACATCAAAAACAGGTTCCAGGAAGGTCTTCTAGAATCAGATTGAATTGGTAACTTGATACAATATCCACTATCTTGAGTTTTCCAGATTATCTTGACTTTTCCAGGAAAGCCTGTTTCTAAAAGAATAACTTTAGTGTAGGCATCACTTAGCATGACTCAAAGTTCTAGTTTTATGCCATGTTATGTTTTTCCATACAATGAAACTGAAAGTGCTTCTAAATTTACTGGAAATGAGACATAAAACACAGTTTGACTTGAGAAAACTATCTTTCTTCTTCTACTGCTATTTTAATTTAAATGTTAACTTTCACTGATCAGTAAGCTGCAGAAACAAATGTTCCTGTTTTTAAAAACAGGTTTGATCGTATGAAAATCCCACTGGATACTCCAAAGCCCCGTCTGAAGGCCACTGCACACAACTGCAATGTAAGCTGTGAGAAAATGTACACCAACAACTTGGACAAAGAGTACCGATCCCCAAGCCCACCCATTAAATGGGTAAAAAGCTAACAGTTTAGACCCAAACACGTGATTGTATGGGAGGAAGCCAAACTTCTGTTCTGTAAATGCTTCTCCATGGCACAGAAGCTGCTTTACAAGTGTCCAAAATGCTTTTAGGCTTACTCAGAAGCAAGCTCTTTCATGGGACCATCCTTAGAAGAAGCACAGTGTTAGTGCAATAAAGCTGAGAGGTCTGGAGCACAAGTCTTATGAGGAACAGCTGAGAGAACTGGGATTGTTCAGTCTGGAGAAGAGGAGGCTCATGGGAGACCTTGTCACCTGGAGGTGTTCAAGAGCCATGTAGATGCAGCACTGAGGGACATGGTTAGTGGGCACAGTGAGGATGGACTGACAGTTGGACTTGGTGATCTTAGTGGTCTTTTCCAAACTTAATGATTCTGTGATATAAAGAATAATAAGCTTAATGGAGCCAGGATTTATTCTTTAGAATAATAGGTGTCACTGAGTTGGATTATCAGTAGCACCTGTTCTCTGTGGAAGTATAGTGAAGTTGGTAATAGCTGCTCCTGTTTTATCTAAAAGAGTCGCAAGGGTGTTTTGTTAACAGAACTAAGAAATGAACAATCTTTTTAACATAACCTGCTGCAATTTGTTGGTTGTCATTGCAACACTGCTCTGCCAAGAGTGAAATAAAATAAGATCACTTGGATAATCTAGTCTATAAATTACTTCCACCTGAAGAGTTAGCATATTCCTTTTCTGAGCAGATCCTAGAAAAATGAACATTAACTAACTGACTGGGGACATTTGTTTTAAAGAAAAGAAAAACTTACCAAGTGAAAATAATGTTATTAAAAGGGAACAGAAATATCACCTCATTTTAATTACTCAACAGTATTTAGTGGTGATTAATCATTGCTGGCATTGCTGCCACGGAAGTGAGACAAAATATTCAATCTGTATAAAAATCTCATAATGCTTCAGTCAGGTCTTGGATCCTTTTTACTAAGTTTTATCTTACTTGTCAACTGCTGTGGGAGTTAGAAGGTCAACCACCTTGCAGAAGAGAAATCAGCTGTGATAGTACCCTGTCATTACATATTATCCTCATGCATAACTTTTCATTATCATATTTGTTTTTCAATATAATGCATTGAATGATTTATGTAATGATGTTTCTGGCTGTGGCATGCTCACATACTACTTCCCACAGCTCCTGCAACAAATACTCACTGCTGCTGCTGTAGAACTGCCAGCTACTCAACATTGCTCTATGTATGTCTGCTGCAGACTGAATGACTCTTAAAACCTACAGACTGCTTTCAGAATAATTATGTGAAGACTATCATATTTTTTTCTGAGTTATGTACTTTGACTAAGCTGTGGAAGCTAAGTGAGCATCCTTTTTTTCTTTTTTTGTCTTTTTTTTTTTCCTGAGAAAAAATCTTTTTAAGATTACATGAATCTGATTTATCTGATTTGACTTGATATACTTCAGGAAGCAAATATCCTTACTAACCCATCATGACTACATGGAGAGAAATATAGCGGCTTGCATAGTGTACTCAACAACACTTCTGTCCAATTTTACTGAATGTTTTTATATTGGCTGTTCTGTAGATGATGTAGAGATACGTAATGCCCTGTAAGTTCAAAGATTGACAGAATGTAAAAAAAATAGTCAAAGCTATGAAATAAACCTGTGGGTCACATAGGTTGACAGAGGATCATAATCAGCTGCTACTCAAATGTTGTGCATCTTTTTTGAAAGAGCAGCTCAAAAAAGAAACTGTCCTTCTCTTCATGGTGAAGTGGTAGCAGGGATGACAGCTGGTGTCACTTGGCATAGCTTTCAATTTTATGATCAGAGAAGAGTCCATGCACAGATTCCCCCTTGAGAATAGAGGGAAGAGCTCTGTTAGATTCTGTTGACCAGTGCTCTTTTTCAGTATTCTGTCATATTTTTATTGGTCTGCCCAAGCCTTGCAACAACTGTAGTAAAGCCACTGGGCACGTGTTAAAATATTAATGCATAAAAATCTTCTGCATAGAAGTACCCACAGTGAAAAAGTAAGCAAGGACTACTGCTTTCTGGCTTAACTGTGACAGTCAAGAATATGCAGGCTTTGCAGAACGTGAGCCAAAGAATGCAGGCAACTGGCATTAAACCTTTACTAACTGTAATATTTGTTAGGATGTGACAGTAAACACGAAGAAATAAACATTGGACTCTGTACAGCCCAGGCAGTCTGAAGTATTTTAGTATTGTTCCCCTATAAAAAAATAGTGCAGAAAAAATAAATAAATAAATAAATAAAAACCCACCATGCCTTATTCCAGCCCCTTACTGGGATTTTAAAATATATTTTAACACCTATCAGGATGTAGCACCACATAGTGATAGTCAGTCTTCATTGTCCCTTTCGCTTCTCACTGAAGTCCCTCAAAGAAAACCAAAAGATATCAGGGTCCATGGAAATGTTTGGTTCCCCAGGATGGAAACTTCTGAGGAGAGCATCTCCTGGAGATAAGGTCTGAGGACAGTAAAGATAATGATGCAGCTACAGAGACAGATGCAGTTTTCCTTTTGATTTTTTTTTTTTTTTAAATTAGACAACCATCATCTTGCAATGGGATTCTTACAGACAGTGTGTGACTGAGTGAGCTAGCACAAAGTAAAGGGTGTACTTCATAATAGTGACTGTCACTTTGGGGTGATCAGCGCCTACCTGCGACGTGGTGTTCCTCACTAAGATTGCTGCAGACGTGCTTAATTCTTCCATTATGCCACCACCAGAGAATTGAAGGTAGAGGATGTAGTTCATGATTCTTGGATTCCAGTTGAAATGCGGGAGATCTTCCTCTTCTTTTGTTATCAAAACTGAGGGTGGTATCCTGCCTATCAGTGTAGCTGACCAAAGCTTTATCTCATGAAAGACAGGAGAGGGAGACAATGTGAGAACTTCACTAGTCTGCAGTCTCCACACAGTTCTGTATATCAAACAGTGTATGAGCAGCAGAAGAATGTCTTTATCATATTGGAAGCGTTTTAAGGCCTTTTTGAAGTTCTTTTTCTTCCTTATGCTGATAGAATGGCCCTTGGCTGAAGATGAGTAATCTTGATTGCATAAATAAGCATTCTGATTCATAATTCACTAGCATTTACAGAATTCTTGGAAAATGCAAACTACAGTGCAACCACTGTGTGTTCCAGCTCTTCCATATCACTCCAGTAGGCAATTCTGTCTGACTGCTGGTGATTACATTGGTGGATTTAAGCAGTTAAGCTTTGCCAGGGGTGGAGTGACATGTTGTATCAGCATACTGCAAGGCAGTCCTGTTTCCCCACCAGCCCAATGCTTTCCAAGCCTCATTGGACTGAAGACAGGCAGATTTGTCTTGTCCTAAGTAGCTTAGACTTTAGGTAATCAGTTTTTTGAGGGTTTAAAAAATGTAATCATAACTCTGACAGAAGGTGAGTGTTAGATGTTTGTTTATCTGTTCTAGGCTGCTCATGAGAAGAATTAAATTCATTTATCTATAAAATGTTTGGAAACAAAAGGCTGTTGCAGCTCATGTTTGTAGCTAAAATTAGTAAATACACAGAGCATGTTCAAGCTTCTTACTGACATAGCCATATTATCATACAAGGGCATTGTTACTATCTCATCCTTCGGATGTTTGAACCATTAAATAAAATTTTAAATTGAGGTCTGATTCTTTTTGAGCTCAGGTCTCCATGAAACTGAAGAAAGTAATTTATGCAGTTGAAAACCTTATGAACCGGTACAGAAATACTCAGACTGATTTCTCAGACTGAACCAAATGGACCAGGCGGGAGATGAAGCAACTATTGGTGCCAGCACTTAGCTGATGGAGCCCTCCTGAAGAACGAGGTCCTCACCTCAGCTATGGAGGCCATGGACATTTGGGAGGCAGCAGTTGCTGAACGTGGTCATGGGCAGCTGGTCCACAAAGCTGGGGAGGTTATGTCCCTGGATCCTTCACAAGAAGCCATGCTGGGCCTTGATTTGAGGCCAGGCCTCTGTGCAGGCTGGTGACCTGAGCTAAGGAGTCAGGTCAAGGCCTGGTACAGTCAGAGGGATCAGTGACCATTGCCCAGGATGCTGTCTGTAGTGTTCCCTTTCTACAGCACACACAAGAAATAACTGTTTCTAACATTACAGCTTAAATCACGTGTGAGGGAAACTGGCGCAGCAGGGGAAGGAAAACTACTCAGTGTGAATGAGAATATTAATAAAGCAGATTATATATTTTGACTGACCCCTGAAGATGATCAAATTTTAAGTTGGAAATTGAGTCCTATCTCTTCCTTCTCCCCTTACAGCAAAGTGAGAGGTCACTGTTTCAAGACTGCTGAAGCTGTATTTTCTCTGATTTATTGCATGGGCCTCTGCCAAGGCAGACAGGAAGATGAATGTGGTAACTAGTCTTCCATCCCTACTTTCCTCCTTGTGTCTGTAACCTCTCAATCCATGCAGATCAATTGTAGCATGAAAGGATCGCTTCCCTTATAGCAGCTTATTTTAAATTTAGGCAGTGCTAAAATCCAAGAGATCAAAGTATCTTCAATAACACAGGAGGAACTGATCCTTAATAAAGCCCTTAGAGCTAACTTGGAAGCTGTAAGCTGACTTCATTGTACACAAATGGTAGGTCGACCATTGCCTGTGATTATAGGGTTGTGTGACAGAGGTATGATAATCCTACTTTTGAGGGCACATTTTTGACTGGAAGTGACTGCAAGGCTAGTGTGGGATTTCAGCCATGGCCTACAACACAAAATTAATGCCTAGCTACTATGTGGTAACTTGAGGCTCCAGTGCCACCCATGCAAACAGCCAGCATTTTACATTAACCACAAGAAATGTAATGGGAGAAAAAGTAGTAGTACTTCATTTGACGTTACTGTTATAATCACGCCAGTACCATTAAGGTATAGAAATCAACAGGCAACTATTACAGTCCTTTGAAATATTTTGCACACAAGCATGTTATTCTTGATTGCTTGCTCCCACTAACCCACTTGTTCATACTCTCAAGAGTTTGATCCAATTAATTTAATTTGAAAGCTTCTCCTAACTAAATCGAAACGTAATAATGAAAAGTTACAAACTTGAATGACATGGGTTTTGCCACAGGAATTGATGTCTTGTATATGTCTGTGTTAAAACCAGGCAATACAAGGACATCTTCACCTAATCTCTTACCAATGGATAGCAGACCTTCACCATTTGCTTGTTTACTGTTGGTTAGGAGTCCAGTGTGCTAAGGAACATAATTAGGTCCATCTTTTCTTCTCCTATAAGCTTCAGATAGAAATGAGCCAGTTACTGCCTTTCACTTGCACAGAAAATTAAAAAAGTGAAATTTGGTGGCATATGGGTTTCCGCACCTTCTCCTGCTTTGTCCCACTGCCATTACATATCTTATTTGAGCATTAGACTTGTTCAGTTTCTCTTTGGATGTCTGAGCTCTAGTGAGCAGCAAGCTTGAGTGTTTAGGGAATCAGAAAGGAGTTTTGATCTTTCCATTTTTCTTTTTCAGCTATGCTTGGCAGGTGTATGGTGACAGATGTATATAATGTGATAGGTAATCTGAATGTAGTTTCTGGGAACACTTAGATGCAAATACCTATCCATAATTAGTCCATCCACTGACTGTATCAGCAGCCAGGAAAGTAGGGTGCACAGAGGAGACACTGACAGTCTGAAAGGACCGTCTCACAAACATTAGATATGCATATGTCTTTTAATTAAGAGAAGGCTGAGACAGTACAACTTTAGCTGAACTGAGCTGCACTGAAGACAGGTCTGAACAAGACTTTGGCTTAATTTCAACTAATTATTTTAACTCTTTTGAATCAATGTTCTTCATTAGAGCTACAGATGTGTTGTATTCCTGGTGGGTACTACACAGACAATATGTCAACAAGTACGCCAAATCATTAGGATGAATGTTCTAGAACTATGTGATATCAGGAATTCATTCTGCATCCACAGCTGTGGTAAAATATAAACTAGGAAGCAGGAAAAAAGGAGAATTATTGGAGGATATCAGCTTCCAAACAAAAACACTGGGGATGCAGTTGATGGAAGATGGAACAAATTTCAGAACAAGTATGACTGAGAACAATGCCCAGATGGTAGGGGAAATGTAATTAACCCTTGGCAAGCACCAACAAAAAGATGAGTCACAAATTCACTAAGCTGCATTAGACTACTGAGATGTTCATATATACAGCAATCCATTTCCCTCTTTCAGTGCCCATGCTATTATAAAATATGTATGGAAAGCATATCAAGACCCAGAAGCAACCACTTAAAAATACAGTAGCCAAATACAGAAGAGTTGAAAGTGATGGAGATAACCAACAGAAAAAAAAAGTCTGACTTACAGTTACCAAATCTGTGGCGTGAGAAATGATCCTTCTAGCAATGCTGAAAAACTAGGAGGCATGGTACTTAATGAAGAAATTTGCTTCAGTGCTTCCTCATAATAAGGTATCCTTTATTCCTGACCTGACAGGTTGATAAAACTCAGGATGTCATTAAACTGATAATGAAGTGCCATACCAAAAATAATCTTTTTTTCTTTTTTTCTTTTTTTTTTTCCCCTTGGTTGCCAGAACTAGTTGAATCAAATCTTAATCAATTAACACTTGGTTTTGATTTTGAGATATCACTGTGTATAAGTCTCCTAGGATAAGAAGTGTCATCTATTTTCTGTAAGTCAGAGCAGCATTTAATACTTGTCTTGTACTAAGAAAGCAGATATAATTGGAAACTAGTCAATCAATTTTGTTTGTTTGCAAGCCATGTTTGGATTATTGTTGAATGTGTTTTAAAAGCTTAAGCGTGAGCATAAGTTGAACCAAACAAATATTTTCATGGAAAATATTGTGTTTATTCTTTCTAAATGCTGTTGAATTACATACAACCCCTCTGAAACTATATCATCTAGCTTCACATTTCACACACCATGTAAGTACAAAAGGGTTTCTATTAAGACGCAAGAAAAGTACCTCAAAGCCCAGCTAGAACTATTGCTTAGGAATTTTAAGGTACCCTTTTTTAGGTTTTATTGGTAATTTTCTCTACACTCAGCTGTTGTGTTTGGTACTTGGGCCAAAGGCCTCATGGCATAAAATACCACAGTTTTGATGTGGTAAGACTGTCTGAAAATAAGTTGTCATCTAAAGGAAGTGGATGCAATAAGGATTAACAAAATCCTGCTTTGTGGAACATGGAAATTCATCATCCCAAACCTTTGAGAGTGTTCCTCTTTTCCTACCTCAGTAAAAAGCAGTTTTGTTCCATTCAGGAGTTACACAGGAGCATTTTAATCACTTGTTTCTTAAGAATGAATGTTTTGTGTAGTGAACTGTGTTGACACAGCATATTGCTGAAGTCAGATAATTTTACTTTAGCTTTTACTTCTAGCTTTTCACAGCATTTTAAGAACCACTAGGCACTGAAGCAAAACATGGAGCTCTCCAGTTACGTTGCCCTTTGGCAATGATTAATTTTTCTTCACCTAGGCTGACTTGCAACAGAACAGAATGTGCTCAGCCAATTTCCAGGCTTCTATGCCTCTATGCTTTCCATGTCATCAGTGATGCTTTACAGTATGCAGAATGTACTTTCTGAGGAGATGCAAGTGAATCTATAATAAGATACAGATTTAAAAGACTAGTTGAAGGAATTTTGTAATTATCACATCCTCAGACCTAATGGGATGTGACATTTCCTTGGAATTTTTCCAGAGTCACTTTATCATATCCACAAATGAAGAATGAACTCTAAACCTGGGCATGGTGGTAAGGTAATGGGTCTCGTGCCTCCCTCTAATATTATTTTTTGTCCCCACACAATTTTAGGCTTGGCAGGCATGCTTTGTCTTCAAGGAGGAGAAACTTAACTTGTAAGTGATAAATAAACTTCAAAAGAATTTGTATTAGGTATATATTAATTATCAGACTGTATATTTGCTCTGAGTTGATTAATGTTCTCCCTTTAGATATGGTTAAGTATTGATTTCTTAAACTCATACTGTACAAAATAACATAAGCAAATTGTTTCATTACTGTAAACTGGGGTGTAATTCTGTGAAACAGAAACATGCCTACATTCTAAGAGGCATTGGAAGAGTAGGTTCAAGGCCATTCAGAATGGACAACTAAATATTTCTTATTCTGTTATTTAAAATTGCCTGTTATGCAATTAAACACAATATATTTCTCAATGACTTGCTACTGTTGAATGCAGTTTCCTAGATTAAGGCCACCCTCCAAATTCCTGCTTCTGTGGCACTTAGATGAAGATCACAGCTTTTGTTATCTTAGTGACAGGGGGCCAGAATCAGTGGCTATCTAGGCATTTCATCAGTTAAGAGAGCAATATAGCATTATAAATCAAGAAACTATCGTGTATATGTAGTTTTCTAAAGAAATAAATGCCAATAGTACAACTTAAGCAGCACTTACTAGACTGTTGAGAAGTTCTAGCAGCACTGGTTTAAGATGGGGTACCATCTGCAACCTGTTTTTGCTGTCACAAACATGTGCCCAGTTTATAATAGACACACAAGAATATCTGCACGTCAGGACTGGTTTCAAAGCAGAAGTCAAAGTAACACTGAGAGATTAAAATCTCAACTGAGATCCGCACAGACTCCACATTTCTCGTAAGATTGGGGCTAATTTCTCATAAGATTAGGGCTAATACTTAGCTTCTAACTCTTTTTCTTATAATCTGTACATGTTATTATTTTTCATGGCTTTGTATAAGGAGAATAATGCTGTCCAGTTAAATTCTTTCTATGCTGTTTCAGTTAACTGTTGTGGTTTTCATGCACTGATGAAGGACTTCAGTAATTTGCATGAAAATTGTTGAGTAGAAATGGGGTTTTATTTGCTTTGTTTACAGCCACACTTCTTCATTCTCAGATCTGCATGTCAGGTCTGATTTATTTGAGCAGTGTGAAGTTTGTCTGACAATCACTAACCACTCTGTTGCTCTTCTTTGAGAAAGCAGTAAACCACTGCCCAGTTAAACATTTAGCATTACATAGCACAGGACATACACTTATAAAACTAGCTAGAGTAGGAAATAATCACTTTTTTATTACCTTGCAGTACTCCTATAGGCTCGTCACATCTAGGTTGATTTCTAAAATGCAGTTTACAAACCTTGATGAAAGACTTTCAACTCAAGTTTAGAGACAAAACTTCACGTGAACCACTGAGCCTACATTTTTTTCCTGGTGAGAAGAGTAAACTCTTGTTCTACTTTCTTTTTGTTTCTTCTCCTTTCATTTTTAATACAAAGTAAATTATCTTTATTGAAGGAGAGGGGCTTGTTAGATGTCATGTTCAGAAGAACACGAGAGGGTAACAGCCTTAGAATAAGAGAATGTATATCAGTATTTAAAATTGTCTGGAGTATGGTTGGTAAAGCACTACTTATGTTTCATGTATTTACAAGGTGTCATTAGATGGTTCACCACTGAATAAAACTTGAATATACTCCAAGTAATTTTCAGTCTCTTTATACTGACAAGCACAATATAAAGGGGATAAGAGGTGCTGGTTCTCCCTTCCTTCAGCTTCAATTGTACTTAATGCACCTAAGCATTAGCACAGAGTAGAGATAATGCTTTTACTAATGCAGTTATATTGCATAGAAAGGCTCTGGAGGGTAAGATTTTCTGGATGCATTCCATACGCAGGACAGACGTGCTCAATACTGGAAGTAAATGTTAGTATTAAATGTATTTATGCAGATGAAGTCTAGGAAAATAAATATATAAATAATTTCATGCGAAGATATCTGAATTATTTTTGTTTTTAATTACAATGCAGTAGAAGAGCATTATTCAGGGTAAGCATCTTTATTTCAAAACTGAGATCTTAAAGAGAAGTCATGTTCATGAAGCTTCTAATCAGTTTTGCTTAGCAAGCAGAAGACTGACAAAGCTGATGTGAGTGGAGTTTGGTACTAAAATGTAAAGCTATTAAATTGAGGACTGTTTTTAATTTTCTAGATATTTTTTCTAATTTTGAAATGGTTGTAATAAGCATTTTTTTAATTTTCATACATTCAATATTTTCCATCTGTAGTCAGGATTCTGATTGCAATATTTTAATTAGATCATATTTGAGTAAAATCATCACTGAAGCTGAAGCTTGAAGAATGAAATATAAAATGGCACATAATTAAGTTAGCAACAATGAACAAGAGAATTAACAATTAATCTGTCTGTAGAAATTCTGTGACCATATTTCTCCAGGTGCTCTTCTTTAATAATTAAAAACACTTTTGCTTTTAGCTTTCCATCTCTGGCTGTGTTGGTCCTTAGGTTTTCCAGTACCCATCACCTCTGTGAACAAGAGCTGCCTGAACAAGTTCTTAGTCTTGCAAGCTGTTACATGAAGAAGTTGCTTGGTTCTGACAGCAATTCTGCTCAGGAATTACACAGAATACAGCACTTTGAGTCACGTAAAAACACAGGTTTCAAACTGCTCCAGCTCATCAGAAAATTCATGTACACAAGCTCTATACAAACAGGACTTCTTAATAAAACCGGGACATGAGGTTAAGCAATATGTACAACATTTACAGTTTAAGCAAGACATTTCCAGGGTGACATTCTCAGGCCAGGAAAAATCAGTTGACCTCAGTTAAAATTTACCTGTGTGAGAGAAGGATGAACAGTTAGGAAGTTAATATATGGGACAGGATGTATGTAGATCCTGTACTACCTACTGTTTATTTCCATGGAAACTACAACAGATACACAATAACACTGCTTGATATAGCAAATTCTCAGCTAAAAAAACATTATTTTTCACCATAGTCACCACCATTAGCTATGCAATTTCAGTAGTGATGAAAAGCACTACTCACTGCCTCACTGTGCCCACACGCACTGTTTGGTCTCTGTAAGTGTTCATCAAGCATCAATGAATGTTGATGAGTCATATTTTTTTCCACATGGATTCATAGATACATAGATTCATAGATACATTAGGTTGGAAAGGACCTACAAGATCATCTAGTCCAACCATCCTCCTATCACCATCCCTACCCACTGAACTACTAAATCAAATCCCTTAGCACCTCATCTAAACATTTCTTGAACAGCGCTAGGAAATCAGTTCCACGCGTTTGTCCATCTGCACTTCCATGTCAGATGCCATTCTGTCAGACTGCTCCTCTGCTGCCATCTGTCACATGGCAGCAAAATGTAATGGAATATTGGTGGGAAGGTTCAGCCTCTACTGCCATGCCACCAACATTCTCCTCTGACACTGTGGGCCAACATCATAAAATAGGAGGTATTAATTTTGGAGCAATTCTCCTTTCAGCCTTACAGTAGAAATGATGAGAAAATGATAAGAGTTATTTCTGAGTGCTTCCTGGGGGAGAACAGCCTTGGTTGGACATGAAGGTTAAACTTTGTTCTTCCATAAGATTTATCCTAGAGGTGATGAACAGTAACCACAAGTCCAATATAAAACCTCAGTGAGGTCAGTGGTAACTTTACCACCAAGTAGAGCCACATTTGGGTCAGGTCTGGCTTGATTTGCTCCCTTTAAAGACTTAGTGTTTAACAAATAAACGTTGGTCTCACACTGTATTGCTGCAAGGCTGAAAAAAAAGTCAGCTTTAAAACCTCAGGATGTAGCAGGTGCAGTCTGTGTACATTTTCCAGCTGTCTGAAGCTGCGCAGATGCAGTCTAACTGCTTAGCCTGGAAACATGAACGCTATGCAAGATGTGTCCCGGAGGGCAGGAGGATGTGTGCTGTGTTGGAGGAGAGCCCCATGCTCCTGGATGGAGCAGCAGAAATGAAGGATCCAAAGAGAGAAGAATCCAGAATCTAAAGAAGCTGACTGATGGTTAAAACTGCTACTGCTGGACGGTGTTAACACATGTATTTTCTGAAGAAATTGTGGGTATTTGCAGAGAGAAGGGTAACTGAGAGTTTTGCAGATTCTGTGATAGGGAAAGAACAATGTCAGTAATGTATATCGTACTGAAAAAAAGATCGATGCTTTTCATAATGTATTTACTGAGTGATTTTTAAGGTTGAGTCCTGACTCTAAAGGATTGACCTGTCCTTTGGCCATTGTTGAAGAGAAATGAAATCTCATGGTTCAGGCCTCATCTGGCAGGTTTTTTGCCAAGAAGTAAACACGCATCTCTGATATAAGGTTTCAAAATCTACTTTTCACAGCTTTATAGATCAGTTTGGTTTGGGAAAATGAAAGGGAATCAAGTACTTAATCCACCCTGCAAAAATGAGCTTCCAAGCCTCTAACTTGCTGGCTTTCCAGTGTATAACTAGATACTACTGACTTTGGTGCTTTAGTTCAAAATAGGATAAATTGTGTTTGGTGTGACTTAAGATAGAAATAACCCACTTGGAAACAGTGATTCTGTGGAGTGCCAGCCCAACTTGCAAGTGGCTGCCCTTTGGGTCACTCCATAAAGCACAAGACTTACTCATTAATCTACATGATTTCTGTGAGAAGCCAAGCTTTTCAGTTCAGGGCATCTGATCAAAACAAATGCAGAGGGAAACCACTGTCCTAGCGTTTAACATAATCTGGATGCAATTGTCATTTTGCAGCCTTTGGTCTTGGTCTTCTTGCAAATATATCTCTGTCTGAGCAGTAACTACTGCGTGTTGGAAGACCTTTGACCAAAAGAATCTGTAAGCCAATGGCACCTATCTATCTTCACAGCCCCTGGCCATGTGGGCTGGAGTACCTCGAAGACTGTTACAGGGAGTGCATGGTAGGCAGAGAAAGGCGATCTTTGGCAGAGCTTTTACATTCTCCATGGTGCGTGCTCCTGGCAAGTGCCAATTAAGTGTGCATCTTTGGAGTCTGGCTCACAAGAGCAACCATGGCCAGGGGTTTCAAAATGCAAAATTGGCAACATATACAAAAACATTAGTTTGTTTCCTGGATTGTTCATGAAAGAGAGCAACTAGGCATATTAAGCTGTTCCATTCATGCCTGTGTTCTACCAGTTTCTGCAGGCGCAGGGAGCCTATTTAAAGAGCTGCTGTCAAATATGGTTCTTCTGCAGAGAGAGTGTGGACACAGCTTCTTCATTTGCTCTGCTTGCAGCACTCAGAAATTACTCTGAATCATAGCTTCCTCTTGTTTTACTAGTAATCCAAAATGCCTTTTAGGAAAAATGGGACAGACTGGTTTTGCATTTTAACTTGTATGAGGAAAGGCATCTCCACCAGAAAATGCTAGTAGGAAAGAAAATGTACATCTTTCCCCATAATTTGAAAGAAGCTATCACTGCTATTTCCAGGTTGGTTGTAAACTACTTCTTTATGATTAAAATGCCACCCAAATGCAGGATCACACTTTCTTAAATGCTTCAGCTAGCAAATACTACAAGCCCTCCTTCTATGCTGGTAACATCTTCCATTTTGACAAGTATCAAAAGAAGAAAAATCTAAGCAAAAGACTTCAGTTAACGTTGGTACAGACATAAAACAATGTATTAAGTTCCACAGCGCCAGAAATGTTCATTGCTCTCACAGAAAGTAGTTCAAGGTTCAATAGATGGAAAAAAATAAATAAATAATAATAATGATAAAAGAAATATTGATTTCTGACTGGGCAGTGAGTTTTTAAATGCATGGATGACTCTTGAGGACTATTCATGCTGATGTGCCCTGTGCTTCTGCCTGAGACAAGCACTCAGCTCTTTGACGTGCATGCTTTTAAAATTGTACTTTACATGCAGCATACTGCGTGATAGTTTTTAAGAAGCCCTAGAGCTTTCTGCCATCAGACTGAGAAGAAAATGTTATCTGCAGCATGAAGAATTAGTTAACTGTGAGCTGAATCAGCCACCCTGAAACTACCTAGTATTGGTGAAGTTCAGTATTACACTAAAAACATTCAAAAAATAAAAATAAACTTTCTGTTTATTTAATATGATCTACAGTGAAATCTTTCAAATCTTTCAATCTTTTCAATCTTTTTTGCTTGCCTTCCTCAACAGGTAAACAAGCATAACATCTTCCTTTTATAACAACTGTCTCTCATGGTTTCCTCGGTGTGTTTTTTTACGTTGTTATTGTAGCTACTACAAAACAAATGCTGTTGAAAGGTTGTAATGGTTGTTCTTCAGTGCTGTTTCACCATCACAGTGTCCCTGAACTACCGTGTACTGTAGTGCACTTCAGTGATAGCTGGAATTCAGTGAATGCTTAGCAGTTTAGATAAGGTTTTCTCACCTATCTTCCTTCTCCCTAAGCAACACATTCATCAAATGTGTTTCATTTTCTCAAGTTGTAGAAATGAATTTTATATAATCAGGACTTAAGATTCTTGTGGGCAGACTTCCTGTGGGATTCAGATGTTTTTGAAGAAAGTTTCTATACCTCATTTTGTTTTCTTTTTTTTATTACTTCTGAACAAACAGAACGAAGTCTGTTATTTACAACTACACACCCACTGAAGCTGCAAGAAAGCAGGTCTTTCCCATTATACATTCTGGTCTCAGTTGCTCTAGATCTCAGTTATTTAAAGAACAATATAGATGCACACAGGATTACACAACAGGGCCAATATTGAGTTGAGGTCCCAGCTGTTAGGCTGGGACCAGGAGGCATATCCAAAGGCATGCCACAGAAGGTAGCCCTGTAACTGGAGACAAGCAAATACAGGCAGGCTGGGGCTCTGAGCAACTTCATTGAGCTGTAGGTGTTCCTGTTCATTGCAGGTGGTTGGACTCGATAGAAGATCTTTAAAGATCCTTTCCAACACAAATGATTATATGATTTTACAATTTTTTACTGTTCTACGCTTCTATACTTCCATGATTCTAGTAGTTGGTTGGGACCCTGGTCTGTGTGTGCCCTTCTGGCATCTCATATGGCACAAGGTTTTCTGTTCTGAAATCATCTGGCAGTTGCCAGCTGAAAGAAGTATGGATGTACCCACATAACAGATATCATCTAGGGCTACAAAAACTGACCAAATAACCATAGCTAAATCTGTAACAGTAGTTTAACTAAAGCAAAGTTCTTCTGTATAGTATTGGTTCATCTCCATAGGGATTGTGCAAAATAGATGTAACTTGAAGAGGGACATGTCTTGTACTGAGAACTACTGTAAAAAAGAGATTGTCTTACAAACCAGGATGGCAGGTGACAGCATAAACTTCAGTAAGGGGAAGATCCTTTTCTCCATCACCACCTAATGTTTCACAGACTATCCTTTGAGCCAGAATCTTTTATCAATCTGCAACAGTTTGCAATCCAAAGTATAAATAAAGGCAAAAGGTGTTGCCACACAAACTGCACCTTAAAATTGTAGATTGCAATATGATGCAGAATTGTACCTGCCATCCAAGACTGCTAATCTCCAAGATCCATCCAAGAGCACAAGTTGCTGTTCAGTCAGTGCCAGGCTCCACTGGCAGTCAGATTGCTCTGTCAGTGTAACGTGGATGGGTTTGTTTCTACACGATCCCTCAGGCAGGCTGAGGTGCAGCCATGAGCCTCAGTAGGAGATAAGGCCCCACCAATTCACACAAAAACAATGAGAGCTTTGGTTTCTCCTTAATCACAGCTAGCAAGGCATTTCTCCTTGATACTGGGTGTTAATTTTAATATTGAACACTGGGCTGCGGCTAGAGTGGAAAAGGAAATAGTCTTCTGGAATTTAATGACATAAATTAGAAATAAAAATGCATCTCCAAACACAGCATTTTTAAAGATTTTTTTTTTTAATAATGCTGTATTTCATAGGAAAAAATATTCCCCAGATAAGAATGTAGTGTTTTTCATAGACTTCTTAAGTTTTGACTGATGCATGTTTGGGTTGCATGTCTTGAAACCATTAGGGTGACTCATGGGAACATGGAATAAGACAAGTTAATGGATTTCCAGATTTGGAACTTTATGAGTATGAGATGCATTGTGTGCTATTCTTAGAAAGGTGCCACAAAAAGGGAAGCAAACAGTTCACACAGGAGCTCTGTGTGAATATTTATTTAGCTTTTCCATCCCACCATATGAAGTGTAAGATCTTTTTGCCTCACGCAAATCAAAACCACTTACAACTTCAGTGGAAAATCTCCACTGCTTAATGTTATGTTAAAATCTGGTATGATAATTTAACTCATCAGCATGATAATGTTTCAGGATATGAGGTCAGTTCAGATAAAATAGGCTGAAGTTCACTAAGGATTCCAGTTTTTGGTGCTAATTGCAAATGCAGATGTTTTCTTCTTTAAATTGTTTTCCAGGGTAGTGGTGCTAGTTTTCAACATCTCCTTCTTGAGTGCAATTCAGAAAGAGCAGCAGTGCTTTACTCAGTGGCACGTTTTTTTTAGTCTCGTGTTTTTTCTTGATATAGAAGTTATAAATTTCTTAGAAAGAAAAATAAAAATGGGAAAGAAGATGTACTGGGCAGCCTATAAAGGAGTAGTACTTCATGAGCTTAGAGGGGCCATGCTGTTAGCAATAATCGGCAGCTGACAAAGCCCAGAAACAGCTTGTCTCTGAAACAAAGATTGCAATTGTTAGGCAACATTCGTTTGGGAGACTAAGCCACTTCTCCAGTGTATTTCCATTAATTCATGTAGTGCCAAGAAGAAAAATACTCTAGATACCTCTTAAAAACTGCTACAGCCCTAGAAAACAGCCCAGACTTTGAAATTACTTACAAAATAAAAACCAAAACAAGCAACAGAGGAAAAAAAGGCAAAGCATGGCAAGAGAGATGGCAAGATGTTGACTTATATTTTAACAGTGGAGGTAGTAGCCACTGGATTGGGACTGAAATAGAGTAAGTTATAACTGACATCTGCTGAAAAAAGATCCAATAAATTATGATACAGAGAAGGATGTCGGTTGCACTTGAGCCTTTTACCCAGTTCCAGCAATGATCTCAGATAATTTGCTGGAGAACACTGCATCTCAATTCCCTGTTGCAGTTCTTCGCTTCACAGTGATGGTCGGATTTAATTTACTGACTATACATACAGTGCCTGCAGGGTTGCTGGGGCTGCTTTTTGGGAGGAAGAAGTACAAATAGCTGTAGACTACTGTGATCACCTGAATCTGTAGTTCTGTGAACTAAAGAAGGAAGTGCACTTGATATCCCACAACTGGCACTTTTCTCATCTGCACATAACAGCACTGGATGCAAAAGTAACGGGAATGTACATTAAACTAGTCCATAAACCCATGAATGAAGTGGATGGGAAAAAAAATCACCATGAGGACATTTTTAATTGGTGATGTAAGTTGTTTAGGGGCTGGTTTGGCCCAGTTCCATGACGGATGGGGCAGGGAGACCCACAGACCCATTCCCCAGGTAAAGGGAAAGGGGAAAAGGGCAGAGAGATGGGCCTAAAAACAAAACAGCTGCAATGATCTGAGAAAGAAAAATAACTTACTAAATAAGATATCGGAATACAAAACAACACAGTATAATTGGAATTGAAGCTAATAAATCAAATAAAATGAGAGAGAGATGTCCAAAACTGAAGGCCTTATGCTAAAGCTGAAGGTGAGATGGCTAGGGAGCGCACACACTGCAGGTGAGGAGCAGAAAGAGGAAAGACATGCAAACAGTTTTATCTTCCTCTCTGGATGGAAAACAGGAATGCACAGTCTCCTGGGGTACATAGTTCTTCTTCTCTGGGATAGGTATACCTGGAACTATCAATGATCCATGGAGCTGGAGCATTAACTCTTTAACTCCCAGTGCACACGATGTTATGATGTGAAATACCAATACAAAAATCATAAAACCATGTCAGGTGACTAAAAGAACGTTTTTCCAGTGTGTACTTCCTTCAGGAAAACATCCACTGTTTTATTCCAGATCAGAAATTTGAAATTTCAGAGGACACAGAACAGCTCCAAGAATTTAACAGCTTTTTTTTTTTTTTTGTGGACTTTAAATTTCACATTTGTGGTACGATCAAAATACATACAAAATCTTTGCACACATATACGACATACATATATATATATATAAAACAGTGAGATGTCTTAGTGATCACAAAATGACCTGGAAAATGGGATTTTGAGATATTAAAGTTGTAGGAATAGAATGCTGTCCCTGCAAAAGAACAAGATAAGAATTTTATGTCATGGTTTCTGTTGCAATCTAGCATCACAGAAATTAGAAGTAAAGATTGCAAATTGATGAGCAGTGTACAGGTATAGCTAGTAACAACTTATGTTCAGTCCGTATGAATACATATGTAATATTTTGCTGCATGCCATGCCCAAGGAAGTGGAGGCAAGTTGGAACTTGCCTGTGTGAGGAGGCATCAGGCAGACCTGACACACACACACCCCTGGTACGTCCTTTGGGCAGTATGGAAGAGGCCCTGGAGAGATTCTCCATGTCAATACGATAAGTTCTGAGACTCCGTGGAAACAGCAGGATTGGCCATTAATCCATTGGCTATTAATTTGTAATTAACAAAAGTAACCCTTAGGTGAGATCTTGAACCTGGAGTACCCAGCCAATAGGAAAGCAGGGCAGGGTGTGAGCATGGGGAGGCAGGTACAAAAGCTGCAGTATTGTTCCCAGAGGTGCACTCCTCTTGTCAGGATGCCCACCATTGCAATCACAGATTAAAAGTTTCTTCAGCAGAGATCCTGTCTCCTAAAAATTATCTCAGATGTTTCTGACAAAGTGATTGTACAAAAAGGGGAAGAGAATAAATACTCCATGAACTGCTTAAGCATAAAGTGATAGATGGAAGACAGAGCTGAAATGTGAAGGTCACTCTAAGAGACAGCTGGACTTTGCCATCTTCACATTTCATGTTGTGGAGGTGAGAAGTGCGAGTTAGAAACTGGTAGCAAAGAAAAGGTAGGAAAACTAAGATGAAGAGAAAAGCTGGAATAAATATTGCTGTCATCGGGCAGTCTTAAAACAGATTTTGGATAGACAAGAGGTGTGCAAGGGTTGTGGGTGTAGCAGCAGAAAAGGAAGAGCTAATTACTACATATCATCGAACATGTGTCCATTACACCAGATCAAATCATTTCTCTCTGAGTTTTCAGGCACCTGAAATAACAGCTGATAATCTGTCTTCCACCACCTAACATTTCATTCTTCTGGAATCACTGAAAAAATGTTTTTATAGCCTCTAATATTCTTTTATTAAAAGGAAAAAAAGAAAAGAAAAAAAAAAGGAAAGAAAAAAAGCTATCTGTAAATAAATAGGTCAGATACATTTGCTGAGCCAACGTTGGATATTGGTGCAGTGCTGTACTCAGAGATTTTGAGTTTTTTTTTTTTTTTAATGAGTTTTTTTTTTTTTTTTTAATTTGAGTTAACATCCTTGTTGGGACATTAGACATGCCCTAAATCTCTGCATTTAGTTGCATTATCTGATACTTTAGCAAATGCTCGTGGACTCGTGAAGTAGCTGATAGATGTGTTTGTAACACCTCGGGCAGTCGCTTTATACGCAACGATAAACCCGTTGCTGTGCTTAATGAGGTCAGTGAAGCATCCAGAGAAGACATACATAGTTGTGCAGCGTGGGTCTTCACTGCCTGGGCTTTTTAGGTTTAATGAAGCAGTTCCTCAGCGGCTGGGTGTTCTTGTCGAACAGACTCAGAGCAGATTTCAAAACTACAACATTGCTGATTTAGATGTTCCTCTATTCTCCTTGAAGCTCTTCCTGTTTTACAATGTCTGCATCTTTTATGTGCTAATGGTTTTGAAATCAACCATTTCCCTCAGTTCCGTTTTAATCGGGAGGCAGAGTCTAACCGCTTTCCTTCCCTGTTCTCCGAATGTAAGCTGGCTCAGCAGCCTGCAGCTTTCCCTCTAGGTGGTGCATAGTCTGAAAATACCCAAAGCAATCCCACGCAACGTGCAAATTCACGGACGCTTTCCTATTTTAGGCGCCTTTCTAAGAATCCAAGTTCCCACGGGAAAAGTTGTATCCTGCGAGCTGTCTAGCGTCCCTGTCACATCCTCACACATCACACAGATTGCCCGCCCCAGGCTTCCGTTCGGTCTGCTAGAATCACCTTACAGGATCTATTCTAAAAGAGACACCTTTGCTTAAAAAGTGAACGGGCGTTTAATTTTTGGAGATGTTTCTTCCCACTGCGGTACCGTACAAATAGGAGCGGTGACCGAGGCACAGCGTTTTCCTGGAGGATTAGAGGCAGCGCAGACAGGAACGTGTCACAGCGGTAATCCACGGTGGACTGCCTCCGTGGTCCGGAGGCGTGCTAGGAGCTTCTCCCCACGCAGGCAGTCAGGCCGCCCGCGCGTGCAGGCACGCATTCTCCCCGCTGTACACCTGTGAGCAGCGACACACGAAGTCACCGAGAGTTTCCCTTCGCAGGCTCCGTGCTGACCGAGCAGCCCATGCTTCCCGGCTGCCGCCTGGACATCGCATAAAGCGATGGGGAAAGGAGCGCAGAAGGATGTAGTCAGGCTGTGATTTCCACGCACCGCGTGGCACGCAGTTATCGGCGGTTCCGCGTGACAGCGCCGGCTGCGGGCAGCGGTGCTGCGTTCCGGGTGACCGTGGGGGTCCTTGCGGGGATGCTGCTCCTCCCACGCAGCTTCCCCTACCCACGGCCGGGGCAGCCTACAGGTGCGGGGCACGCACGGCGGAGATCGTGCGCTCCTTGCAGCGCTCGGGGAGGGGAGAAGAGAGACAGCGGCTCACTCCCTTGAACACGAAGGTAAAGAGCAAAGCCGAGCTGACGCTCGCAGCCGGCTGCGCTTCGGTCGGGGCGGGGATGTGCCCTGACCGCCGCGCCCCGCTCCCTAAAGCACACGGGCGCCCGGCGCGGCCGCCGCCCTCCACTATGACGAAGAGTTGCGGCCGCCAGCAAGAGCCCGCCCCGAGGCGGCCCGGCTGCCCGGCCGGCCGCGGTATGTCATGCAGGTGGCGGCCAAGGACGGGCAGCTGCTCTCCGCCGTGCGGACCCTCGCCACGCAGAGGTAGGGGACGCGGGGAGCGGTGTCGCGGCTGCGCGGAGCTGGAAAGCTTCGGTGGGACGGGAACCGCCGTGCTGCTGCGGAGTTGCTCGCTGCTGCTGCAGGCGTGACCCGGAGGCCCGAAAGGGCTTTTCTGCCTTTTACTTGCAATAAGTTTTCCAAAGCCGATGCTTCTGCACGTCCCCGTGGGGAGCGGGCGCACCGCTCCGGTGCACCCTGCTCTCCTCCTCGCCCCGCTCCCTCGAGGAGCCGGGCATTGCACCGCGAGCGGCTGCGGTGCTTGGGGGATCCCAGGCGGCGGGAAGCCACCATGCACCATAACGAGAGATTCTTCCGTAATGAAGCTGGTTGAGTTCGGAGGTGTTGTCTAGAAGGAGCAGCACCCTTTGGTTGTACAGAATCACAGAGTGGCTTCAGCTGAAACGGACCTTTAAGCCCTTCCAGTCGGCAGCGCTGCCATTCATCAAGATGAGACTGCCCAGGGTCCCATTCAGTCTGGCCCTGAGTGCTTCCAGGGATGGGGCACCCGCAGTTTCTCTGCGATGCTGAGGGTGACTCCATGAGAAATGGCCGTGGGAGGAAGGTGCTGGACACAACACTCCTTTTCCAGGCTGCTCTTATCTACCCTTGAGCAGCAGGTGGGGAATTGCCCCAGGGAATGTTACGTCACTGTGTCCTCGCTGTAGGTGAAGCTGCTCCCTCATCCCTCATGACTCTCTCACCTACTAGCACTGTATGTTTGCTTTTCTCCCTTTTTTAACCCCCACACCAGAGACATTTAGGTATGTACATGCCTGTGGCTGTATCCTACAGCCTGCTGCACTGACCACAGAGCAAAGCGTGCACTCTGCAAACGTTTCCTGCCTCGTGAATTGGTGCTGTCGCCAGTGGCGGGGCTGTGTGCTGACCAGCAGTGTGTCTCTCCTCTCACAGCAGTCTCTTCAATGACCGCCCAATGTGCAGGATCTGCCACGAGGGCAGCAGTCAGGAAGACCTGCTTTCTCCCTGCGAGTGTATGGGGACGCTGGGGACCATCCACCGCAGCTGCCTGGAGCACTGGCTGTCTTCATCCAACACAAGCTACTGCGAGCTCTGCCATTTCAGGTTTGCAGTGGAGCGCAAACCCAGGCCGCTGGTAGAGGTCAGTATGTGAGGCACATCCTCCCGAGCCCTAATAAGCACATGGTGTCTGCTTTGTGTGGGCATCACACAGCTGCTCTGCTGGAGCAAGACGAAGCTGGAAGCCTGGGGCTCTCCAGGGCAGGGGCAGGAGTTTAAGCAAAGCAGTGGAGCCTGTCTGATCATTTCGCTTTGCTATAAACATAAGCGAAGGTCTGGGGAGCAATGTGTGGGGAGTACAGAATACAGCAGCCAGTTTGGTGGTGGTGGAGGTGTGTCACAGCCATGTGGTGGTTTCTGCTAGACATATGTGAGTATTCAGAATCCTTGACTTGTCAGGAACATTTCTTCTGGCTTCTGAGGAAGACAAAACAAATCAAGAAGCCTTAGGAACCAGGCTTGTGTGTTGAGCCCATGAGAAGGAATTGTTTTTGTACAGTGTCTGGCATCTTCAGCCATTCTGGAATGGCCTTTTGGCCTCCCCTTGCCTGGATACTAGGCTGTGAATCGGGTAATTGTTCTTCCCTTATCAATTAAAATTCAGTTACAGTGGACAATAGATGTTTTAGTGGCTGCATGAAGCTTGCCAGGAAAAGAAAGGGGGAAAAAAAAAAGAACAAACCATAATCATATCTCTATCTCTGATTTTTTTTCTTTCTCTATTTTCCTTTGGAGGAAAAATAGATGGTTTGTGCTGAAATTAAAAGTGAATTACAAATAATAACTATTTTAAGAAGCAGTGTGAAGTATCTGACCATAGCAGTGGTGATACAAGTACTTGCATGCTAAGTTTGAGTTAAGGGCAAAGTGTTCTTGCTTGTCTCCATTTTTACCACAAACTATAGCAGAATAAGTAGGAGTTAAGCTGTTGAAAATGAGGGAGAGGATGTGCTGTTTTGTCCTTGTTCACAGGTTGGATACAGGACAACACTGACAGCTGGGATGTGGGTCAGAAGGTGGGTAGTGATGTGTGAGCTGCTCTCACTTGAAGACCACCAAATCTGCTCCAGGCTAGGTGAAGTTAGGTGCTCAGATTCGTGTCTGAATCTGAGGATATCTTCATTCTTCCTTAGGATCCACAAAAACAGAGATGTGGGATCTCTTCTTTCAGCCAGATGCCCAGAGTCAGGGTTGAACTGTTTGTTTTTGCTTGTTTATTGGTGTGGTTTTGATGCAAGGATATTGCCTCCCTGAACTGTTCTTCTAAAAAGAAAGATAAGCAATGCTGAGAGAGTGCTAAGCTGTTTGATTTTAGAGTCCGGCTTCATCCAGGTGTTCCCTTACAGTGGCTGCTCCTGAGCCTTGCTTTGTACAAATGGGGCATGACTTGTCTCAGAGCTAATGGGGACTGAAGATTCTGCAAGTGAAAGCCATGCCTGCTCAAGCTGGGGAGCCTTGGATGCTTAGTCACCCGCTGCTGAAGCACAACTCTTTGTGCCAAAAATCAGTAGTATTATTATGATATAGGAGATGGTGTATATCATGAATATAGTAACAATAACTTAAAAGCTGCCTTTTTTCCTCAGCTGGGGACAAGTGGGAGCTAGGTGCAGTTTCTGAGCATCTCTGAAATATGGCACACATTTCTTACTGAAGTTTTTTTCTTTACTATCCATTATTTTCTTGCTTGTCAACCACCACATCCACACCACAGTATTTTAATGTGGTTTTCAGCAGTTGCATTATGGGTTGTGATAAAGCAGCAACTGATTCTCTTACATTCCTTTACAGTCTTACAGAAGTATGCTTCTGATTAGAAGGGAATTTGACTTATTCTTTCAAAGCTGAGAGCATCGGGGAGTAAAAGTGACTGAGATGGGCTGTGTGCAAGGAGGCAAACCTAAGCAGGAAGATGTCAGATTTCTTTACTATGATTTAACTTTGTACTCAAAGTTTGCATTAATCTGTTCCACACAGTGCTTTGTATTTCCCAAACCTTCCCATGCAAATAATTACAACCAATCTGTAAAGTTCCCAAAGCACAGCTAAACCAGATTCATGTTGCCGGCTCCTCTCACCACCTCTTCCTTCCAGGGCTGTCCTATCTGCCTCCCTGTGTTACCTAAAGTAACGGGGCATGGGAGGATGGTTATCGGATATATCAGGACAAACCTGCACAAAAACCTGGTGTAAAGCCTGGACTTTATGGCAAGCCAGAGTGACCACCTGCTTCTAAGTCCACTGCGTGTGGATGAGAGCTGTGTGTGTGTGTGTTTGGGTGATGGGATGACAAGTCTGGTAAACACCATCAGCTCTCGGAGCTGCTTCCCACCCATGAAGTGCTGGTACAAGTGACATATATGAGGCACAACCAGAGTCGTTCTCTTCAGTTAGTAGTATAACTAGTTCTCCAGAGATTCCTTGGAACTAGATAATGGAAATGGTAAACGGTTCTCTCAGTGGAGGTGAATCTTGAGTTTACCAATGCATTCTGGGAGGTCAGGAGAGACAAATATAGTCATAAAGTCATTTATAGAGCGTATCGAAGACAAGCATATCCAGTAATTCCTCTCCAAGTCCTATCTCATGCAGAGTCTGTGTCCCATTCATTGGTCGGTGACAAGCAGGACGAAAGTGTTTGAAGCAGTCAATCACCATATTCATCTTTTCTAGAAATTTTTTCATCAGGAGAAAAAAGAATCGCTTCTGCCTATTGAAAGAAATATTATTCACTTTCTCAAAGGGGACAAAAAAAGAAAAACATTTCTCTTCACTAGTTTGATTACTGCTTCTAATGGGGTATAGCCATAAATGTGTGAAGAAAATCTCAAAGGAAGCAAATAGATTTACTTTACTTGCTTTACTCAGAAGTGCCATACCCAAAAAGCCTTCGTGCTTGAGATGCTGGATCCAGGAGATGCTGGATCAGTAGTGGGCTTGAAGTGAAGCGAGCAGAAAGTGGCATGGCTGCATGCTCAGCCATGTTCCTACCTCCGCTGTGCATGTCATTGTGGAAGCAGCAGAATATTCCTTGCTGCACTTAGTTATGTGGTCAGAGCAGTTTAGTGGACCCATTCAGTTTCTCCCTTTACCATGCTATCAGATTATCATTAGTATATTATTAAATGAGAGCAACTACTCCATGAAAATTTATTGCAAGATGGCTTTTTGCCTTCTTTTTAGCAACTGTGTATGTTCATGCTAAGGATGTGTGCCCGTGAATTCAGACAGGAGACCTTTAGCTCAGCTAGAAGAAGCATGTCTACAACTGTGTCCTGCCTTCTGCATTATTTGTGCACAGGATGCAGAAGTGCAGGAATCACACCTTCGCTTTTTTCATCCAGTTTACGTTATGAGCAGCATCCTGCTTTGTTCTGGAATTTTTTTGTAAGTAAAAGCAAAAGGAATTTGATTTTGACCTTCGTCTTTTATTTGTTGTTATCTTTTCTCCATCGTAAGTTTCTCTCTGGTCAACTGAGTTCCAAGGTATAAACTTCTCATAAGAGACTCCCTTTATCTGTCACATGCTGCATACTTCTGTTTGAGTGAGAAACACTTCTCTGTGAAGGTACAATTTGCGGAAGCAGAGTCAGGAAAGTCAATCTTTCCAACCTCATGTTTGTAAAGTTTTAGACGTTGTTGATGTACTTTATTTTAACCCACATTCTTTTCCTCTGAAGAATTGTGTTTCTTAACTATGAATGTGACTTTGCGACTGGGACAGTATTTATTCAGTTTTCAAGGAGTTGTTCATTGCCTTCCACCTTTTCCTGCCTCAAGGCATCATGCCATGATTCAGGGTGGTAACATATGAAGGCTGTGGTCCTGTGTCTTTGTATGTATACTGGGACATAACAGGATAATGCAGGAGGAAAACAAGTTCAATATTGGTTTTAATACACGTTTACAACCCTCTTGTTTTTGTCTTTTGCCCCCAGTGTACTAGGAGAAGTGCTCTGTGTGTTGTTCTTCACCAAATCAAAGAAGTACGCACCAGGGGTATGCAAGGATTTCATCTTCTCCATGGGTATTTATCAAAGCTTGTTTGGCAGAAAACATTCTTCTTTACGTTCTTCCTTGTCTCCCATATCTTTGGTTTCCTTGTGTCAGAAGTGCTGCCCTGTTTGATTTTACAGTCACTGGTGAGAGCCAGTTGCTGGTACACTTTTCACAGGGTTAGTTATACAAATGGCTAGAGCACAGCAGGTAGATGTGGAGCACCCATGCTCTGATAGGGTTGACTTGCCTGTGGCCCAACTAATCAGAAGCTGTTGCACTCCTTCCAGATGTCCCTGCTTCTGCAGGGACTTCAGCTCAGTAGATGGGCTGGTGCTCATCTGCCTTTGTCTTTATTTCAGAGCTGCTCGTGAACCTGTTGACAGCAGCTGCACTGGAGATAACTTGGTATGCAGTTACAGTAGAGTAAGAGATGGAATGATAGAAAAAGTGCTTTTTCAGTGCATTTCGGATGTCAGGAACAGGCTACCAGGTATCGTAAAGCTGGAGGACTACTATCTGCTCCTGCTCTTTCAAACTGGGTCATAGGAGGCTGCAAGTAGAAATCACAAAACATTAAAAAGCACTTTATATTCCTTGGGCATGGCCCTCCTCTGGACCCACTTTAGCAGCTCCACATGTTTCTTCTGCTGGGGGCCCCAGGCCTGAATGCAGTACTGCAGATGGGTCCTTACATAGAGTAGAGGGGGATGGTCCCCTCCCTCCCTCAGCTGGCCACCACTCTTTTGATGCAGCCCAGAATATTGCTGGCCTTCTGGGCTGCAAGCGTGCATTGCTGGCTCACATCCATCTTTTCATCCACCAGGACCCCCTAGTCCTTCTCCACAGGGCTGCTCTCCAGTTCTTCTTTTCCCAGTCTGTACACATTCCTGCAATGCCTTGCACTTGGCCTTGTTGAACCTCATTAGGTTCACTTGGCCCCACTTGTCATGCTTGGCCAGGTCCCTGTGGACAACATCCTTTCATTTTGTTGTTATCAGCTGCATGACTGAGCTTGGAATCATCTGCAAACTTGATGAGAGTACACTTGATCCTACTATCTGTGTCACTGGAAAAGATATTGAAGAGCACCAGTCCCAAGATGGACACCTGAGAGACACTGTTTGCCGCTGGCCTCACCCTGGATGTAGAGACATGGACCACAGCACTCTGTCTGCAGCTATCCAACCAATTATTTATCCAGTGAAGATGCAAATCTTTAAGTCCATGTATCTCACATTTAGAGATGAGAATGTGGTGTGGGACCATTTCAGAGGCCTTGAAGAAGTCCAGGTAGANACTGGGTCATAGGAGGCTGCAAGTAGAAATCACAAAACATTAAAAAGCACTTTATATTCCTTGGGCATGGCCCTCCTCTGGACCCACTTTAGCAGCTCCACATGTTTCTTCTGCTGGGGGCCCCAGGCCTGAATGCAGTACTGCAGATGGGTCCTTACATAGAGTAGAGGGGGATGGTCCCCTCCCTCCCTCAGCTGGCCACCACTCTTTTGATGCAGCCCAGAATATTGCTGGCCTTCTGGGCTGCAAGCGTGCATTGCTGGCTCACATCCATCTTTTCATCCACCAGGACCCCCTAGTCCTTCTCCACAGGGCTGCTCTCCAGTTCTTCTTTTCCCAGTCTGTACACATTCCTGCAATGCCTTGCACTTGGCCTTGTTGAACCTCATTAGGTTCACTTGGCCCCACTTGTCATGCTTGGCCAGGTCCCTGTGGACAACATCCTTTCATTTTGTTGTTATCAGCTGCATGACTGAGCTTGGAATCATCTGCAAACTTGATGAGAGTACACTTGATCCTACTATCTGTGTCACTGGAAAAGATATTGAAGAGCACCAGTCCCAAGATGGACACCTGAGAGACACTGTTTGCCGCTGGCCTCACCCTGGATGTAGAGACATGGACCACAGCACTCTGTCTGCAGCTATCCAACCAATTATTTATCCAGTGAAGATGCAAATCTTTAAGTCCATGTATCTCACATTTAGAGATGAGAATGTGGTGTGGGACCATTTCAGAGGCCTTGAAGAAGTCCAGGTAGATGACATCAGTTGCTCTTTGTCTATGGAAACCATTGCTCCATTGTAGAAGGTCCCTGGATTTGCAAGGTACAGTCTGCCCTCAGTGAAGCTGTGCTGTTGGTCTCACATTGCTGTCTCGTCCCTCATGTGCCTTAATGTATCTTCCAGGAGGATCTGCTCCATGATTTTCCCAGGTACAGAGGCGAGGTTCTCCACCCTGTAATTCCGTAGGTCTTCCTTTCTCTGTTAAAAATGGATATGGTGTTTACCTTTTTCCTGTCACTAGAGACTTCTGAGAGCCACGACTGCTCAAATACAGTGGAGGGTGGCTAGGCAACCACATCAGTCAGTTCCTTTATGACTCTGGAGTGCATATGGCCCCCATGGACTTGTACATATTCAGTCTCATGAGGTGGTCTCAAACTTGCTCTTTGCTTACAGGGGTCACCCAGCAAACTGTGACACTGAGAAAGCTGAAATAACCAACATCAGTCAGAATTAATCTGCTTGAGCATAAGCTTCCTGTAGTATCTTTGAAGCTGCCATGTGAAGTGACATTTTTGCCAGAGATAGTATGTTGCTGTTCAGGCACTTGGCAAGCTCAGCAGAGCAAATCTAGGCATTTCTCTTGATTTCAGAGCTTTTCCAGGTTGTCTGGAGTCATTCACTGCACTGCAGTCTGTTTGCCAGTAATCCCTTATGCACTGTGTGCTCACATGTTACCAGTATATGGACATTTCCCTCAGTCCTGATGATACTGCAAAATCCAGTTGAAAAAGTATGCCATGGTACCGATCCTGCCTTTCCTGGCACGTGTTAGATGTGCAGCATCCCTGTGTGGTCTGCTGGGTTCAAGAGTTCTACAGCATGAGAGCTTCGCATGGAAGTCTGATGTGTGGCATGCGCCTAAGGATGCCTCATCTCAAAGGGAAAAAAAGCTGCTGCTCAGTCAGTCCAATTCTCTCTACAATGCCCACTTCATCCCCCCCTGCTAGAGAGAGCCTGGTCACAACTAACCCAGAGCCTCAAGGCTAAAGCAGCAGAAACTCCAGATGCTGGAAGAAAGGTGAGACTGGTAATGGGGTTGGTGCAAGGTAGACCTGATGTTGCTTGTGGCAAACAGAAACACGTACAGTGAAATAAAACTGCAGGGACCTTTATGGACCTTTCACATGGATTCTTCTTTCAGTAAAGCCGTCTTATGGCTCTTGTGATGCTGCAAATGTGTGACAGTAGTCATGTGGATGTTTTTGCACTGTTTAAGCACGAAGATTTGATAAACTTTATATGAGCATTGGGTGTCGTCCTCTTTTTATTTCCTAATTGCAACTATGTTGTTTCCCCTGACTTCCCTCCAGAAACATGTCTAAACCAGGGCACTGCACTGTGTTTATGTCCAAAAAGTGTTAGAAGGCAACCAAATACACTATCAATGTGGCATAAGAAGTTTTAAGTCAAACGAGTATTGCTTTTAAGTTATTTATATGTTTTAAACCCATCAGAATTTGGTATTTAATGGTTCATTCTTTCTTTATTTTTATTTTTGCAAGCAAACAAGAAGCACTACATTAACAACATAAAACCTGTAAGTGAAACAGCATGACTAAGAGAAAGAATAATGTCAGCATAAACATTGCAGTATTGAGTAGAAATTAACTACAGCTTTTTCTCCCATCTTTTTCTGTGTCTAGAGCTTATACTAGAAAAGAAAGAGGAAGCAGTTAAGTAAGGCTTGCATTCTAATTGCAAACTTCTAGTGTCTTTACACTGAAATATGAGTTTACTTTTTCCATAAGGTTCTGAATCATACTTTTTTTTTAATCAGTTCTTTTTATTTATTTTTCCTCTGCTCAGTGAAGGAAGTCATTAACAACTGATTTGTTGCATCCAAATCAGAAGGAAAATGGTGACTTGGTGTAGTCACCACTAGGAGTTGGGCTCAGTGATCCTTCTGGCTCTCTTCCAATCAGGATACTCAATGATTCTGTGAAATCTTCCATAAATCTCCCAGCACAGAGGTGCCTCGCCTTTCAGTGCAGCATGATTGTGCTGGGAACAGGGCTTTTTTGCCTGCTTCTGCAGAGAATAGGGGATGCTTTCAGGATTGCTGTGGCATGTTTCAGAGATGGAAACACAGTACAGAAGAAGCACTGGCAAAAGAGAAAGTGTCCATGATCTACTGATAAAAATAGTTAGAAAAGGAGCTTATAAAATAATAGTAATGATAAAATAAAGCAAATTATAACCTTAAACAAATGGATAAAGGGACTGTACTTTGGAGAAGAGAGCACCTGGAGGTCTCGAGGATGTTGCGAGGCCTCTCTATCAGACCAGCATACATACATATATACATCCCGCCTCCCTTCTTGACCCTAAAAATACCAAATAGGAAGGGTAAGGTGGGGGGAGATGATTTGGTATTGTTTGTCCTCAGCTGCTTAAATGCCCCCCATGAGGTTCAAGTCACATGGTCAGAATTTGAAGCAGGCTTCTGGTGAAGGTGTATTTGTGTTGTTAAAAGAAGTAACAATTAACCTTGTGACACATAGAGTTTTAAAAACATGAGCTGTTCAAGGCTGCCTTTTTGCACCTAGAATACCCTACTGTTTTTATTCCTAGTGGGAATGATCCAGAGACCAAAACAAGCCTCTCATAGTCCTATAAATAAAATAGCTTGTGTTCTTTGCAGAGAAGATTTGCAATTATTCTTGACTCTCTGAAGAAGAGGCAGTTCAGGGGAGACCTTGTTTGTCTTTACAGCTCTCTGGAAGGAGGTTGTGGCAAGGTGGGAGTCAGCCTCTTCTCCCAGGTAACAGTAATAGGACGGGAGGTAATGGTCTCAAGTTGCGCCAGAGGAAGTTCGAGCTGGATATTAGGAAAAATTTATTCTCAGAGTGATGAGGCAGTGGGACAGCTGCCCAGGGAGGTGGTGGAGTCAGTATCCCTGGAGATGTTCAATATATGTGTGGCACTGAGGGACGTGATTAGTGGGCATGGTGGGATGAGTTAGTGGTTGGATTTGAAGATCTTAGAGGTCTTTTCCAACCTTAATAACTCTGATTTTGTGACTTTTCAAAGCACAAATCTTTCTTGTAGTTCTGAGTGCAAACAAGATCAACTGAGCTGCCAGCATGCAAACAAACAAAGACCCTCAAACCATGAGGAAGGAAAAGAAAACTTATACTGTGCGTCACCTCTGTGACTGCTTTTTGCTAAATTTAAAGAACTAGTGAGAAAGGGGTGAGGAAAGTTCCCAGGAAAAAGGAAATGGGCAATCAGAGAAGCAGCAGCTGCACTATTCATGAAGTACTAGTTAAGATAAGGGAAGGTAATGTGAGTATTCAAAGCTGCAGCTGTTTGTGTTTTGGATAATACTGGTGACTTCTCTTTGAATATCATGGTTCTCTAATGCAGTTGTAGGCCACCATGTCATCTTTGTCTTGCAGGCAGCATTTCCTACCTGCAGGTATAGATCCCACCCACAGGAGCCAGTCAACGATTGTTTCTTCTACCAAGAAACAGCTAAGATGAAAAGTTTCAGTGTACCTGACTTTTGGGGGGGCAACCAAGCTTTTATTAACTGAATCAGGGCATCTGCAGTGTGTTGCAGTGTGTGTTGTAAATAGCAAGTCTGCTTCAGTTTGGATTTAAAATCTAAAAATGAAATTTTTGTTGATTGATTTTCTTGAATGCTTAGGTTTGTTTGCTTATTTGGGAAGACATTCACACAGAAACAGTGGTGGCTTTACAAAACATGCAGGCAGAATGAGATACTGCTTCTCTCCATTTAGCACAAAGTCTTTTTTCTTTTTTTGTTTCTTTTTCTTTTTTTGTTTCTTTACTTGTTTGAAGTATCATCTGAAATATAATTAAATAAATTATAAATGAGTAATAGGAAAACTGAGCAGCAGTAATATTACAGGATTCAATATGGTTTAATTGGACTGCAGGAATTGTCATTGATTTTTTGAGCTTAGCAAGCTCTGTTGTATGTTTTCACTATCATAAAATTACTAATCCTGTTGTTAGTATTAATGTTGTATGATCCAGAAAATGGACATATCTGTCAGCCACTGTATTATCACACCTTGGTGGTGCACTGTGTATCACACTCCTGCTTTCCAGATGGCAGGCTGATTGGTCCAGGTGGCAGAATCTTCTCTGGAGTGATGGCTACAGCCTGCAGTACTCTGCCTCATGCTTACTTCTAGACCAGGGTTGGTTCCTGTCTGCACTGTGGCTTATGTTTAGGTGTTGTTTTTGTTTGTTTGTTTGTTTGTTTTCCAAAACAAAGTAATTTAAATTGTACCCTATACCACCCTTACGATAAACCTCCTATTCTCTCCACGTGTAAAAACATAAAAATGAATTTTTCTTTTTTTTTTTTTAATTTAAAAACGGTAGCTTTGGCTCATTCAGACATCAGCAATTAAAATATTACCTGTAGCTTTAGGGAAAATGTAGGTTCAGTGCAGACTTGGATATGAAGAGGCCATTATGTTGGCACAGCAAACTGCAGAGCTCAAATGTTTAGCTTTCAGCTGTCATATAGCTAGAAACTCTAGGATTGAAGTAGCATCTCTGTTGGCTATCACCATGACTTTTCAAAGATCAGCACACTGAAGACAGTAGCATTGTGCCAGTAACTGGCTACTTGACCTAAGCAGGAGAAAAAAAAAAACAACAACCTGAAATAGAAATTCTTTTTTTCAGTTGAGAAATATTTATTTTCTGTGGTAAAACATTTACCTGAAAAAGTTTTGAGTGAACAAAAATGTTTAATTACTCTGGAAACAAATTACTCTGGATACCAGTCTGGCCTGGGAGACAATTTCAGTTACATATTGGTAAACTCTGTTTCAAAACACCCTGTTGAAAAAAAAGTTTATAACAAAACTTCTCAAATAAAAAAGTACTTGAACAGAACTAACTACCTATTCAGATGAAATTATTATATATTTTTTGTCCATAAATGGTCCTTTTGTCTTCAGAAATACCACAGAATCATTAAGGTTGGAAAAGATCTCCAAGGTCTTCACATCCAACTGCCAACCCGTCCTCACCGTGCCCACTGACTGTCCCTCAGTGCCACATCCACACAGCTCCTAAACACCTCCAGGGATGGTGACTCCACCACCTCCCTGGGCAGCCTGTGCCAGCACATCACCACTCTTTTGAGAAGAAATGTTCCTAATATCCAACCTGAATATCCTTCATCCAAGAGAAACACTCTTGGAAAACCAGACAGTATTGGCCTTTCTTGACTTAAAGCCCAAAAGAAAACTCTCCCATTAGGCGCTGCCAGAGTGACACCAGAAGTGACAATAATTGGTCTCAGTTCTGCATGTATATAGGCTGCTCTCTCAGAGATTCACTGAGAAGCCATCAGCATGAAAAGAATGAAATGAAGTGGCATGTTTGATGTGTAATAAGCTATTTTTGGTTCAAAGGGAAACCCATTTAGACAATTCCTTCCTGTCTGCTCCTACAGCCTCATATGTGATAGCACTGTAAATACCCTTAACTAAAAGGCAGGGTGGGGGGTTTTCTTCATATTCTGCAGAATCTCCCTTGCTGCTGATATAGCTCAAGCTGTATTTATGTAATATCAATTTTCCAAGCCAAACATATTGAATAAAAAAGGGTTTCCCAGTACGAACTGTGAGTGGCCTTAGGATCTGACTCAGAAGACACTGTATAAATGCTTTAGTTTTTGCTTGCCAACTTACTGGAGTCAGAGTGATGAGGTGAGTGCTCCCAGAACTGGGCCTTTGGTGGTGGTGAAGTAGCTCAGACTCTTGGAGGTGTTTTGGGGAAGTGATGGCAGCTCATTGTAGTTGGGTCAGTAAATACCAAGGCAGAGCGTCTAAAATGTGCCCTCAGTTTCTGCTTGTTATTTCCTCCTTCAGACAGAAGGCTTCTCCATATCTTAGTATATGTGTATTAAAGGGTTTTGTGCACAGTTTTGTGCATAAGTGAAGTGTGGGAAGCCACTAATTGGCTTATAGGCCAGAAGTCTTCCAGGGACTGCTGCAAACCCACATCAAGCTCCCCAGAGTTGGAGCTGGTATTCAGCTGAAAGAAACAACAAGCTATGTTTTGTCTTTTTGGGGTGGGCAGTCATTTAAATTTAGCTCTGCATGGTGATGTAACTGCAGCAGGTCTTTTGTGAGCACTGTATGCAGTGCATGTGCCTTGGATGTGCTAGTGGTGTTTCCTCGTGACAGATGCAGTACCTCTGATATCCTCTTCAAAAGGTAAGCAACTTCCTTCGTAGTCTTTTTTTAGACTATTCTGCACTTCCTAGGAGGCTGTTCCAGAGCTAGAACCTCTGAAAGCTTGGAAGTTTTTTCAGATTCTTATCCTAGATGTATTTGTGACCAATTATTAGCCATTTGTTCTTAAGACAACATTGTCCATTAACTTAAGTATCCCTTCTCCTTTGCTGGCATCCCCCATCAGTTCTCCCATTTTCCTGACCAGCCCTGAGATGCACATAAGGTCATGATTTTGCTAAGGTAATTAAGAGAACCTCTGAAGCCTGCTTTTGTGACAAAGGCTCTCAGTCCCCTTGACATTCCTTCTTTGCTTCAGCTGAAGCAAAATCCTTCCTTGACTGCAGGAGTTTTCCCCCACCCTGCAATCTTCAGCATGATTCTGCTTAGCAAGAGGCTGCACAAGGATATTGCCATGCACCATTGCTCCCATAGCTGTGTATTCTTGCTCTGGCTCTCCACCTGGACATCTGGAACAGCAATGGATGTTTGCTTTAAATCAGCACTTGGTGATGGCACTGTCTGCCAGGTGGGTCAGCCTTTTGTTTCAATTACAATCCTTTTTACAATCTTTTTTTCAAAAATTAAATTTACTACTAGAAATCTCAATTTATTGAGGATATAATCAAGTACACTAACACATTTTACAAGGAAAGGATTCAGAGTGCTATAGTGCAGGTTAGACAGTTGCATCTGGCCTTGAGTCTTGTTATTTGCCAGCATGGCAGTCCTGACTATGCTGCCAGAGCAATTAATCAGCTCAGCACTTTGCTGGAGCTGTTCCATGGGTTTCACTTTTACAGAAGGTTTTGCTGACTTGACTTCTTAGCTATAAAGTAACTTGACAGTGCACATTTTCAAAACAAAAGACCGAAACCTAGAACCTAAACAGCAGCATGTTTGAAAGTGGGTGTGTGCTACTTCCAGTGGAAAATGCATGCTATGACTGAAATCTGTGCAGCCACTGAGATTCCTGTTCATAGAATCTCAGAACCATAGGGATTGAAAGGGACCTCCACCTCCAACTCCTTGCTGAAGCAGGTTCCCTTAAGAACTTTGAACTTCCATTTTAGAAAGTGAAATTATTGCAGCTTTTTTAAATTGGACTATAAAAATTTGAGATTTTAATTTATTACCTAATGATTTTATATATCTCTTATTTACTGCTGTCAGTTACTTAGTTTTCATTGTTTGTTCACGTGGGTCAGGCAGACAGAAGTGGTGCTGGGAACCATTGGATATGAGGCATGCTCCGGCTTTCAGTCAAGGTAATCTGCAGACCACCAAATGCTGTCTTAATTCAGGCACATTGTATTGTACATCGTAAAAGTCACAGGGTGGGAAACAGGTATGGTGGAGAGCAGCTCAGCAGCCAACATCTGCCAGCTCCCTCAGGACCCTGAGTTGCATGTCATCAAGCCCCATGGGCTTGTATACATTTGGTTTCGTGAGGCAGTCTTGGACTTACTCTACTCTCTTACAGCAGGGGGGGAAGATTTACTCCCTCACTTCCCACATAGAGGATCAGGGATGCGAGCTTCAGAGAAGCGAGAAATATGAGAATTCTGGGTTCCAATGAAGACCAAAGCAAAAAACTCATTTAGTATCTCAGCCTTCTTCATATCTGTTGTAGCCATTCCTCCTCTCTCATTTACCAAAGGAGGTGCATTCTCTGTGGCCTGCCCTGTCTGGTCAATGTACATGTAGAATCCTTTCTTGTTGTTTTTAACATCCCTTTTCAAGTTCAGTTCTGTCTGCACCTTGGCTTTCCTCATGCCCTCTCTGCAAGTCTGGACAGCATCCCTGTATTCTCCCTTTTGACATGCCCAAACCCATCGGCCTTCTTGGCCACCTGAGCATTCTGCTGGCCCATGTTCTATTGACTGTAGTGTTACATGAGGTCATTGTGACAGAAGTGCAGGACCTAATTTCTGGTCTTGTTAAAGCTCTTAAGTTGATGCAGTTGGCCTCGGCCCATTGATCCAGCCTTTCCAGACCCCTCCAAGGGGCCTTTCTATCCTCATGCAGATTGTCATCATCTACAGACATGCTAAGGTTACATGCTTGCCACATGGGCGTGTTCCTGCCTTTCTCCTCTCCTCTCCATAGATGCATGACATAACTTACTCAGCTGTGTCACCTGGGTGCTACTGGCCCAGTGAGTGTCACCATGCTGAGCACGCTTTGGGGGCAGCCATGCCTCTTTCCTTCTTGGCACTGGGGCGTGCAGCTGCTGGAAAACTGATGAGCAGTTGCTGCTTTGTGGAGACTGAGATACAGAGCAGGTGCTCATCACTTTTTTGCTAGGTTACCTCCTAAGCAAATGCATGTCACAAACCCTTCAGACAGCTGCTTGTGAAAGCAGAATCCCTGCTGCCAGGCATGTTGAGTTTCTTTCATTTTCCTGACAGTTTCTCATTGAGGGGATTCATGGAAGTTGAACAAGGAGAGGTTGCAATCAGTCATGTCTAGAAGCAACTGAATATACCCTGAGGCTGTCATGCATGCAACCTTCGTAGACCTTTAAACAAATGGAACAAGACTCCAAGGAAAATGTGAGCTTTTCACACATGGCTTTATAGTGTTCTCTGTAGTGTGACAGTACACTGACATGCTGCTCAGATGTATGCCTAACCCTCCTCCCTGCACACACCCTGGGGGTGAGCTGGGTGTGCAGCTCCTGCCCTTTGCCTGCCCTGCTGCAGTTGAGGGGTTGTCATGGTTTTATGATTNTGCACTCAGTAATGTCAAATCTCCAGCACTGCTTGAAAAGGAAGAAACACTCCTGTGCAGCCCTCTTTGACGAGTACTTTGCCTTACAGCTGAAGTTGCTTGTGGATGTACAAAGTAGTTGGGAAACTCTTCATACTTAAGATTTTGTGCTCTTCAACATCTTTATCAACGTCTAGATAGTGGTATCAAGTGCACCCTCAGCAAGTTTGCTGGAGGTGCAGTTGACACAATAGCAGAAAGGGCTAGTGTACAGAGGGACCTTGTGCACGCTCAAAAAATGGCCCCACAGGAACCCAGTGAGGTTCAGCAAGGCCAAGAGCAAAATGCTGCACTTGGATTTGCGCAATCCTTGATATATGTGCAGACTAGGAGAAGAACTCATTGAGAGCATTCCTATGGAGAAGGATCTCAGGCTTTTGGTGTATGAAAAGCTGGACATGAGCCTGCGGTGTGTGCTATTCTGCCCTCATGAGGCCCCATCTGGAGTACTGTGTCCAGGCCTGGGGCCCCCAGCGCAGGAAGGATGTGGTACTGTTCGAGCAGGTCCAGAGGAGGGCCATGAAGAATACCAAAGGGCTGGAGCATCTCTCCTTCGAAAAAAGGCTGAAGGAGCTGAGCTTGTTCAGCCTGGTGAAGAGAAGGCTCCAGGGAGACCTCATTGCAGCCTTCTAGTACCTGAAGGACATTTACAGGCAGGATGGGGAACACCTTTTTTATAGTCTGATATTGATAGGATGAGGTGGAATGTCTTTAAACAAACAGAGGGGAACTTTAGATGAGCTGCTAGAAAGAATTTTTTTTATGCAGAGAGTGGTGAGGTCCTGGCACAGCTGCCCAGAGAAACTGTGGATGCCCCATCCCTGGAGGGGGGTTGGATGGGGACCTGGGCAGCCTCAGCAGGGGGAGGCAGCCCAGCCTTGGGGCTGAGGGGGGGGGCTTTAAGGACCCCTCCAACCCAAGCCATTCTGTGATTCTATGATTCTAAGATTCTGTGATTTTAAAGTGACTTGAAAACGTGCAAAAAAAATTGTGTATAACTATATTTTTGTGTTCCTCTGAAATCTAGAGTTATGCTGGAAAATAAGTCTGGGATGCAGCCACAATATGTGCTGCATTTATTTTCCTATAGTGTGCAAGGCAGGGAAAGGTAAGTGGGGATTGAAAACAGCAGATTGGGACACCTGAGTGAAGCATCACTGCTGCAGTGACCGTGGGTTCTGCTGCACCGAGAGCAGAGGACAAGAGTGCTGCCAGCCAGAGTGCAATGCAAGGCGTATGGTCTGTGCTGGCTGGGGCTTTTGGGTGGCACTGCAGCAGAAATGTTTGCTATCTTAGGTAGTACTGAGCATATTTGCACGGAGACAAAAGGAAAACAAGGATTCTGCAGCAGTCACAGAGAGTAACCTGTATCTTACAGTGGCAAAGGTTGCATGTCTCAGTAGTCACGCTGTTTAAACACTGACTTGAGTGATGAGGTTTTTAAATTAGAAGGTCTCAGCTTGCTGTTCCAGGCTGAACTTCCTTCACCTCTGCTATCTGAAATCCTGTTTATAGCAACAGGGGTGTGCAGGACTGATAGCTGTTCAGTCAGCCTTCGCTTCAGCCGTTGACTTTCAGACACTCTGTTTTCCAAGATTAATATCCTCCTAATAAAAGTAACCTTGTGTGCATTCACCTCTACTTGCATGCAGATATCTGAAGGCAAGCTAAAAATGGCTTTGCTAGTGTTACTGGCAGATTTAAATATGTATGTATATACATATTTATTCATGTATATATATAAGTAGGACAGAAAGCTGTAACAAATAGTTCTTTGCTCCAGTTTACCATAAGATGCGCTCTGCTGGCTGACGCTTGCTTTGTCTGTGCTTTGCCTGCAGTGGCTGAGGAACCCAGGTCCCCAGCATGAGAAGCGGACTCTCTTCGGGGACATGATGTGTTTCTTGTTCATCACCCCACTGGCGACCATCTCTGGCTGGCTGTGCCTGCGGGGAGCTGTCAACCACCTGCACTTCAGCAGTAGGCTGGAAGCTGTCGGCCTCATTGCACTCACTGTTGCACTCTTCACCATTTACCTCTTTTGGACCCTAGTGAGTATGGGGATGGGGGAAAGAGCAGAGCAGGAATCGAATTACACCTGTACCCCTCTAGAGTGCTGTAAACTGGGTGAAACACTGCATCACGCACTGCTTACATTCAGAAATCTCTTGATTTTGTGTCTATTAGGTTCTCTGGAAATTCAGAAAGATGCTGTGTATTTGAGGTCTGTACTTCTCAAATCCCATAGAATCGAATTACACCTGTACCCCTCTAGAGTGCTGTAAACTGGGTGAAACACTGCATCACGCACTGCTTACATTCAGAAATCTCTTGATTTTGTGTCTATTAGGTTCTCTGGAAATTCAGAAAGATGCTGTGTATTTGAGGTCTGTACTTCTCAAATCCCATAGAATCGAATTACACCTGTACCCCTCTAGAGTGCTGTAAACTGGGTGAAACACTGCATCACGCACTGCTTACATTCAGAAATCTCTTGATTTTGTGTCTATTAGGTTCTCTGGAAATTCAGAAAGATGCTGTGTATTTGAGGTCTGTACTTCTCAAATCCCATACTCTGGGGAAGATAATGAGAGGGACAGGGGAAACACTGAGGAGGAATTCAAGGCAGGTGCTGAAGCATGGAATCAGAGATTGTGTGCACAGTGTCCAGTTGAGAACACAGTGCACAGAAAAGCATTTCACAGCGATCTAGCAGTCAGTAAGGACTCAGACTTCATTCTGATCCCACATCTGGCCAACTCTTATTAAGTTCAGAAAACTCAGAAGCATTGGATGTCGGTGTCAGTTTCTTCTTAAGGAAGGTTTTCTCTGCTGCTTGTCCCTGTGGAAAGCCCAGGGCAGAACACACACAGGTCAGCTGCTGTTGCAAGGCAGATGCAGCACCTGCTGTGTTCCCACCCTGAAGGCCACCTGGTTTGCATCAGGATGTTGGATGGAGACCAGCCCCTGGCCTTAGCTTGCCAATGAGCATTCAGCAGAGCTGAGGGGAACTCAGTGGAAAGCAGCCAAAATAAATGTTCATCAGGCCACAACATTCCACTGGAGCATTTCACTGGAAACCCCGTCACTGCTGAGGTTGATGTGATAAAAGCTATTCATAGATTCATAGAT
>VXAB01004777.1:0-29554 GCA_013399175.1 Odontophorus gujanensis
TTTTATTTTTTTAATATGGAGATTTTATTCAGGGGTTTTAAGTTTATACTTTGTTCAGTTTTTCTTTTTTAGGACTATACATTTTCATTTATTTCCTCCACAATAATGAATGCTGAAAAAAAAATCGTAATGAAAAGTATATGAGTGCAAGGATCCTTTGTATTTGTATTCTTTTACACATTTTAATACACCTACCTTTAAAATGTAATGATCGTTTCTAATTTTCTTTAGTCTCATGCTAACACTGTAAGATGAGTGCTGTGGTCATGGAAATGATATAGTGGTGAAAAAGAATAAAAAAATGAATCTATCAGCTCCTATGTATCAGAAGTACTCCTCTTCTGAAAAGGAGTTTGAGTGAACATAAAGTTATGAGCAGTACAGCTTGATGCAGGAACACTGTGTTACCTGTGATCCATCCAGCTCTGAGTCAAGAAACGATATACTTGTGTTAGTGTAGTGCCAATGGCAAATTAATTATTCCTGCTGAATGGGAAAGTTTAATAGCTCAAGTAGAGCAATGTTGCTGTGATTATACTCTTTTGAGAACATGATACTGTCTGTTCTTGTCCATAGCAAAAGCACATCGAGCTCAGTACCCTGATTCCAATAGAGGATGGTACTGGATGTCTTGAGGAGATAGAAGAACAGGAAAGCATGCGCTGCTCATATAATATTCTCCTCTGCTCAGGGCTTTTCTAAGCTGCAGGTTACATCTTCATGATTCAGATCTTGAGCTGCACCTAGTCATGAGCACAATGAAACACTCAGGGGTAACCTGAGGATCTCCTCCCCAAAATAAAATACATGACGTATGTGTATCTAATGCCTTAACTGTACTCAAACAGGAAACCAAACCTACTTAAAATAATTACTTTAGCTTAATTTTTGTATGCTAAATGTAACCAGTGCTCAAAAAATGTTTGTTAAATGAAAATCTCCATGGAAAATATTGTTAGACCTTACAGGATTGTGTTTGGATTTATAACCCACACTGAAAAATCTTGTTCGTGTTTCTGATTGCATAATATATATTAATCAGGAGTGACTGTTTTCTGAATTCCCATGTGCAGTTCCATACAAATTGAAAATATTAAGGTGATTTAATCAGCTTGTTACCCTCCACATATATATGTATATTTAGTAGTGTTAATTCAATGGGGAAATTAAGAAAAAGTTAGGTGCTAATATCTGTTCATGGAGTCCAGATGGATTCATGGCCCTATCATGAAACTTTCTGACGCTGAAAATAAAACGTGGATCTGTCTTTGACCTCTGACACTTTGAGTAGCAAAGAAGCATAAACCTGAACAACAGAGGATGATGAATGATATTAGCTGCAAATTTTGTATTGACTATTTTAAAAAATGAAGGAAGAAAGAAAGAAGGAAGGAATGAGGGAAAGAAGGAATGAAGGAAAGAAGGGAGGGAGGGAGTTAACAAAAAAAAAAGGAGTTGAATCCTAAAGAATAATAATCTCCAGCTTTATGAAGGACCAATAGTATAGCTACTCATATGTATTATCTGAACGGTGAAACGCACAACATCTGTGTGGACTGTTCTTTTCCTTCCACTTTGTGAACAGATTTACATTTGAAAGGATTTCTTTGTATCTCCTTGCCTTTGAAAGGGAGTGCTCAGGTGCTCAGGAGTGTTCACCTGTGGAAGATTTGGACTGTGATCAAATAACCCTTACGGGAGATTGGGGGGATGATACTTCTGTATCCTGTGAAGGCAAGATACAGTTGGGCGTCTCTCTTCTCCCTCTTATCTGCTGGCAAGGCCCGGTGGATGGTTACAAAGGAGTTCCTGCTGAGGTTCATAAACCAGAAGCTGTCACTCCAAAGAGAGCTGACTCAGCCACTTTGGACTTACAAACATGTTTGCACTGTCGTTAAGCTGGAAGAAGTTGTTGTCCTAAACTGAACTATGTCACATTCTCTGGTGACCCATCAATACTGAAGATCAACATCTGAACAACGAGAAATGATGGAATCCCGGTGGTGACTGTCTCTCTCTTACTTTCTACAAAGATTCCTTGCTTTTCTTTCCTATCTCTTTTCTATCACTCGTCTTCCCCTCCCCCTCTCCCTAAGCAATTAGAATTTGTAATAAACCAGTCGGACTAACATTTGACCTGTTGTGTCCTAATCTTGCACATGTATCAGAAGAACTTCCTCTCCCTCCTGTTAATTGGAGTAAGACATATCTCATAGCTAAACTGGCCAAGATATTTGGCAAAGTTCAACTACCAGAGATGTAGACACAAAGTATATCTATATGGAATCAAACATGGACTCATTAAAACAGTTCAATTCTTACTTTGTACCCTATTTGTTTACAGTTTGCAACCTACTTATGGCTGCATCTACGAGATGGTATCTGCAAATGGTATGAGTGAAAGCAAATACTAAAGATTGTTCGTAGTAGGTAACTTGGATACAACCATCATATTTTGAGGGAAAGAGGGCTAAGTAAGGAGTGCAGGTGATTTGTTTTATACTTTTTGGCCCCTGAATTAAAAAATAAAAGCAGGGCCTGATCCCTTGCATAAAGTTCTGGGGCTTTGTTTACTTTCCTTTTTCTTTTTTCCTGCCAAATTTTTGTACCACTTGTTTGAATAATCCAAGCTAATTTGTGTCATGGTTAATACAGCTTACCCTCTGTCAGCACAACTGCCTACAAAAGGTCTTTCTGGCACAAAAAGTCAAATGGTGATGTGACTTTGTTCTACTCTGAAATGACAAAGCTTTATTAGCAGAACTTTTCAATATAGATGTAGCAATTAGTGTTCTGATTATGCTTTGGCACCTTCTGAAAAGCAGAGTACAGTGAGCACTTTTAACGAGTTTGCAGACTCATTAAAAGGGTTATTATGGTATTGTTGCATACAGCAGTTAGTGTATAAAAAATCCTGACACAGTCCTGTAGATGCACAAAAGCAAAGCACTGTAGTTTATTGTATGCTTGTACAAAGTCAACAACTGTAGAAGTATAATGAAATTTCACAACCTGGAAATTCTGGAAAATCAAAGATTTCTGGAAAAACAACTGTTTGTACTCTGTGGTATTATATTGCAGGACAATTTCTGGTGCTGGAAAATGTCAAGATCATTATTGCACTGCTGTTCTCTGTTGATTTCCTGCCCAGGACATATCCAGAACAAAATTGAGCCATTTCAGATGCAATGCTATCTCCATCATAAGAAAGTTGTTTGTTTGTTTGTTTGTTTAGAAAGCAAAAAAAGTATTTTACAGATATGTAGCTGAGAGTATAATTGATGGACTAATCACTTCTTTTCTGACATTATATTTCTGATTAAGTTCTCTGAAAGTATTTTTCTGTAGAGTTTAAATCATTTTTATTGGTGAAAAACGCGTCATAAATCAGGAAAAAAATAATTAAAGTGCACAATGCTGTTGGAAAACAACAAAACTGAGGCTATATTTTAAATAAATTGATTCTTTCTAGTAATTAGCTGTATGAGGCTCAAAATGTAAAAGCATGTCATCTTAGTCCACTTGAAAGTGTAATGCCCTTATTTCATTTGAGTTTTATACAGGTTTTGGTTTTGTGAGACAGTTCCTGTGAAAAAAGTTTGCATATATCTGTGTGAATGAACTCAGGTGAGCATCTGAATCAGTGATTATATGATCCATGGCTCATCAGTCTTCTGACAAAGTTGTTGCCTCCTGAACAGACTGCGGATTACCTATTTGAGTTTGTCTGGCATGCCCTAAATCATTTAGCAGCTTGCTAAGGCATCAGGGGTGCTGAGATGCACACCGACTTAAGTGTCAAACAGACATATCTAACCACATATTTCCAGTTTTACTGTCTGCGTGAGCAGCATGAGCAGTCTGGAGAACATTGCTGTGGTGGGTCTCAAGGTGCGGGGTCGAGATATGGGTTGATGATCTCTGTAATGGTTGTTCTGCTCTGTTCTGCAGAAGATAAGCTACCATTATTCTAAATTAGCTCTCAGGTGAAGATAAAGAGATTCAGAGATATCCAGGATGCAATGTGAGTTGGAGATACACTTAAAAAAGAGCCACAGCAATAAAACTACAGGATGAACACTGCTGTGTGAGTTTTTCCAAAGGAAGGAAGAGCAGTGGCAGCTGAATTCTGTTTGGACAGACATGGTTTAGCATAATTTCTGAACAATCAAAGAGAAAATTAATCTTGTGCTCTCTCATTCTTAGTCATGACCATCTACCTAATGCAGTTACGAATTCAATGCCCTTTATATGTACTCCTGCACCAGATCGAGCTATTTAAACTATTTCCTCACATATTATACTCACACACATGGTTTCTGGCTCTCTAATACAGTAAGAAGAATGATCTGTAACTTGCTCACAGCAAGTCCACCAGTGAGGGGAACCAAATCTGTTTTGTCCATGTCCATTACAGGTTCTTTCTGTACAGTCATGGGTATTTCCAAAGTATGTACACAACTCAAGTATGACTTCTTTTCCCAGAGTACAAATCTATCCTATGTTTCCTGGCTTCTTTCAAGGGCATTATCACTGCACAGGAGGAGATTTTTTTTTTCAGTATTTTCTACATAGAACATGACAAGTGCTAATAAGCTTGTCTATTCACAACATCTTATATTACTTGGAAGTAGATTTTATTTAGAGAGTACACCAGATAGACACTATCCTGGGAAAGCAATTTGTACCAACAGATGGTGGGATGGTTTTTGCTGCTTTTCACCCTCCTTTCAGGCTCAGTATTGAGCATGACAGATATTTCAAGGCCAGAACACTATAGGCTTCCGAAGCATTAAATAGAAATATGCAGGAACCAGACAGAACTTGACCCAAATTTGCCATCACTGTTATTTTCATGAAGACCTCAATCTGGAAGGTGGTCACTGAAACCTCAGCAGTAACAATAAGTTCCTGTACCCAACAAGGTTGCTTTTCTGTGAACATCTTTTGGAGTTTTCAGAGCAAATTTGGATAGGTGCTCCTTCTCCATTAACTTCTGGGCTGAAATCCACAGCAAAATAAATACAAGAGCAATTTCATCCCTCCCCACACTGCTGCTGCATTTGGCCTAATACACTCTATGGGAATTGCATCTGCTTAGACCAGATTTAAACCTGGCTACAGCCTTGCTGTGTGTTTTGTACCATCTGTATCTGCATGGACTTTTATTAGCATCAACATGGATCTGTCAAGGCTGCCTGGAGCCACGGATCTCTCTGAAATGTCTTTCTGAGCCCTAGGGATCACCACTGGAATTAAGAGGTTGTATCAGGGGATGCATTTGCTCGTCTTCTTTGCCTCCTCAAAATTCACTGAATATCAGAAAAAGGCTGATTTCCATCTTGCTGTTATAGAGCTGTGCTCTCTATTAGTCTATTTTCTTCTCATATTTAGAGATTTAATATGTTTCATTTTCTAAACCTCTTCTTGTGTACAGTGCATCACAACAAATAGGATCTTTGGTTTTGCCTAATCTGGATTGGCTCGGTCACATTTGGAAAACAACAGTTTACTGTGTTTTTGAAGAGCGTATTTTTATCTTTGGAGATGGATAAAGCAAAGAAAAAAATGAGAGTGAATGGTGAATGGCAAAGTGCCTGGTCTTATTAAGACAGACCAAATGCGGAGAAATTGCCCTGGCAAAACATAGCCAAGAGGTTCACAATTCAGTGGAGCTAGGGACTATGAAAGCTGTTAACACTCTATAATGCAGTAGAAAGCAATCACTCTTTGTCAACACACAAACACTTCTCCAGCCTCTAGAATATTCGAAGACAGGGGTCTCTTTACTGTTTTTTAATTTAAAGAATAAGTAATCTTTAATAATATTACAATGTTTTAATGGTCATCAACATCTTGCCTAATAGTTTGCTTTAAGTAAGTAGCATGATAGAGAATACAAAAACAATGAAGAGACATATAACAGAAGAATAAAGTAAAAATAAACTGATCAAAAGATGTTTATGAGAGATGCTTTAGAAACAGGGTGCACACAGTCCTTTGATAGCAAGTGTTTCCTCCTTACCTTTTTCATTTATTCTCTGCGTGTGGATGTCCTGTGACAGCTTTCTATCTTGCCTTTCTAGAAATTGTAGCTTGAATGGAGATATTTTCAGTCACTTGCTTTCTTTGTTTTCATGACTGGTGAATTTTCTTCTGCAATTTCCATACCCTTGGGGTTTGGTTGTTTTGTATGATCTGATTTTTTTTTAATTTTTAAATTTTATTTATTTGTTTATTTATTTTTGCCTTTCAGGATTAAAATTTCATGCTGATTAGAACTTCTTCTAATCTCAGTAAGTCTGTAGATGGGAAGTCTCTTAGAGAATGAGTGGGTAACATTACTTTACAATAAATATTTTAAAGGGCAATCGTGTTGTCTTCCTGAGAGCCTAACGACCCATTCACAATGCTCTTTTGCCTGCAAGAATTTCTCTATATATCTTAATAAGTTTCAAATCATACCTCAGGTCCATACAAAGTTTTCCAAAATCAGGAGCACAGATCAATGTAAACCAGTTACAACAGCCTGACAGGAAATTTCATGCACCCTGAATTAAGGTAGCGATTAAATTAAAAGAAAAACAGAACAAAATGGTCCTGCTGTAATAGTGACAGTTTTCAGTCTTTCTGGTTCTCAAAATATTTTGTGCATATTGGCTGAATTTTTCAGAATAAATATAAAAAACAGCAGATTTTCTTTGTGTTTTAGGGGACTTAGAGCAGAAAAAATTCCCAATGAGACTGGCAGGGCAGAGATAAAAATTTCAAATTCCTAACTTCTTTGATTTCATGAAGCCATGCTGCTTCAGCAACATATTTTTAGCATTCAAACTGCATTACAAAGGAAACATTTTAGACACAAAACAGTAATTTAATGGAATGGTTGCCTGCATTCAGGAGAGATTGCACACTGTACAGAGCAGACAATGGAGAGGCCGTGTTGATTTGCCAGCTAGAGCTAATGATTTCATTATGCACAAAAAGAGAAATTCTAAGACTAAGTGGGTTAAAAAAAAAGCTCAGTAAATTATTGTGAAGAAAAATGTTTGTGAAGAAGCAGGCTTAGGTCTTCTTCTACCAGCCCTGTTGTCTTCCACAGCCTGAGTATGCACACCACCTATGCAAACTTTTTGAAAAAGGTATGTATGATTAGGTGCTATTATCTCATTGATAAAAGCCCTCTGTTTATTTTATTTGAATTCCTGGAATTTGCAAATGGGATCAGATTTATAACCATCATTTATCATTTGACAAATGATATCCTAAGCTACTTTAGAAAGACAAATGCTCACTAATTATGGAAAGAGCCTGCCAAATAGCATGTGGGAGAATTGTTCTAAATTTTAAGGGGAGTTGGCTTAATCATTCCATCCAAAAATTAAAGCTTTGTGGAAAAAAAGTATCAAGTTTTTTCAGTCTTGAAGATGTGTTTGGGAGCTCTTGGAAGGGGACCAAAATGCCTCTGTGTATGTATTCAAGGTTATGTTTTCACATCTGAGTGCATGAAGACAGTAGCATTGCTGCTTCCTCCTCTACACAATTCTTCTTCCCCATTGTTTTCCTGCCTGACATCCCAATTGGCTTGAAGTAAATAGAGTCACTCAGGAGACCACAAACAGGATGTGAGAATACAAGGAATTGAGGTTAAAAGTGGCTGAAGACTATCTGTATTCTGGATGTGAACATGGAATAATGCATACATTAATGCTGTGAATGTGCGTAATACCATCTATGTATATGCTCCCAGCACTTGACATGGATAAAGTTAATGTTGTTCCATAGAAAACACAGTACGATCTTATAGATCTGAGCAATGTGAAGTCTTTTATCTGCAGAATTTATAAAGCACTTTAGAATAAAGAAATGGTTTTATGGCCTTGTTATGAGAGAGATTAGAAATTGATCTTTTGTAAACTATTCCCGTCCCTTTTACCTCAGTAATGATTAATTGTCAAGAACCAGCTTTAGTTTTCCCTCAGTCTGTACTGGATTTCTGTAGAACAGGTTGCCCCATCAATCCTGGCCTTGAACACCCCCAGGGTAGGAGCATCCACAACCACTCTCGCAACCTGTTCCAGTGTCTCATCACCCTCACAGTGAAGAATTTCTTCCTAGCCAAGTTTATAGAGAGGTTTAAAGTGATTGTGGAATAATAGTTTTTGATTATCTAAATATTTTTTAAGTATTATTTAAGTCTTTTTTTTTTCTGTAATATTGTTGTGAAGTAGCAACATAGATGTATTTGCATATTATAACATCAGATGTGTGGATGTACCCCTCCTCCAAAAACTTGTAGAGAAGTCTTTGGAGAAAATCTTTTGTGTAGAGCAGAAAAATCTAAAATACTGCTAAAAAGCAGTTACTGATTATACATTTTAATAAATTAATAAATCTAAGGAGCAAACAGACGTGATAAATCCAACTGAATCAAATGAGCACTAATAAATAGACATTTTATCAAGAAAGTAGAGAAAACTCTCAATTTAGGTTTCTGAAGAACCAGATAATGATATTGAGTTCTGTCTACAGAATTTTCTACTGGTTGCCCCATGCAGGTCATATTTTCAGGGTCATAGTACTTCTTTTACAATTGTACTTCCTATTATACTCAGGGTTGCCACAGCAGTGCTTCATGTTATGCAACCACACTCAGGAAACTACTGAAACAGAAGCAATATTTAGATATTGGTAAGGATGGCACCAAGCTCTGGGACACAGTGGTGGGTGATGGTGGTGGTAATGAGAGTCAAAGGCGTAAGTATTCACAATGCTTTCCCTTTAATTCATCATCCTGTTTCCAATGGCTCTAAAACTCAGTCTTCTGAAAAGCATGTAAGAAATTCTTAGACTGAAAAAGAAGGAATAAGGAATTGGGTGAAGTCATACCTTAACTATTCTCAGTTGTCAACTCTCACTATGAGAAAAAAATGTGTGATTCAATTTATCAAGTGTCTTGTTGTAGTTGCTCTTTTCAACTTAATGCAACAATTTCTATGGTGACTTCAAATTATCTCATAGTATGTCATAGGGGCATGAGATGGAATTTGGTTACTGAAAATATGATTATTCCATAAGAAATGTAAAGAAGTTCTGTCACAAGTTATAAAACAGCTGAATAACTCTGAGCTTCTTACTCTTATGGTCAGCTTGAAAAACTATTTTAATAAACTCTCTTTTTACTGCAGACACGGAATATAAAAGCAGCATTAATGAAGTTAATCTTTCTTTTATATTCAAGAAAGAACAGGGAAAGATTATGGCCTGAATTACATTATTATTATTTTTTGTATCAATCTGAATTTAAGGATCTCTTCTGTGTTTCTCTCTTAGCGATGTAATGTAGGAGTTCTTGTCTTATAAAGTATGTTTATTTTTCACTTATAAAAATCTGTATAATAACAGTATTGTTAGAAAGCTGGTATAAAAAAATTTGGGAAGAGAGGCTTTAAATAAATTAACACAGAAAGAAATAGCAGTAGAAGAGGAAAGTGAATGAAAAAGCGTGAAGTTACTTCAAGAAAGAAGTAAGCAATGGTCTGCTGAATTTCTGTTTTCTAGAAACCTTAGGCCTCTGGTGTCCAGCAGAGTACCTTTAAGAAATATTGGTCCAAATTGTTGCTAATCTACCTTACTTCCACTGTTAGCTTTGATGCCTCTCTTAAGAAATAGGAAGAATAGGGATGGTTCATATTAGAGTTTATGAACATAGAATTGCCTATCCACGGTCAGACTCAGTTTGCCTTGCCAAGTTTGTATGCTGTCCATAAGAAGTATGTGTTGCCTGACTGAAATATGGATTTTATATTGAAGTAAATAGCTATTCATAAAAATGAGCATATTTTTATTATTAATCTATTTCTTGGAGGGATCACAAAAATGGTGCTGCATGCTATTTGTTTCTGCTGTTTGCTACAAGACAGAAAATAGTTTCTGCTTCTTTCTTTCATTTTTCCCTAAGCTTACAGAGCTTTACATCACATGAACTATAAATAACATTTCATTTTGCCATAACATGGAGGACTGCAAAACTAAAAGCATCTAGCATTCATTTTTCTAACTTGACAAATTATTTTTATTACATTTTATATAGAGGAAAGGAAAAGACTAAACTAGGTAGGCATTCCTAAAAAAATTATTTAGCATTTTACCAATATCTCAGAGATTTCAGTGATGTTATGTTGAAATGGGATGTCTAGAATTTGACAGATGCGTAAATATTTCTAGTGCTGGAGAACTCAGATGATATATTTGAAGGTCCTAGGCATGTTGATGTTTCCTGGCAGAGAAATGTGAGGAATGGTACACAAGTGAGGGAAATCATCTGCTGTTGAAAATAGAGAATTAATCCTGAACAGGTCCTTTAAAAAAGAATATCATTGACAATACTGATTGACAGCTGGCTGCCATAAAATATTTTGTCTGAAATCCCAGAAACTGTTCATAGTGGAAATGTTGTGTGCAGGAGCGGTTTCAACTAGAATATTTTGGATAGGGTTGATTAGGGATTCCTCCTCTGCTCATGCACCAACACTGAGAGGAAGATTTCCATTTCCATGTGATTATTTTTACAGCTAGTCTAGAATATTTATGATTCTTCCCATATCTGACCTAACACAACTTGTGTAACCCTTGGACTATGGTGTTCACAAGGAAATCTGTTTGCAGAATCAAGAGCTTAGTAATGTGATGCATATCCTATTATTGCCAAGCACACCCAAATTCTATTATCTCAGTGGCAAAATATAGCATCCAGTATTTGGGTGAACCTCTGTGTACTTGGAAAGGCTGAGAGCTGATTTAGTTTTTTTTATAACAACAACTTCCAGTCTGAAAGAACTTAAAATGTGATACAGATTCATTGGAAACAAGGATTCAGTATGAACTGAAATTGAGTGAGTCACTGGACATTAGATCAGTCTTTTTGCATTAAGATTGATGATGCCAAAGCAATATTTTTTTGTTATCTCCTGGAATTAGATAGATCTGCATGGAAGGAAGCATAGAGAAGGAAGCACAGTTTCACATGAAACCAGGATTACAGAAAACACTGCTGCTACCCTTCAAATAATAATGAATTTGCAGTTCCATCATGTGTGTTTATTTGTATCTGTACAGTAAATCAATTGTTGATAAAATAACTAGTAAAGCTAGATGAACAAGAGTAAAACAAGTTCCCCACTGAAAATACGTAAGATGTTAGAAAGTACTGTTAGCTAAGAATAAAGTCTCAGATGAAAGATAAGTATTTATTGTACCAAAAAAGAAAACAAAACCAACAACAAAACAACAGATGGAACAAGAGAGAATGCATGCAAATTCTGTTATGAAATGCATGTATTTGTTGAAATATTCTTCATAACAGCACACACATCAAATGTAAACTGTTTTCCTGAAAGATTACAAGGAAAGTAGTGTGAATAATGAGACACAGAAACCAGCAGACTAAGCACACATCTTAAATCCTGGTTTACAGTCTTCTTGTGCTAAGCCTGATCTGTTACTTATTAGTATTGATTCTTTAAGGACCTAGGATTAGCAGAGAGATTATATAAAAAGAAAAAAAAATAGCATGGTCTATGAACCGTTCCTTACCTTCAGCATTTTTTCAGAAGTAACTTTTACTTACTTCATTTATGTTTAAGCTGATTTGCATGAATATGTGTTGAACATATTGAAGATTTCCTCTCAAAACAAATTTACAAGCAAAGTAATTTCCACTGTTTTTTTCTGTATCTGATGAACTGCCACTTTAGGAAAGAACAAAGAATAGAACTGGAACAAAGCATTTTGGTTTTCAGAACCTAATTTTTGTTCTTTATCATAGTTCACTAATATTCTCATATTTTTATTAGAATGTAATTGAAATAAAATTATTTATTGAACTTTCAGGTTGGGCAAATGACTGCTTTTTTATAAAGACATAATAAATGCTTCAATTATTAATATTCAATAATATTTATTCTGTAAAATTTAGACATTTATAATACTTTCCATTATAACAAAAAATGTCGGTGGTTTGAATGTTTCAGCAGGAAAAATACCTCCTGTAGAAAAATATTCCTTTCAGTAAAAATCTTTGCCCCAGGAATTATACAGATCCAAGAAACTATGTTTATCTAAATACTTCAGGATTTCTTTTTCTTTTCTAATGATATTTTGCAATTTACATCCAGAAAGAAAAACAAATTATGACCCATGTAAATATTATTTAAGAGTGTTTGTTTATATTTGAGAATAAATCAATTTGCCTCATGCAGTCACTAGATTTATGCCTATGAGCACATGTGCACCATTTGTTTGTTTGCTCGGATACTTCTAGTAATTTTGGGGTGATGAATCAACCCCATCATGTTCTCCAGTACTATTGTGGCACCATATTAATTAATATATCCTGCTGGAAAGAATGTGGTCCCAATCTGAAATAGCCCTGTAATAATGTGTTAATAGAGCTCATAGCTAAGAACAGTTTAAGTCTGTTCAGGAGAGAGATGATTTGTAAATGTTTACACCTATGTTTAATCAAACTCTTTAAAACAAATACTGAGAAAGAAAAAGTAAATAAGGAAAAAGAATAGAAGAGAAAAAGAGGAAGGAAAAAATGGAAAAGAAAAGGAAAATGAAAAAAAGGAAAGAAGGAAAATGAAAGAAAAGGGAAAAAAGAAAGAGGGAAAAAGAAAAGGTAGAAGAGAGAGAGAAATTATTGGGGAAATCCATCTTCCAGAGTGAACCGCAGAAGTCTTTTGGGGATTGGAGCTGTTGTCAAAGTTCAGTGCATAACTTGACACACCCTAACTGTCCATGCATGTTGTTAGCTTGCAGCTAATCCAGGGTAAATGGACTGCAGTAAAAATGCATTCGTTTGTGATAGAATCATACAATGGTTTGTGCTGACCTTTAAGAACCCCTAGTCCCAACACCCCTGGTATAGGCAGGGACACTTCCCACTAGACCAGGTTGCTCAAAGCCTCATGCAGACTGCCTTCAGGGTGGGAGCACCTGCAATGTCTCTGGGCAATTTGTTCTACCTCCCCACTCTCACAGTAATTAATTTCTTCCTAATGTCTAGTCTTAACCTACCCTCTTTCAGTCTAAAGCCATTTCCCCTCTCTCTGTGACTACGTGCCCTTATAAATACTCCCTTCACATGTTAGTGTCTGACTAATAGGACACACATGGGCAGTCACTGTGGCTCACTTAGCCTAGAAGCTAGTTAAGTTCGGATAATTTGCTCATCTTTGTGATTCCTTGGAAGAAAGCATCAATCTTGAAGGGGGACCCTTGAAATTAGACAATGCTTAAATGTATTCTATAAGCAATCCTGCATTTTTGGATTAACAGGCTGGATGATTCAATTTGACTTTCATTTCTTAGGAATTTATGACTTTCTGAGAACAGCTTCCCTCTAGCCACCTTACTGAATCAACGTGAGAGTACAGCCCTAGAAATTATCTCAGAAGGGTTTTCCAACCCACACACAGCAATCTGAACAAGTGTCTTTCCTGTCATATTAGCCAACTACTGCAGCATCGAAGTGTTTTGCATGCCTCAGTGGCAGATCTGATAAACAGACAGAGGATGACTCAAAAGAAGAGACAGATTGGAAGCCAGAGGCTTCTGTGCATTATTTAGCAATGCCTCTTACATCTGTGATGGGCCTGTGTCGAACCATGTATTCTGATCAGAAGAACTGAAACGCATATTTATTTAGGATAAATATTCTTCTTAAGAAAAGAAAATGCTTATTACTGGAAAAAGTCAGAAACCTGCCAGGGATTCTATGACTCCTGGATTTACTGGTGTTCGGTGACATGCAAACTGACACTCTTTTGATAAGCAGTTTTCTGAGAAGTCTCTCAAAGGCTGGCTGAGTGCACAGGGGACTGCTATTGTCACCCGCTGGAATGTCAGAGTGAAAACATTTCTTGGCTCAGAGGATTATACTGCCTGTTATATCAGGAAATAGTGTTGTATGGCCATCACTTTTCCAAACTTCTGTGTAAAAATATGTTAGACATTCACTCCCCCCTATTCTGATTCAGTGTCTCTAGAAATTCCTTCTAATAATGACTTGGATTCTCAAGTTTCAGTTGCAGCTTCTACTTTATTTGTTACTTGTTTTTATTCTTTTCCCAGTGCTGCTGCTCGGTACTCCCAAAGACAAATTTATAGGGTGTATCTGAAGATATATGTGCTTTTAAACAACCTGATTGATAGAATATAAAATAAAATTATGAGTTTAAGACACCCAGAGGATTTGTTTTGGTACTGAGGAGACAATGCAAGTGTTAAAGATTGCTTACAAAACTACTTTCTATCATCTTCTGGTGGATGGTATCATCTTAGGAATTGTAGACCCAAAAGTAATGAAATGCTTTTAAATCATTGAAAGTATTTTGAAAAGTCTATTTAAAGGAATATCATAAGATAAGAGAATCTCAGTGAACAGAAAGAATCTCGACATCACTCATCATGACTTGTATTTTCAAAGGTCTGTAATTGTTTGCTCACTTTCAAGTGTAATCTGGTCTCTGACCTCAATAAAGAGCTTCCCTAAAAATTAGGCAGTCTACAGTTAAGAGTTATTATTTTCCATCCATCCTAGATGTCAGGTTTTAGATTGTACGTGGCTGAGGTTGATGTCCTTGGCTTTCATTTTCCTTGGGAACATTTGTATATTAAGAGGGTAGCTTAGATCCTACAGTATTATTTTTATTTTCCATGAATGATAGAATCATAGAATCACCAAGGATGGAAAAGACCTACAAGATCATCCAGTCCAATCACTCACCTATCACCAATCGTTCTCACTAAACCATGTTCCTCAACACAACTTCTAAATGTTCCTTGACTACCTCTGGGGTTGGTGACTCCACCACCTCCCTGGGCAGTCCATTCCAATGCCCCTGCTTCAGTAGTATATTATTACATAGGGAGTATGAGTATGCCATGGTTCAAAGTTCTACTGGAAAACAATACAAAACAAAACACATTGCACTCGATCTATGAAGAGAAAACCCCTGAGTAAGACTTTCATACCCCTCTGCTGGAAATTTACCACTGATCTGCTCTAGCACTTCAATCCTGTGCTAGAATTATCCCCTCAATTTAATTTTTTTCTTTCCTTTCTCATCCTCCCCATATAAAAGAAAGGAAAACAAACAAACAAACAAACATACTTGTGATTTTTGCAGTTGTGAAACTGCAGCAAAAGAAAGGTTTTACTTTTTTTCATAAGATAATTTCACAGCAAGTATATCATGTGATAGCTTAACTTTTAACTTCTCTCAATATGGTGTAAAATGGACATGAGGATATTACAGGTGCATGTCTACTGGTGTCTCTAAGAACAAACAGGGACTAGGAGGGGTTAGCTGGATGCCTGTTGCTGAAAATAATTGCTTCATTACTGAGAGGATTACACTGAGCTCAGCTGATGAGCTCCTCCATCTGTTTCTGTTAATTTATTGAATGAGCACCACCTGACAGTTAAATAAATAAGAGCTTTATATAGTCAATGTAAGAAACTTGAGGAAGTCAGAGTTTGAAAGTTTTGGGGGAGGAGAAAGTGTGCAGCTACAAGTTCAGCTTCAGTTTCACTAAAGCAAATTTAACAGACAGAGCATGATTTTTATATTCTAGGTACGTGAGCTTCATTTTCAGCACTGCCTTAGACCTGCTCTACAACTTCAGGATTGATACAGCTGCTCTGGGACATCAAACCTCAGGTATGAAATGGTGATTATAGAGATGATGACTGATTCTCAGTATTTCATTTCAACCTGATTTGGTTTCTGAGATAAAGTATTTTCCCTTTTCTCATAAATGTGGAGTAGCATAGACCTATGTACTACATCTTGCCCAAAGAAAGACTTATCTCTGTCCATACTTGCAGATAGTGTATATTTAACCACAAGTGAGGTTACCTGTGTATGTTAAGGAAGGCAAATGGGTCTTTAGAAATATTGTATTTCAGGGTCTCATAAATACAAACGTATCTTGAGTGGCCTCTTCTACTTCAATCTTCTCCAGATTGCAACTACTCTCAGTCTACCATGTTCTGTCAGTGTATTGTATGGTTAATATTATGCATTTCTTGGAAAAATGGAACTAACGTTACAATACTTTCTTGTCTCCATACTGATAGAAATTCTGTTCTTTAGGCTGTCATTTTTACTTTTTTCCTTGCAATGATAATTTTTCTGTCTAACTTTTAACATATTTATTGCTGTCAAAATTTTTGAGGTCAAGAATTCCTCTTCAATTTTCCAGAATTTTCATGCCATCTCATCTCTGAAATAAAACTTATTTTTACTTTTAAATAAAAATAAGTTTTTTTTTTTTCCTAGCAAAAGTGTCCAAGCAGACAAGATTAGGTTGCTAAACTGTAACTCTGAAGGAGAGTGGCATAGCTGTGCTGCAGAGCTGCTGTGATTGCCAGACTGTAAATAATCCAGTAGAGAACAGAACACAGGCTACTGAACTATATCACTTCCAATAAGGAAACAAATTAAGTAATGTGGTCAGCATTGATATCTTTCTTACTAGCTTATCTACATGGGTAAGGACAGAGGAAGCCAGCATTTCTGGCTTTTTTCGAGCTACCAAAATGTTGTTTAACTTCAGTGTAGAAGTATATCAATGTGGTACTGTGCTCAGACCAATAACAATTGCTGCTCCTTGATCACTCTTCTGGAACTGCTTTGTAGTAGAGGTGGTCCTACCATGTTCCCGTCTGAGTTCATCCGTAGAGGATACAGTCTTGCACTGTGGTTTGGGTTCATAGCTATTAATGTTGCTGTTCAGACCTGATTTTCTTCGCAGAGACAAAACTATGCAAATAGTTGTCTGAAAGTGAAGAAACATAAGACAAAAAGGTCTCGAACATTCCCTTAGAAGGTAAATGAGGAATACACAGAGCTACTAAGTATCAGTCTAATGGCATATTCTCAGCTCTTGGCATAATTATGGGGACCAAAAAGAAGGTTGAATAGATCCAGGTTGTATAGCAGTAGGATGACACAAGGAGTGCCTCTGCAGTGTGTGACAATCCTAATCTCATTAATATTCTGTATTGGTGAGATGAACAAGAGAAAAGAAGACTAAGAAAGGTGTAAAAGTGAGAAAGTGACACCACTAAAGAGTTTATTTGGTGTTGGTTGGAAAATGACACCAGGAAGGTTTGTCAATACCAATAAGGCTGAAGCTGGATCATAGAGGATTTTAAAAATTGCAATGGGTGTTTCCAAATGACTGAATAAGTGTTTTCTGGGATCAGGGAAGGATACCCTGGAGAGCTCAGTGGCTCTAATACATCTAGTTAATTAAGACATTAAGACATTTTAAGTGCAGAGTGAAAGCTTTAAGATATCAGTCATATAAATAATCGTATTAAAAAATAAAAGATATCTGTGTGATAATGTGTTACAGCTTGAAAACCATTGTCATAAATGACTGTCAGTAGAGAAGATAACAAGTGAGAAAATGAAATATATAGGGTTAGAACAGAAATTGAGGATGTCAGTTGAGAGAACATCAGAATGGAGATCCAGAATATGTAAGCTCAGATGCTGATTCCCTAGTGAACTCTGGCTTTTTCTCTCTCTGACCTGAACTTAATCATTTGTCTTATAAAACTTGCTATGCCTTCATTAGTACTCTTTAAGAGCTTTGTAGGTCAGGGAAATAAATAAATAAACCCGTACATGCCAAATAACGCTCTCAGTATAGTTGGTAATAGCTAGACATTTAATATGTCTGAAGTATATAAGCTGAAGTGAAATAAACACAAATTCAACAGGAGATCTCCAAATGGTGTGGAAATTCTGAGTCCATACCATTCCACTCACTGTTAGTTTTGTTCTTTTACTTCTGTTGCTTATTCTTTCATTATAAAAAGGTGGTAAAAACCACCTGCATATATTATCTGGATGAAACTGGCCAGAAGATAATTTCGTTTTGCAATACCTTCCAGATATACAAACTGATGTTTTACACAAGAACATTATGCTTTATTTCAGAGTGTTCCTCCAAAGTGAATTTGGTTTGGAACATTTGCTTTTGGATCAAAGTTACCAAAGTTAGAATTGTAAATGAAGGTTACAATACATCTCATTTTAGAAATACTCATTGCTAAGCAATATTAAAACAGCAATCTTAAAAGAGACTTCTTGGGATGTCTGATTTTTTTTAATTCTATCACAATAATCTTGTAAAACAGGATGTTCATGTTTATGAAAAGTCACAAGTACTACTTAAAAATGACATTTGGAATCACTTGCTGAATTTGGAGCTCCCAGAAATCATACTTTTCAGGGTTTTGCTTTTGTCTTTGTCCACAAATAAGGTACTAGGGATTTGGGGTTTGTTTTATTTTTTTCTTGTTCAAATGTCTTTAGCAGGGTTTGTGGTGATAGAACAAGAAGAAATAGTTTTGAGCTTAGATTTAGGTTGTATATACAGCGAGGATGGTGAGACACTGAAAAAGATTGCCCAGAGATTTGGTTGATGCACCATCCCTGAGGGCTTTCAAAGCCAAGCCAGATCAGGCTCTGAGCAATGTGATGTAGCTGTAGATGTCCCTGTTCATTGCAAGGGATTTGGACTAGAAGACCTTTAGAAGTCCCTTCCAACTCGGAGGATTCCATGATTCTAAAAAGGACAAATAACATTAATGTCAGAAAACAGTGACAGCCTGACTTGAAGAAAAAAAAACAGTCAATGAAGATTGCTTTGATTTGCACAGGCTTTGAATTTGGCCTCTAATAAATCCTTCTGTACTTAAAAAATCCTTTCTTCTGCTTGATGACTATTTATGCACTTAATATTTCCTTAGACATCTAGCTGTCTGTGTAAAGCAGAGTAAAGTAAATCCAGATATTGAATACCTATGGCTGGATCAAAAATGCCACATTCCATAACTGGAAATTGCAAGCCAACTGAAACATGGGCAAGTAGAGCTGCTCGAAAGACCACATGGGATTTCTATATTTTTATTAAATGAGCTTTTACCAGTACTAACGTGCATCTTCACTGCACTCTAACTGTATATTCTATTTTTTTCAATACCTATCATGCTTTTCCCTCTCCACTCCCTGGACCTAATTTGCTGCTGGATGTGGTTATTTATTTATGAAGGCTTCTGAATGTATTTTACTGCTTGGATATTCAGAATATTCCTGCTTTGTGCTGTGCTGGAGACAAAATGTCAGTATTTTTCACAGAGTTGAGAAGTGAATGACTGCCTAGCTGTACTGAGATATCTTTTCAGAGAATTACATCGGATCTCAGAAATAGAATGGTGCTTTTTTGCTCAAAGAATCCATGCTTATCTGGAAATAATAACAATAATAATAATGATACGAAGCCAATATTTTTAGGGAAGAAGATATAGACCACCTGATGTGGACAGATGTTTGGACAGTGGTTCTACATTCAGAATGTGGATGTTAATGTAAGCCAAAATCCATGCCAGCAAAGTACTACTCCAAATGTTTATAAACACTAATAGTTTTTAAATTATTAAACTGATGAAAAGTAACCTGATATCTAACAAGTTTTTTTCACTCATTTCTTGCAAAGATGAAGATCAGTACAACACAAACTTACAAATATGAAGTAATAGTGTTATAATCAAGTACTTAGGATAGAAAAAAATGTTTCAAATCCATTTTGATATTTTCCTATTGTAAATATAACACATGCAGTCAGGTTCTGGATAAATAAGTCAATTTGCCTGAACACGGTTTTCTCCCACAGTAATCATCTGAATTCCCTTACATTTCTTTCCAGAGGTGTGTATCACCCTTATGAATACAACTACCACACTCTGGTCACGGCAGGGCTATTGCTTTGTGGGTTATTCTTTTAGAAAACATAATGTGGAAAGAATTTAAAATTTGTATTTGGCTCTGAATATTAGAGCTCCTGCACAGGGTGTTCATTTCTGTGTTTCTTCTGCTGGCGAGCTTTTCTTAGATCAGTTGTTGCTGTGAGTTTTATTGCAGATGTACTCACTCGTTTTTCTGTGGCTGGTTCGTTGCTGTTTTCTTTATCATTCATTCACAGTAAAACATTTGAAATTCTATCTTAATCGTTGCTTTCCATATGGCCTCAATTGAACAGCTTAGGGAAGTTTGCCATTTATTGCTTGGGAACAGGCTGGGTATCAGTCAGCACATGGGAGGTGGTAAATAATTGCCTTTGGATTGGTTCATTTTCCTTCTCTTCTTCCACTTATTAAATATTTTTTATCTCAACATGCATGTTTTCTTTACTGTGGTTTTTTAACTTTATTCTTTTACTTAACTGTTTTTTATCCTCTTCTTCCCCTTTTTACTTGTTTCCAGATCTACAGTGGATAGGGGGAAGAAGTCTGAGTAATTGGCTGTGTGGTACGCTGTTAAGAAAAACTTCACCAAGTTCACATATTAATACATCTTCTACAGTCCTATAGTACATGATAAAATATAAATAGAAGGAAATAATAATAGTAAACGAAGTTAGAATGTTTACCATCAAGAACAAAAATAACCCAAGTTTGAGATACATAATACAGCTTGTGTTGATAAGATTCTATGGAAAAAATAGAGTAAGGAACAGAGCTAATTTATTTTTGTACTAACTAAAATAGTGCTGAAATCTAAGGATTATTGCTTCCAAATCACTGGATAATGTGGTGTCTTAAGAGAATGCATCTTCTCTGAAATAGCAACCCATGTTATAGGGCTTTGTAAATTTTCCCAAGTCATTAACCAAATCTAAGTTAAAGGACAAAGCAAGCACTGCAGAGCATTTCTTCCCTACTGCTGATTTAATGTCTTTTCATCCCAAAATCTCACCTGGAAATCAGGGGAGAAGGCTGTCACTGAGCAATGACATAGGTAATATCCTGATCCTCTGATACCAATAGGAGGTTTTTCATGTAATTCACCTCATGAGTTCAGTATCCTTTCCCTCTCCTCTTTGCTGAGTTATTAAAAGATAAAGAAGAGCAGCTGCTGCAGCAGTCATAAAAATTGACAAACTTACAATAGGTGATGCCACCTGTGCCTGCCTAATTTAATCGCAGCCCAAACAATCTGCTGTCCATTTACAGTGAAGATAATGTTCAAGTGCATCTGAAAGTGACTCAGAAGCAGGAGAGCAAGGGGAGAGAAAGCAGCATGGGGTCAGTTTGCTCAAACATCCTCTTGATTACAAAGAAAGTTTATAGATTACTGCTGCTGGTCATGAAGAAACCCTTCCCTACTTTAATGTGCAGAGGGGAAAAAAAATCCTGTAGGTGCAAAGCAAAGACCATTTCAACAGTTTCCACCATGCCAGCTGTATTATATTATATCAGCTACTGCTGATCCATCTGTAGTGAATGCTCCTTGCCAGTTGCTTGGCTTAAGAGAGTGTTTAGGAAGACATGCTGGGGAGGAAGATGCCTGTTTATCATAGAGGAGCAGTTTTTTTTTCTTCTGCTTGATGATCTCATGATCTACTCTCCTACAGTGATCTCCACTTCTTTTACATAATTATGTTAGTATAATTTTGCACGTTACAGCAGTGAAGCTACTGAATCATTTCAAGTAGCTGACTTCTTAAAAGGTACAAAAGCAGTGGGACTGTGAATTAACCTTAAGATCTCAAAAAAGTTGATATGGCTTGGTGTTATTGATAGTGTAAAAAGATAGATAAAACTCTCTGCCACCTGGTGTGTCTTCAGCCCTGCCAAAGCAGCTCCCTAGACCGAGTTGCACAGGTAGGCATTCAGGCAGGTCTTGAATGTCTCCGGAGAAGGAGACTCCACAACCTCTCTGGGCAGCCTGTGCCAGTGCTCTGTCATCCTCGCTGTGAAGAAGTTCTACACATCTGTGCAGAGCTTCCTATGCATCAGTACGTGACCACTTCTCCTCATCCTATCACCACACACTGCTGAGAAGAGTTCAGCCTCTCCCTTAGCCTTCCACTCCTTAGATATTTATAGATGTGGATCAGATGTCCTGTGAGACTTCTTTTCTCAAGGTTGAACAGACCCAGGCCTCTCAGCTGTCCTTCATAAGGGAGGTGTTCCATGTCCTTTATCATCTTTGTAGCCCACTGCTGGACTCTTTCCAGGCGATCCCTGTCTGTTTTGTTCTGGGGAGCCCAGGGCTGGACACATTGCTCCAGGTGAGGCATCACCAGGGTAGAGTAGAGGGGGAGGATCACCTCCCTCAACTTGCTGGCCATACTTTTTTTTAATACACCCCAGCATACCATTGGCCTTCTTGGCACACTGCTGGCTCAAGGCCAGCCTGTCATCCACCAGGACACCCAGGTCCCTCTCCTCAGAGCTCCTCTCCAGCAGCTCATCCCCCAACCTGTACGGGTGCATGCGGTTATTCCTCTCTAGGTGCAAGACTCTGCACTTGCTCTTGTTAAGCCTCATCTGGTTCCTTTCTGCCCAACTCTCCAGCCTGTCCAGGTCTTACTGAATAGCAGCACAGTCTTCTGGTACGTCAGTCATTCCTCCCAGCTTTGTATTGACAGCAAACTAGCTGAGGGTGGGCTCTGTCTCCTCATGAAGGTCATTGATGAAGATGTTGAACAGGACCGGACCCAGCACCAACCCCTGAGGAAGGCTGCTATGTACAGGCTTCCAATTGGACCCTGCATCACCCATCACAATTCTCTGAGTTCAGCCAGTCAGCCAGTTCTCAACCCACCTTACCATCCACTCATCTATTCCACACATTCTCAACTTTGTTATAACGATGCTGTGGGAGAGAGTGTCGTGTACTTTGCTGAAATCAAGGTAGACTACATTCACTTCTCTTCCCTCATCCACCCAGCCAGTAATGCCATCATAGATGGCCACCAGGCTGGTCAAGCATGATTTCAAGCACGGTGAACCCATGCTGACTACTGATAATTCTCTTCTTCCAACTGCCTGGAGATGTCACCCAGAACAAGCTGTTCCATCACCTTTCCAGGAATGGAGGTGAGGCTGACTGGCCTGTAGTTCTCTGGATATTGCTTCTCACCCTTTTTGAAGACCGGAGTAACCTGGCTATTATTACCTGTCTCATGAAGTATCTTACTCCTTAAGCAAAGTATAGTTTTCTTTTTGTTTGTTTTCCAGTGAACCGTAATTGCTATCACACCATAGAGCAAAAAATTGTTTCTCCCAGAAGAGGTAATCCTTCTTCACAGCTGAAAATTTTTTCCATTATTATTTGCTTAGTGGAAAAAAAAAAAAAAAGAAAAAAAAAGAAAAAGCACTCGAATCACCTCATACTTACCCCATCCTACATTTAATTTGGGTAGAACTTCACTAAAACTGATTACAGTTTTAGTGTGGAGTGTACAGTTTTAGAGTTTTATTATTCTTCTTTGTAAGCAAAAATATCTTTTGAATAGATATTAAAGTTGTTGTTTTAATATCCAGTTATTTTAAGAAATTCAATTTTAGTAAGGTTTTGGTGGTGAATAGTTTAGGAATGTAAAGTTTTCTCAGTTAAACCTGTTTCTGGAATTTTTGATATTGCTGGTTGTTATTTTGTTTTTCTTGTTTGTACTTTTTGGTTCATGAGATCAGCATGATTATTCATTCACACTACTTAAATTTCTAGTGCTGTATTTATAAAGATTTAAGTCAGGATTTAAGCTTTAATCTGTGTAACTTGAGAGACAAATATAGAAAATTGTTAAACAATGTTTTATAATCACTATTAGCAGGTACTGTAGAGTGCTGTGAAACCAGTGACAGATTTTTTTCATTGATTTAAATGAAACTGTATCTTCCCAGAACAAGAAAACTTATCATTATGGTTTTGAATCATATTTTAAAATTATTCACTCAGAAGTGTAAATCTAATTCAGAGTTTTTTCAATAAGAAAAAAATATATAAGGCAAAAAGTACATTACCTGAATTAATTTTTAAGTAATATTATACTTTTCTGCATCATTTCAATGTATTCCTCTGATAATCTGGTTCCAGTGCATCATATTTTTCATACAATTATTGTAACATCTGGGTTATGTTGTGAAAGAAGCTTTCGTCTTTGAAACTCCTCTTTCAGTATGTTAGCTACTCTCTGGCCCAGAAGTGCATTCCTAATGAATGAATGAACTAATTGAAGCAAGTTCTTAATTTGTTCCCTACTGTCTTTCTTTAGGGGACATGTCTGTAAATGAACAGAGCCAATTCTAAGAAAAAGAAAAGAATCACTGAAGTTAGACTTCAAAGGCCATTTACATACCCCTGTGTATTTTTATGTCAATATTTATTCTCTTTCCTTGTTTCTGTTTCCACTGAAAGTTTTTAAATAAATAAATACACCTTTTGAAAATCTTATCGGGGAAAATATGTCAAAACACCAAAAACCCTTGAAAAGGTTTTTGAAATCTGAAGAAGGCGAGCAAAAATTAAAGCTTCATTTTCTTTGAGATGTCACTGTACCATTTAGTGAAAGTAAGGTGTATGGGCAGAAAGTACATGCAGTACATTTATGTTTTTATGAATGCGTCAATTTATACGTATATACTTTATAATACTGTGCTGATTTCACCCAGATGGGCAGCTGAGCAGCACTACAACTGTTCTCTATCACATATCCTCAGAATAAGGGAGGAATAAAATACAGTGAGAAAAGGCTCAAGGAGTAATATACAGTGAGAAAAGGACGGGAAGATCATACGCCAATTACTGTCACAGGCAAAACAGACTCAGCATAAGGGACACTAATGTATTTTACTGCCAACTACTTACAGACTAGAGCAGTAAGAACTAAAAGGAAATGGAAAACAGCCCACAACATTCCATCTCTGTGTGGTCAGGTCTGCTCTGAGTGGTGCCTATGGGCTGTAGAGGGACAACCTGCTCCACAATGGGCCTCTCCTGGGCTGCAGGGAACTTCTGCTCTGTGGCTGGAGCACTTTCTGTTCTACTTCTGCATTGCCTTTGGTGGTTGCAGGGCTGTTTCTCTCCCATTTCTTACTTCTCTCTTCCAGCTGCTGTTGCACAGTAGCTTTTCCTTCCTTAAATCAACTCTCCTAGAGCACAACCTGTGTTGTTTGTATCACAGAATTGTAGAATCATTAAGGTTGGAAAAACGGCTATCATCATCTAGTTCAACCATCAGCCCATACCTGTGACCACTCTAAACCATTTCACTCAGTGAAATGAAAACCTCCATAGATGGTGTCTCCACCACCTCACTGGGCAACCTGTTCCAATGGCTGAGAAAAAGTTTTTTCTGATTTCCAGTGGTGGTCAGTGCTGGGTTCCCTGAGAAGCAACTGGAGACAGCTCTGATCTGACACGGGGTGGCTGCTGGGCCACCCCAGCAATATCCAACTAACAAAACCTTTTCATGTAAACAGAAAAGCAGGATATCAAACTTGATGTTACATCAAGTTGAGGTAGCAAGACTTGGAGAATCAGTCGTGGAAAATGCAGCATCTGTGTTTATAGTCAGATTATTAAAAAACATGTTCTACTATTTTGTGTTAAAACATGATGGTGAGCTTAGCGAGGCTTCCTGTAAAAAAAAAAAAAAAAAAGATTCATCCGAAACATTCTGTAAATCAACATTCAGTATAGAGTCTTTGTAAGAGGAGAAGGGAGGGAAATTTTAAAGAGGATCATTTTATTCCTTCTTTTTTTTTTTTTTTAATTTAAAAAAAATTGTAATAATTTACTGTGAATATCTGCAGACTGAATTCGGTTAAAATTACTTCCTCACCCCCACAAAAAAAACTACCAACAACAAAAAACTGAAAATAGAAAGTAGGAAAAAGATCATTTGGTGATTGTGAAATTTTAGATTCATCTTTTGTGCAGTTGTCAACTTCAAAAATTAAAATAACTTTCTACTTTAACCTCCTTTTTCACTACTGTATGGGAACTGCTGAATCATGACCTGAACCACTGATTGGTCACCTGAGGTGAGCACTGAGTCAGCCACAGGGGCACAGGTGAAGGTGATAATACCTGTGTGATTGGAAGGGGTGGGGCCTGGCTCCACCTCTCCCCAAACCCCATTTAAGGGCTGACCACCACCAGGAAAGGATCTCTACTTGGGGATCCCTCCTATGTGTAGTCCACCGTGAGCCTTTGTCATCTTAAAGGTGAACCATTTTCCTTTTTGTATTATTTGTGCATTATTTATATAGACCTATTCAAATATACCATCTTCTATACTATTTTTTGAGTATCATCTCTAAGATCGCTCACATAACAACTACCAAATTAAATTCAAATACTGTATCAGCATTTTATTAGGGGTTTTGTTCTCTTTGATCATGAGCAGGTCTCAACCTTGTGTGTCCAGTCAATAACCTCATGAACTGGATCTTTGTTGAGCAATATTATTTTCTAAATTGCTGTGGAATGGAAGATAAAAGAGGAACTTGGGGTTATAGCCTCCGACACACAATATTTCTGCATGTCCACATCCACCCTCACAGAAAAGTTATCTGCATGAAAAGTTATTCACACAGCAACATCTTCGTTCAAATTAATGAAATATGATTTATTGTGTCTTGTTTAAAATACATACCTGAGCCGTTTGGAATTCAGGTATGTGGAAGAGGGAGGGGAAATCTTGTTAAACTAGCTGTTTTTTCATGGTGTCGTGCCTCTGCCATTAACTTCCAAGTCGGTCACACGTATTACTTACATGGTAGGAGCAAGGGAAAGTCCTCAAATTCTTCCTAAGCATATCTATCATTAATTTAGTTTGGAAGGATACAGTACACGTGATGAGATGGACTAAAAGGAGAAAGGCTAGTTTTAATTTCAGGTGTGGTTGAAAATGCACTGAAATTTAGATTTATTTTTTTAAATTATTTCAGAAACATACAAGCTGAGCAGCTACCCTGATTAAGCATAGCAATAAGCTGGAACTCTAAAGCCTTCTTTGCACAATCCAGCTCTTGGCATATTGCACAGGCTAATGAGAAAAATAACAGAAACCTCACAATGATTTTCTTCCTGCCTCGGATGTTGACTGGAAACAAAGTTAATTGTTATTCTTTCTCTAGGGTAACTGTCAGGCCTTAACACACTGCTCTAGTTGCTGTTCTCTGAGATAATGGAAACAAGCAAGTAGTAGAGTACATAGAAATTCATATTTGTCAAGTGTTTGCAGGCATTTTGGCTAGTGTCTGCTGGGGACAGAATGAAGGGGGAAAAGGCTGTTATGCTAATTGCATCTTTTCTGCTGATGGATTGTTAAGCATATATTTTAAAAATAAAGAGTTGTCAAGGTTTCAGTACTCATATATCTAGAATATAGTTACTATGAGGTGTTTCTACTCTTGTACATATGTATTTTACTAGCTACTGTCAGATTATTCCATTAATCTAGCGGAGTTTTCTGATTTATGCTATACAGGATGTCAGATCAGAAGGACCTTAAAATTCAGGAGTCTGTACAAATACCTTTTCAGGCTTGTCTGCTTCTCTAGGATAAATAACATCTAAAGATTTCCAAACTGAATTCTGTATTAATCCCATCTAACTCAAGGCTTGTAACCTGATTACCTAGTTGCTTTTGGCATTCTTTGTAGGCAATAAAAAAAGCAAAGATGTATTGTGTTAACTTCTCTCAACCTCTCCTATAGCACTATTTCTCCTTGCATTAACAGTTATACTAATATCACAGAGAAGCTGGGACACTGCATTTTCTCAGATGAAGAATTCCTTTTGCAGTTCTGTTCTTAAATTCTGGAGAGCCATGATCATCATTTCCAAGGACTACAAGGTCTATAAAAATATTCTCACTTTTAAGAATCTGAACTGCCTACTCACCTCTTGCACACAAAATAACTCACAATATGTGCATGTAAAAATAACCACGCCATTTTCTTACCAGCTACTCACAATGGGTTTCATTTGATCATCAAATTTTGACCTAAAAATAATCGTAACATTTCTGTTTGTGGTATTTCATAGTATTGTCAACCCACATTCTATTTCTCCCAATAACTTCAGCAATATCTTCCTAATCATGTCTATTTGAAGATCTGTAAATAAGATTTTAAGGATTAGAAAGCTGCTTAATATAACGATTTATGTTAGGTAAAAATAATTAAAATAATGTTTATGGGCTAATAGGTTTCCAAGGATTGAGGGTTTTTTGTCACTTCAGATTCTTCTCTGTAATTCATTTTCCTGCTATACTTCTCTCTTGAACTGTTTGCAGCTGTTTTGTAATGATAAATTCTTTCAAAAACCTTTAAGTATTTTTCATTATCTTGTGATGTGTTTGGACTAAGTTTTTTTCACTGACTTCATTTCTAGCGGTGTATTTTTTTTCTTCATCTTTTTACATCAGGAAATATTTTGCTGAAATTACATTAACTGGAAGTCTTGAGGTATTTTACAGATATGAGTGAATATTGCTATTTTCTTGTCTGATGAGGGAAAAGGAAATCTTGAAGGTTTTGACAGAAGTAGATGGAGAGATTTTGTCTTTCTCCATGGACTCAAAGGCATGCCTAGAGGGCTAGCATTGACCAGATGCCTTATTTTGGAATGAGATAATGAGGAATCCATGTCATAATAATGGGAAACTGGGTATAATATGCCTCTGGGGACTGAATCATAGGTTCACGATTCATTAACTACATTTTTTCATATTTGTCTCTTAATTCAGTTTATCATTCTATCTAAATAATCCTTTTACTTCAAAAAGTAAAATTTATTACTGAAGAAACAAGAGTTATTTATTATTGTTATTATTTACAGACAAACTTCTCTTCAATCAACTTTTAAATATGAAGGACTTGTGCATACTTACCCATTTGCAATTGACAATGCTACATATTGTAAACTGGTCTAACATTAACTTATTGGTTTGTGAAGAATATAAAATTGGCTTAACTATCTATACAAAAAAACACAAACAACAGCTACTTCCAAATTTACAAGGTTTTGTTACAGCTGTACTGTCATGTTCTGGACAGTGCCTTCTGAGAGAGCAGAAAAGGAGTGATGAATGAGGACTCCTCATTCTTATACACTCTTCTATAGAGTTTCTTCATTCTTTTTTTTTTTCCCCCACAGAATCACATAGGGATTGGAAGGGACCTCTTGGTATTATCTAGTCCAACCTCTCTGCTAAGTTATGTTCCACATAGTAGATTGCACAGGAAAGCATCCAGGCTGATTCTGAATATTTCCAGAGGAGGATACTCCACTCTGGGCTGCTTTTCCAGTGCTGTCACCCTCTGTCACCCTGATTTCTGCTTTTCTGTTCCATACATAATTTGACTGCGGTTTTATGGATGATTTCTAAAGCACAGTGGTTGCTGGGCATCATGATAGGTTGAATAATCCAGATAATAACAAAGCCAAAGAATAATGCACTCTCAAATATTGTACTTTAAACAGTGTTCTATGAGATTATGACAATGTAGGATTTCAGCTTTCTGTAGTTGTACCAATAAAAATTAATTTGTCTACTAAGAATAATTAATATCCTGACTATAGAAATACTGTTGTCACAGTACGTAGAAGTCTAGCCTTATGAAACCTGTTTTTTTTTTTTTTTTTTTTTTTTTCCAGTGTTTTTTTTT
>VXAB01004777.1:29564-52237 GCA_013399175.1 Odontophorus gujanensis
CACAGTGTATTTTACTTTCAATATAAATACTAATTAAATACAAAGTGGATTTATGGATTGCAGGGAGAGAATCAAAATGATGGCACAGTGTCTTACAATGACATTTCCAGCAGGGCTGAAGACCAGAGTCTTTTAGCTTCGTATTTATTGACCATAATTTTACATTCCATTATGGGATGATCTTCCATAACATATCAAATTCTTGAATAATTTCTGTGAAGATGTAAACATACATAGTGATCTTAATCTTCATAATTTATGATAATTAATATGTATTATCCCTGAGCAATGGCTGATTAAAAATAATAATGAATACCAAACAGAATGATCCCAGTATTTAGTACAGTAAGCACTTTTAAAACTCTTTGCTGGGTGAAAAAAACCTGAGTATTTTCCTATCTGAATGATATAATTTGCCATTAACAAAGTGGGAATTATTCATTTTATTTATATTTTTGCTTAAAGGATTCTTCCATCCGTAACAGACAGAACTGGTAATTGTCAGAGACCATTACATTTGCCAGATGCCCAACTTTCATGATTATTTTGTGGATATGTAACATGTCAGAAAATGCGATTTCCTCTTAATAAACACAGGAATTTCTTCATTTGTAAGCTACCATATCATTATTTCCTTGAGTTGACTTCTGTGTGGCTGCGTAAGCAGGACAGCTAGTGTTATGAGTAACAAGATGTAGTCAGCTCCAGAGAATTGTCAGGCTGATTTCCAACTTTGTTGGGTACCATACGGGCTATGTTCTCTACCTGCCACTGCATACTGTTTCCATGGTCATTGTGTCATAATGATATTTTAGCTTTGTTTGCAGATGTGCAACCTCTCCTACTTAACAAAGCAGCTTTACACTATTTATGAACAAAGCAAATGCTGTTAGGTGCATTCTATACGTGACCCATGAATCTTTTAACTGTATATCTTCAGCACATACATTTTGGTTGTCCTGTATTGCCTGGCATTGCTAAGAACTTTTGGAATATTAAAGGACCAATTTACATATATATATATATATACATTTTTTAGCTCTCATATGTAGAAGTAACATTTCAGTGTAGTGTTTAGAATCCAAAATATAAGCAAATGAAATGTTATCATAAGATTTTGCAAGAGCTACATCTGCGCATGTCTATTTCATATTAGAATGTTCTTTAATCTATTCTTTTAAACCAAATGCTACCTGAAATATGCATTACTAAACAGGAGAGTGGAAAGGTATAAGTTAAAGATGAAGAAGGTAACAATAAATGATTCAGTAAAATAAATAAATGACAAATGATGAAAAAAGTAACAAGTCAATTATAAAATATAATGCATTTTTTTTCTAGTTATGCTATCAAGAAAAAAGTTGTGGATTTCCACAAGAAATTGCACATATTAACATTTCCAAAGGGAAAATGTTTAAAAGGATTAGATATTCATATTCACAGGTGGATTAACTGCTGTGAATAGAAAATGTCAACTCTGCTCCGAGTCTGTAACATCAAGAACCTTGAACAATACATATTCTCCCTTAACACAGAAAGAAACATGAAAGCATCAATTTTAGCAAGAACCTAAGCAGCAAATACATCTCAGAGTAATTAATTATAAAAAAAGGATCAACCTCTGTAATTCCTTCATGGAAAGATGACAGAATAATTTCCATAGCCTATGTCGAATTCAAAAAACAAACTCTCAGAGCAGCAAGAACCTCTCTCAGGCTTCACTGGATAAGTTCTTCACTGGGTAAGTTTGGCTGGGCAATGAGAGACTGGCTGGGGACTACCAGGGTGATAAGGCATAAATAAAATAGAAACTGATTTCACAGTTTAAGGCAGTGAGATGCATAGATGAAGGTAATGAGATACATACCCTAGCAAATGATTACATCACTTCCTTTTGGAGTTAAAGAGGAGACTGTTACATATGCTTTTCCTTTTTCCTCTCTAAGAGAGGTAACATGTTTAGAGCTCTGAAGAAAAGTTTACTTTCTTAAATTCTTTTGAAGCTTCCAACAACTTTGAAAGGGAACCATTCAATCCACAGCATAAACTTTTATAAAGAGAATATCATCAAGATTTCATTTTAATATGAGTATTTTCTGAAGAGATAATTCAGTAAAAATGTCACATTTTCCTGAATGAGGTTTAGACAAAATATAGCAAACAGAATATCCTGGTTAGATTTTTGGTCAAATATATGTAGTATACTTGTTGATTATGTGTTTGCTCTCCTCATTCTCCTAATAGCTAGTTTCTGAAGTGTTCTAATCATCTGACGTTTCTGCATTTCTGCTCTGATTTATGGACTACATTGTTTTGTGGCAGCCATTGGAACTTAGGAAGAAAGGAGAGGGAACTTAAACAGTGCTGTTTCAACCAGGAGGCTGACCCTGAAAAAATCCTGGTTCGTTTTCTGGTTTCTTGAATAGTAAGGGATCACACTTTCAAGTTTTTATTTGAACTGCCTAATTACTCAATTTCAGAAGCTTTTAATTGCCAGAATCCCAATAAAAAATGACAAAACACAATATCCTTAAAACCAGATTCACTTTCCCTCCACAAATTTGTGTGGTGCAGTGGAGGTTCAGCAGGAAGAAATATTCATTTCATGTGTGAGAATAAGCTGAATCTCTTGGAGAATACGTAAAACAAAAATTTCCAGAACATAAATGATGAAGAGAATTTTTCTATTATAATAATTGCTGTACATCATATGATTTGTCTCAGCAGACAGCAATCTGGTCATGTAAGGCACTCAAGGTGACAAGAGTGGTAATAATGTCAGTCATGATAAATTGGTAACTGGAATATAATATTGGCTGTACAATAGCAGACAGGTTGCAGAAGTTAAAACAGTAATGTATGTAAAGATATTAGATATACTGTTAGCGTTACTTTCACTTACATACCTATCTGAATCATGAGAGTCTGTCTGAAAATTCTGTATTGAATTGAATACAGAAACAGACAAATAATGAGTGGAATAGATTCCTCGTATCCCATTTTACTGCTTAATCACACCAATTTCTGTTGATTCAGTGAGAGAAAAGTCATTTAAGATTTCTGGACTGAACAGTGGGCCCCTTCAAGGCAGTATTCAGTGAAGCATTGGTGAAGGGCAGTGTCTGTGGGCTAGTGTAACCTCGTTAGCATTTCTTGAGGCATGTAGGTTCACTTTGAGATATAGGCTGTAAGTGTTTGTCCAAATGTTTCACTTCATTGGCAAATATTTTAGCTTTCTGGTTTGCTTCCAAGATCTAAGTCCTTGACCTTTAGTTCACTACATGTTATTTCATCTATTTCTGAGCAAACCAATTAGTTCCCCTTGGTCCTAAACACGTGTGTTCTTGACAATAACTGTAATTTTGAAATCTGAATTATTGTAAGGACCTTTGGAGTTTATTAATCCAAGCTGGTGCTAGAGAAGGGCTGACTCCAAGTTGGACAACTTACTCAGAGTTCTACCTAGAAGAATTCTGAATATCTCTGTGGATAGAAATTTTACATCACTTTTAACTGCTCTCATGGACAATTTGCTCCTAAATCCAGTGAGCAAATTTATTCCAGCTTGTGACTGTTGCCTCTTGTTTCTCTTATCTGCTAAGAAGAGTCTGGATCTGCTTTCCCTAGGAACCATCAGTACTGGGAGACTGTAGTTCAAAGATGAAACCTACCTCCTTCAGAGGCCATGTGTTTCATTCCTCCACTCATCCTAGTTATAGTCTGCCACTTTTACACCAGTTTGCCACTTTCTGTCCTAGAGGTGGTCACTGCACACTCACAAGATCTAAACAGAGAGAAATAAATAACTTTACATGCTGGCTGTGCTTTTGCTAATGTAGCCCACAATGTGTGTATCCTTGATGACTACTGGGGCACGCAGTCAACGTGATCAATTTGTCCACCAGAGCCTCTTATCCCTCTTAATTTTCAGTCTATGAAACTGCGTTACTGCTACTTAAAAAAAGAGAGAAGAGGAAAATGTGCTCTCTCTTTCATGTACTCTAACATATTAAGGAAATTAAAGATCTTGAAAAGAGGAAAAGAAATTGTAGTGCAGTGGGGGCTGGTGGCTCCCAGGGGGCTGTTATCCAAAGACATCAGGGGCTCCTCAGGTGACTAGATTAGGAACTCATCAGCCCTTGATCAATCCCATTGCCTTCATGACATGCTTCAGAAAATTGTATTCATTTCAGTATGGACTCCAGGATCTAACAGCTGGCAATTTTGTGTAGGTGACAATGGGACCATATAACTATCATTATTATTCCAAAGGACAGTGAGTAATTACTCTAGTTGTTTTGTCACATAATGACCAGCTCACACTAAGTGTTATGGTAGACACAGCAATATAATTTAACTTACAGTGGAACATAAAGGACTTAGGTCCAGGTGGTCACTGTTAAAAAGAAGCATTAAAGTATAAAAATGAAAGCCCAAACTTACTGGTGTGAGAATGTCGTTTAGGTGGCTGATTTCTGAACTACCATGAAGGAACAGCACGACGAACAAAACACTGAGAATACCCTTAGCATTTGTCATTAGTAGCAAGAAACTAATAATCAGTGCTCTTCTAAATAGTACACCCTATAATTATTGTAATTCTTATGGTGGAACTTACTAGCTGCAAAAAAAAGAGTCAGCTGATATAAAATGTGCAGCTAACAAACAGTGATCCTAATGTATCATGAGCTAATGGTTATAAAAAAAAAAAATTATTTTAATGATTTACGTTAATGGAGACAAAGAAAATGAAGTGAGGAATTACATTTCAAAAAACAAACTCCAGAAGTCATGCTGTCTCTATTCATATTGCTTTTAAGACTTAGAAGTGAAGTTAGTTTTGGTGAAGTCACGTAGATGATCAGCAGCTATTTCGAAAGCCAATCCAGGAAGCTTCAAGCATCCCTACTTCAGCTAAATATTTTTTCAGTAATTTCCAGTTGTTAATAACGTAATGTGTGTTTTTTTTTTTTTTATACTCAACACCAGCTTGGAGAATTATCATGATAAATTACAGAAGTTGTAGGAAGGAACATTCTTGGTTTGGCTTGGTATTATAGTAGTTCAAATGGCAAGCTAGTATGTGTATTTTTCCTCATGGAGTCTGAAGGCACATAAATATTAAAATGTAATTTGAAAGTTTTGGCCAGGTCCCAGAACAGTATTGTTTATGCAGTGTTTGACAGTGCTATTCAAATAAATCAAGTAACAAATGTGTCATGATTACTGTTAAAGTGGAAACTGCGGCACTAACAACTAATAAGATAAATGATACCATGGATGGAAAAAATGAAAATATTTTATGGGTGCTCTGTCTCAGTGTGTATGAGTATATGTGAATGCACAATCAGCTGTCTCTTAGGAAAATTAAAACTGCATCCAGGGATGAATATTGCAAACATCCAGCTCTGTAAACAACCAGCAATGACAGCATATTCACTTGCTATGTATGGGATAAAGTAGACTTCTCCATTGATTTTTCAGTTAATCTTTGGTAGGTTTTGGGTAAGCATTTTCTTTCTTTCTTTTTTTTTTTGTTCTGTTTTGTTTCCTGAAAGATTTTTGGCAGCAATCAAAGAAATACAAGAACTTGCTTGTTTGCCTACAGTCAGCTGTCTGTTTCTTTTTGTGGCAGCATGTTGCTGATGATTATTAAATTGTAATCAAAAGCATAGTATAAGCTCAAGAAAACTGAGGCTAGATTTAGAGGTTCAGTGAGGGACCTTAGTCACCACATTTGACTCCCCCTCCATGGTGCAGACATCTACAGTTAAGCTATTAAGTCCTCTATATTTTAAAGAGAGAGAATAATACATTTTTAGAGTCACCTGACCTATTTAGAATGCTAGATTTAGTTGGCGTCACTGTGACATAAACACTGAGCAACGAGTTTCCAAATGTGTAAAGGACAGAAAGCAATATTTGCAATGGTGTCACTTATTTCTGCATGCAAGATTCAGACCATTACACTTTGTTCGGTTGTCTGGAGCTATGTGAAGACAAGATTATGTAGGAAGATATTTATCTCATTGTTTTCACAAGGAGAATAAAATTTACGGTTAGTTGTCCAAACTTCTGATGTCAGAAGCAGTGTGTTTAGACCCACATAGCTGTAAATTAATGCAGATGTCAATTGGTAAAAACACTAAAATGGTGGTGGGAAGCATGAGAAGAATTGCTATATCTCTGATGTGAAAATAAAAAATATTATATAGATCATAGGATACTTACACTATTTTGCCAATATTGGCTACTTCTAAATCCATACACAGACTAAACTTCATTATGACGTAAAAATTAATTTTTCTCTTGGTTGATTGCTAATTTTATGTGTATGCATAAACAAAACAGAAAATTAGACATAATATTGTATCATATTCTCTGCTCCTCAAATCACTCTGAATGTTTTCATTTTTATGGTATAGCGTAATTAAAATTAGTGTAATATTTTCCTTTATACCTATTCAATTTTCTACTCCTATAAATCACTTTCCTTCCTCACATTCTTGAATCAGCATAGCAGAATTATTTGTACATCTTACTTGATTTTCTTTTCCATATCCCTCTACTCTGAAGGTTCACATCAGTTTGTTATAACTTCTTGTCTTCCATGTTTACTGTTTTTGATGTGCTAGAATTTAAGTATGCAGTTACATTGTTGTTATACCAAAGAGACAATTTCAGTTTGGGTCTGGATATTTTCATGTGAAGCTCTTATTTTTTTTTTTAAATCTCTTTATGTTTGGTTGGGTTTTTAAATAGATAAGCTGTTAAGTGTCCACTTTTCTGCGAGGAGAATACAGTTCTGTCATCTGGTTTTGCCAATGGGTATCTCTGAAATACTATAGCCACAAAATATCTCTAAAGAAAGAAAGAAGTTATTTTCAGTTCGCTTACAGCCTGAGGACAAACAGAATTTTCTCATTTGTGATAAAAATTGCAATGGTTTATGTGCTTTCTTCTAATGCCTGCTGTTACAGAGCCAGATATCTGTACACTAAAACTTTTTGAGCACAGGTTTAAAATGTATTCTCCTGAATTATTAATTAACATATCTATGAACTGCTGTGGTAAAACATAGAAAAATTCGGGGAGAGCCACAGCAAAAGGGATGCAACTGAAAAAGTCACATTACAGAACTGTACTGAGCTCAACAGCAGCCAGTACCCACTGGAAATATTTCAGACCTACTGCACTATTTTTTTTTAACAAAACCTCTGAAATTGTGTCACAGTTAGAATAACTCCACTTCCAATCTCTGTTTAGACTTTATCAGCACACTTATGAAGCATACAGAAATTGCTACTGTTTCTCAGAAACACAGCTAGAGAAGACACTTCTTCTAGTGGCTGTCTACAATTCTCTCCATGTTTCAAAACCACTTCGGTCCAAATTGGTGAGAATTCCAATTTCTTTATTTCAAGTCACTTAAAACTGAGCTGTTGAATTTTCTGAAATATAAAAAGCTTTCTATATTTGTCCTCCATACTGAGGCTCACAGTCAGCTAGGACTTCTGTGTTAAAAGGGCTTGGGATTTTTCCAGGGACTCTTAAGTAGTAAAAGCAATTAAGAGCACTTTTACTTCTTACATGTCAAACATACTGTAGCATTCTCCTTCTTATTATGGTCTACCAGTCAAATAGATGAAGGAATCCGTTCAAACAGACAGCACTTTACCTCTGCATGAAGACAAAACAGGCAAGCAGCAAAGTTTTAACTATCCATTTCTAGTGCTGTTTAAATTTTGCCCATGCTTTGAACTTAATATAGGCATGGCACAGGAAACAGGCTATTGGATTTGCTGAACTGCTTGAGTAAATGAAGTCAATATCAGCTGCAATCTGCATACACCTGAAGTGTGTTTAAAGTGTTACATTTTCTCTACGCAAATTTAAAATTGTTAGCTTTCTGCAGTTTCTCAGTCTGACCAGTAGGTGGTCACAGGACCTGTAAGAAAGACAAATCCTCAACGCTTGGGAGCCCATTACAGTATTGATTACAGTATAGACACCATGACTACGCAAAGAAAAGTCTTTGCTTGACCCTTTTGTTTACCATTGCAAAATCTTAATTATTATCTTTAAACTCTTCAGTTCGATAGGAAATAAATGATTTTATCATGGAAAACCACAACTATTTTGGCAGAGTAAGTAATTTGGGGTCATAATTCCTGCAGAAGAATCTATTGGGATTGTTATAGCAGCATATCCATTCTGTATTTTACATAAGTAGCTTTATTCAGTCAATTCAACAAAGATCAACTCAATACATTGCAGATGACAATCATTACATGAAATGTTGCTAACAGATGAAGGCTAAAGGCAATAACATAATCTGCCAATATGTAAAGTTAGGAAAACTGTAGCTTGAAAACCTTGCATTGAAGGTTAATGGTATACCTCAATGAAATTTTTTGAAGTTTATGACTAAAAAGTCCAGATGGTGAAACAACAGCTCAGGTGAAAAAATGTGCCCACCTCACATCCTGTAATAAGGATTATGTCTGATTTAAAATGGCACAAAAATGGGTTTCCATTTCCAACTCTCTCATAATTCTACATAATTAAAGGTTTGATAATGTATAAAAGCTATTAAAGGAAATACTGAAATCCTCAGAGAGTCATCTTTTTGCTACAATATCTGAAAAAAAATCTGTGGTATACTATGTAAGGTTTTGTAAATGATATGCATTTTTCATAGATGCTTTCATTAGCAATTTTCTTCTTCTAATGGCTGTATAATTAAACCATAATGGGATTTTTAGGCTTATGTATATTCATGGGGAAGTAGTTATAACAAAACAAACTATAATTAACTATGACCCCCACCCCCTCCCCCAAAATTTTAATTTATGCACATTTTTTCCCCACAATCCTTGTTTGTTTGTTTTCCTGCAGAGAATAATACTGACAAGAAGTATTGTATGTGGATTTTAAAACCCACATGAGGTCCTTTTGTTTGTTTTTAACATGTTTATCTTCTACTTTGGTTAGAGTGGTACCTTAGACTTTTACAATATTTCAATGAATTAAGTCCAGATTATTGCCTAGTTGAAATGTACACAGTGAAAAAAGCTCAAGGTAATGTAAATTACATAGTCTGTGGTGCAAAATTTGTTTCTTTACTATTTAGTATTTAGTATTTTTTTCTGGTATGCTGAATTTAAAATTCCATCAACTCAAATTTTACAATAACTTCTCGTGTTAATATCTTGTAGTCTACCATTCTTGTAACTTCTGTATCTGTGGGAAATGGGGACACATCATGTTTCCATGCAAGAATTCATAGCCTCTTGGCTTTCATGCATTTAAAATTTGCTTTCACTGAAGTCAGGAGGGAGAACTTTTACCACAGGCTTCAAAACTCCCTCTGACTTCTGTGGTGCCAGAATTTAATCCTCTCTATTTTTCACTGAATATTTCCTGCACACTTGTATCCAAGATCTTGAATGCCACCTTGAATTTCAAATTAATTACACAGATTTGCAGTATTAGCAGAACAAACAAACAATCTCACTAATTAATTTAATTTATTCATTGGCAATTTTCTTTTTAGCTTTAAATAATTATTTCTGGACTATATTTTCTAGTATTAAAGGTTTACTTTATGGGAAATGTACAGTTCTGTAGAATTTCTTCTCCAACTTGAAGTTTGCCTTGATGGATTAGAACTTTTCAGCTGAGAAAAGGACATCAGACATAGCAAAGATATGATACACAGATGATGCAGAAAAAAAATTATATGGCATTTGACAGATGTTGTAATGAGACACATAGATAAAGGGGATACAAAATTGCTCACTGCTTTTTCTGAAAAGATGAGAAGAGTACCAAATAAGTGTTGGATGTAGGAAGTACAGACCAGACAAGAACTGTTACTACCAAGCAGTTACTAACTTAATTCTACTTGTACCTAATGTAGAATTCAGTGCTGCTATTTGCTATAGATGTTTACATGGGTTAAAAAATGAACGAAAAACTTACCTAGAAATACAATTGGAGTTCTTTAATGAGCTTGCATTTCACTTCCAGATAGAATATTACTGTTTTGACTGCTCTTATATTTTAAGTTGCTTCTACAATCTATATACAGGCTGAGAAAGTGGCTGAGGACAGAAGTTTTTGTTTGCTCATTGCTATTTCACAACAAGTGTAAGCATTTTTGCATATTATACTTCGAAAAATACGACTGGAAATTCATTTATTTAAACAGAGTGGAAACTAGACTATTTTAGTCCTTAAATTACTTCCCAGTTTCTCACAGGACTTGTAGGGAGTCTGAACTCTGAACTTTTGCTTCTAGAGTCAAGAGCCCTCAGGGTGCTTTATGTTATCATGCATATTAGACCTCTGGCTGTCATAATAAATCATTTCCTTGAACTTAGAGGTGAGACTTCGGTGAACTTTGGAATAGATAGTTCAGTGAGTATCTTGTTTAGAAAGAAAGGTTTATGAAGTATCCACATTACAACTCTAGGTTAGCTTCATGGATTCCAACACAAAATATCTGGATCTCAGTTGAGATTTGCCCAAAGCTTTACATTACTTTTACAAGTTTTTCATTGGGAATGAAATTTGCTTCTCAGTATTCAGGATTAAAAGGCAAGTAAGTTGCAAGAAAGGTCATGGTAATCCTTAGATATCACATAGTCTTTCCTCTGAATTTATCAATCTGCCCTTTAAAAGTAGAGATTGCATGCACAGATCATGATTCCCTAAAAGCACTAGGTATAATTACAACAATGCCATGTCCTACATTTAATTCAGTCGACAGAACAGAGCTGAAAATAAGTTATTGCTGGCTGTTTAGCCAACTTTCTGCCCTGGTAAGGTGATACTTTTATTTTCCTGTCTCACTTTCCTAAATCCAATGCTGTAAGAAACTCAGGTTTATTTAAGGTGAAAGGAAAATCAGGAGCCTGAGAAAACAAATCAATATATAAAGTCATATGCAATAAATCACAATGAAGGAGCTATATTAGTGGTCTCCAACTCAGGAAAATTGTATACTCTGTAAAGGCAGTGCAAACTAAGTTGTACCTATTGTACAAACCTGGAAAATATATGTTCACAAAGAAAGCAAATTAGTTAATTTAGAATTAACAGTTATATAACCACCATAAAATGTACTGTGGCGTATACATATGATAGTTAATATGGAAGTATGCAGGAATACATTTTTCATATAAAAGTATCTCTTTGAGGTTGGAAACATGGTTGTCTTCTCTTTAGAATGAGTTCTACATAGAAGGACTATTTTAAATGAATTCTTATTTATTCAAATAATTTGTACAAATGCTAATAAATCAATAGCAAATAACGCATCAGTTTTCACAGAGACAATATTCATAATCTATCTCCAACTATAATTTAGAGTGGTTACTATCTGTGCATGAAATGACAAGCTTATTTACAGAGAAGTTACTCTTTACTTCAGAAACATGGTGGTAAAAATTAAATCAATGGAGAATTTTCACAGTATATTTATCAAGAAGTTGATGATATCTAAGACACTAACTGGAATTTAGGAAAAAGGATTTGGTATTGGTCCATTGAAAAAAGTTATTCTTGACTTGGAAGAATTGTGCAGTGGACTTAATTTCTTATTTCCAAAGTATTTGAATACTTTAGCCAGCTGTCAGTTCATATATTTCCAGAAACATCAAGATATCTATTGATAGAAACTGTGGTTAGTGAAGGAAAAGTTTTCCTCTTTTAACTTCAACAGGAAGCAGATTTGCAGTTAGCTTTTGAATTATGTTCAGTAAGAGACTTCTGAGGCTACATCTGAAGTATGTTGTCATATTTTCAGTTCTGCAGCACATGAGTGAAACTGGTAGAGGAATACTAAGACATCTAGTGGAATAAGCAAGAGGAAAAACAAAGGGAAAACAAGTATTCTGTGTTCTTTTTTATTTTCCTCAGCTTAAGGAATAGAAAAGACTAAGAAAAAGATCAAATTATTATTTTCCTTTACCTATTCTGAATCTGTGAGAAGGGTTAAGTTACTGCAAAAAGTGGTTGAAATTGTCAGAAATAGTTTGGGCAAGGCCCTGTACAACCTTCCCTAGTTTTGAAATTACAGTTTCTCTTAGTAGAGATTGAATTCAGTCATATTCTGAGGTCCTTTCCAATCCTGTTTATACTGTGATTCTGAGTAGAATGACATGTACCTCCTTAATTTTAGTCCATATATTCAAATAAAATAGTTTGTATTCCCTTCAGTAAAACATATTTATCACTGGATATGTGAAAAAAATATATTTTCAAGTACAGTTTGGGTTCACATTTCACTGCAAACTTTATTTTAGGATCTGTAAACAACTTTCTATACAAATACCAGAAATCTTTTCTAAAATATTACCACAGGGACTGTAAAGATTGGAGCATGAATAAATACATTTTCCTAGTAGAAAGATCAGTCTTTAAAAATACATAATCTATGCTCTTACACATCTTTCACTCTTTGAAAACTAATGTCTGTATTGGAGAGCTACGAATGTATATTTCAATAATCACCTTATTCTGGTCTGTCATTTGAGAACACTTCAGTCTCAGAATCTGCCCAGAGGTTTTACAAACAGGGAAAATGGTGCAACTCTATGAATATCAATTTATTGGTTCTTCATTTTGCTCTGCTGGAGTCTTAATACATAGATATTTTGGATACTCACTTTGTGAGTGCTAAAATGACTTTGTCGACTTGACATTCCAGCTGAGACTTTTAAGACTTCATCAGTGAGGTACTCTGCTAATATATGCATAAATATTTACATGTTTCATCTGGAAATAGGACAATATGTGTTAAATAGATTGAAATAAAGGACTTTTCTCAGTTTTATCTTTTTCAGGCTCTCTCTTTGACAGAAAACAAAATACAAAAAAAAAATAAAATTCCATCCATAATCTTAATCATATCCAAAAGATCTCTGCATTCTACTTGGAAGCAAAAGCAGAAAAATCAAGATGTGCTGGGTTCCTTTTTATTTAAGAACAGTGTCACAAAAAGGAATTTGAGAAGCAGCTACACAAACTGCTGCTACAACATTTAACAGTGGTGATTACTGTCATAGATGAATCTTTAATGTTGAGGAGGCAGTGAACATGAAACAGTAAGAAGAAACAAGTGAGGTGGTGTAGTGCCAAAGATCTTTGAGATGACTCTTTAAGAATAGTAAGAGATGGTATATTTAGTTAAGTTTGTACAGATGGTATACAAAAGGTACAAAAAGTAAGATGGCTCACCTTTGGATGGAGAAGGCTCACTGAATACTCCACACAGGAGGGATCTCCAAGCAGAGATCCTTTCCTGGTGGTGGTCAGCCCTTAAATGGGGCTTGGGGAGAGGTGGAGCCAGGCTCCACCCCCTCCAATCACACAGGTATTACTACCTCCACCTGTGGCCCCATGGCTGACTCAATGCTCACCTCAGGTGACTAATCAGTGGTTCAGGCTGTGATTCAACAGTTCCCCTACAGGTGGGGTGCAGATTGCTGACTGCTCCAAACACATTAGCCCTTCCTTAGTATTTACCAAGTAGCTTCTGTAACTTAAAGTAGTAGAGTCCTGCACTTTTGAAGCAATTTATTTCATTATAAATAGTTTCTCTCTCTTCTACAAGCTAAACCTAGCTACTTCGGTTCTGAAACACAGAAGCTGTTCAAAATCATGTATTTGTGCAGTGCCAGAAGTTGCTATAAAATTGAGATTAAGGACTATTCTGAGAATTTTGGTGAGATTGTCATAACTATCTAATCAGTTTTGATTCTGGTTAGGAAGATAATGTTACATCAATCATTTTTGCTTTTTAACAACATGTTGAATAAGCAGTTTTGCAATGAGGCTAAGTCACTTTCATTCTAAAATTACAATAATGTAGATGGTTCAGGGAAAAAAATGTCTTCAGAATATACAATCAGAATAGTCGTATCTACAGATGTTTCCCTATCAAAATCATCTGCAGTCTGAGAGCTATTGAAGATGTCTGCAGTAGGTAAAAATTGCCAGCAGAATAAGTTAGTATCAAAACTGTTATTATGAGGAACAAGAAATTGGAATTACTGCGACCCAGATAAAGACAGAAAAATGGTGTTCTGCAGAAAACCAGTTCATCCTTAAAGGAGCAATAAAGATTTTAGTATCGCTGTTTTGTTCTTCATTTTGTTGAGAAATTTTCTATCTCTGTGTAGCAATGTAAAGCTATATGCACATACAACTGAGAACATAGATAAATAGAGTTACACAACTGTATACATTTCTACATTATGTGTTCATTTCTTGCTTCACTCTTCTATGGTATCTTCTTTTCTCACTTCCATATTTTTATATTTCTTGATAGATGCTTTTCTTTCTCTCCTTTTTGTTATTCCTATTCAAGACATATCTTTCCAGGAAAAATTCAAAAGAAAGCATTATCTCTATACAGTATGAACTAAATCTTGAAGAATTTCCCCATGAATACTGAAAATATAGATCAACTGGATGAGTACTTCTTTCATGCAGTGATGATACACACCAAATTGTGCATGGAGCTATAAAACCAGCATACTGCATCAAATGATAGTTACCAATGTCACGTAGATAAGAACATCATAAATCTGAGTTTGAAAGGGAAAGAAATGGCGTGAGTGATGCATCACTTAAACAGCTTCAGTGCTGTGAAGAACATGAAAATATGACTGGCAGAAGAACTGAAGGTTAGATAAGCCCAGAAATGAGCAACTTGAGATGTGGTGAACTATTCGCTGGAGTAAAGTGTGGTGGAAAATTAACCAACCAAAGTCAGAAGAGACATTAGAGGTTCATAGCTCAATTCTTGCCTCAGCCACTGCCTGTGGTGGAATGAGGGACAAGTTACTCCTCTAGTACCCTCTCTTCATCTGTAGCATGGAGCTATTCAAATTGCTTTCCTTCTGGAGCTGTCTAGAGGAATGTCAGCAGAACCATATTTCGGTAAAATCAAAGCACAGCAGATGCTGACTTTCCTAGAAATTCATTTCTTCAAGGCAAGCAAAGGAAGAGCACTGTTCAAAAGTTAAAAATCAAACAAACAAATAACTAACTGATCATATGTTGATTTTCTATATTTGGATGAAGTGTTTACTTTTCTTCCAAAATAATGTTAATTTTTAATGCCTTAAGTGGTAACAAAATATAGTTTTTTACAGTTTTGTTTGGTTTTGTTTTGTTTTTTTGCAAGTCAGATTGATCCCATTCAGAAGACTTTCATGACAGCTCTCAAATAATTATAATTGTTTGTAACCTGGAAATTTCACTGTTTAGCAACTCCATGTGAAAAGACAGCACTTATTTATTAGTAGTACAATAGAATAAATACCTATAATTTAGTGAAATTGAAGTATTTCTCTATGTCACCAAGCTTTTTATGCAGAGATATAGGAGAAGAAAGACTGGTCACTTTTCTTCAATATAGTAAGTACCTTTATATTAAACTGCAGTATAAGACTCTCAGTACTCATCACAGTCTTAATACCAAATACCTGAGCAGAGAAGTAAAAGGTAGCAACTTTTTACTTCTGCAAGATTAAAAACTGAAACCTTTATTTTTTAAGTTGAATAAGTATGGTAGTTAATATTTTTCTTCCTTTTTCCAATTTTTATTCCAGTGGTAACCTCTTTAAATATTGAGCTGAACCCTATGATACTTACAGAATGTTAATGTTTGTGGTGTGTATGCAGACATTTGGTGTGCTGATATCTCATGTGTAAGCAATTATTGGAAAATTTAGGATTATAGTATACCTATATTATGTTTTACATATATTTTTTCCATTCCTACATTCTGATTTAGAGTCACAGAAGTACAGAATATCCCACGTTGGAAGGTGCACATAAGGATAATTGTGTCCAACTCCTGCCTTAGGGACCAAGACTAATATAGCTGAACTCTCAGTTCAGCAGCACAGTTTCTCTATCTAAAACATATGTAGTTTGTACTAGCCAGATTCAGATAGGTGGGTCTCCCCAGTGAATATCCTAAACCTGGTTTCCCAAACTACCTCGTGCTGGAGTTGTCTTCCATATACTATTGACTGTGATTAGGACGACATCATCTGTCTTAAATTAAAACTTTGTTTTACGGATCTCAAGTTAGCTGACATAATCCCTTCGCTAATTGATTATATGAATTATATTATGAATATATCATATATATGAATATATCATTCATTACATTAATGATAATCTCTACATTCCCAGATTCTGTAAGTTTGGGCTTTAAAAAATAAAAATAAAAATTCAAATAAAAACTAAAAGTTTGTAAGAAGTTTTGAGGAACTAAATAAAAGTTTCTCCTCATATCTGCACTCCTGAAGGAGGGGAAATCTGAAAATCTTATGCTTAACTGCTCAAGGATCTTCTGGTAGAAATCATTTGGTCTTATTTTGGAAGCCTACAGTGCAGAGGTCTCTACTTGAGTTAGCTGTCTACATTCCTGTTACAGTTAACGCATCTGAGAAAATCTAGTTAATTCAAGTTGTGTGAGATGTATCCTGCTCTTAATTTAGCAAGGTTTACGTTTCTAATTCACTCGTGGAGATCTTATGGAAAATAAGAGCGCTGTTTACTCACATACATACTTAGGAGAGGAGCCAAAGTTTTGGCCATGTCCATGATGGAAGCCCTTCTCCACCACGCATGCCCTCAGGCTATTGTAAGCCATGTTACAGGACTATGTGGAATATTTTTCACCCTTCAAAAGTCTTCAGAAAAACATCTCATTTTCTCTTCAAGCAACCAAAGATCTGCTATACTAAAAGTTCTTCCTAATCCAATACACTGACAGCACACTACAGGAGCAGGAGATGCTTGAAATCCAAACAGTTAGGATATACAGATTGATGATTTCAAACTGACATGCTGTTGCCTTCTAAAGAAAACAAAACAAAACAGAACAAAAAACACACACTTTTCTCAGTTTGGTACAGAATAACTTTGAAATTTCAGAAATATCCATAAGATAGAAAGTTCAGTGGCATATTCCTAGCTTGAATTCTCTTAGCACCTACTGAAAAGAATTCAGTTAATTTACTCATTTTTGACAAAGCTTATTATTTTAAATTACCATACTGTTCTCAAGCTGCTCATTAAATAGGAGATATGATGATAAGGTAGGTGCATCTAATTAGCATATGAATATATTATTTATGGTTTCTTAAAAATATGAGTGACCTGTAAGTTAACATTGTTGAGAAATTAATTTTTAATTGGATGTAGTCTTCCTGCTCTCTTCATTGCACCTGAAAAAATTTAAATAGGTACTTCTTAGTTCAAAGATCTGAAAGTTCATGTGTCAGAAGTTGTAAAGCAGAGTAAAATAATGGTATACTCCTCCATGCTGTTCTGTCATCCCTGGAATCTGTTAAAATTCTGCAATAAATCATTTGTTGAATTATATCCAGAAGCACCAAATCAGCAGATAATTTAATCACGTATTCAACCTTAAGTTTGGAATAGATTTGCAAACTCAGTAAAGTGCTGAAGTACTTGAATTCTCTTTTCTTTCAGTATCATAAATTAATTGACATACTGAGCCAGATGAAAAGTCATCCCTAACCTAATATATTAGCAGCTGAAAATAGGGGATATATATGGATTGTATGAAATAGGGATATGCTGATTGTTCTCTGGGGAGATTATCCTAGCTATCTACAGCTTAAGAACTTTCTGAGATATGGGTTTATTCTTGCGATTGTGTTTAACAAACAAAATGAAGGACAAATCTTATATGAATTTGCACAGTCCCCTTTTGAATCACTATAAACATTTATGGGAGCTTTCTGTCAATTTGCTATTAGTTCTATGCTCATTTTTCTCAGTTGAGTCAAAAAATCAACTGACTGCTAGCTAAGTAAAACATACAGCTCATACACTATTAAAGGAATATTGAGATAACCCTTGATTTCTTGAGTAGAAATTAACAATGTCTAATGACTTTTGGATTTTGTTCCATGCTGTGACTTTTACATCTTCTGCATCTTCAGCTGCAGTGTTGAAATGTGTAATATATTAGAAACAATACTTAACATTCACAGCATCTACTTCAATATTTTATATCACAAGCACACAACTTGTGAAAATCATTCACAAAAACACTCATATATAGTCANGACTTTTACATCTTCTGCATCTTCAGCTGCAGTGTTGAAATGTGTAATATATTAGAAACAATACTTAACATTCACAGCATCTACTTCAATATTTTATATCACAAGCACACAACTTTTTTGTACAGATCCATTCACAAAAACACTCATATATAGTCATTATTAGTATTAGTGCTGCTCACCATACTTCATATTTATGTTATGTCTTTAGCTGTTTATTCTAGCAATGTCACAAAATAATACAAAATATAGGGAAATAAGTTTCACTGATATATCTTTGATCACACTCAGCCATTCATACCTTCTGTGGGATGTGGTAACACAGCCATGAGTTTTAAATACACTTTAAAATCAATATATAAAAGCGCTATATAGCAAATACAATGTGACAACCATTCCTCAGTAACTTCAATGTTTTGATTAAATCAGTTATGTGCCACAAAATAAATAAATAAATAAACAAACAAACAAATAAATAAATAAAAAATATCANTACCTTCTGTGGGATGTGGTAACACAGCCATGAGTTTTAAATACACTTTAAAATCAATATATAAAAGCGCTATATAGCAAATACAATGTGACAACCATTCCTCAGTAACTTCAATGTTTTGATTAAATCAGTTATGTGCCACAAAAATAAACAAATAAACAAACAAACAAATAAATAAATAAATAAATAAATATCATACTATAACTATATTTACCTTTCATTTGAATTAAGTTACTACCCCTATTAATATGTAAGACATCTCATAAATATTTAAGGCAGTAAGATTTTCTTTATGTTTACAGAATATGGCAGCTGATGCATAATTTAAGAGAAAAGAAAATATATGTAAATATACAGGTATTTATTGAGTACATAGTCTTCATCATAGAAAATGTTCATTTGTGTATTTTCTGTGAAGATTATTCTATCTGAAGTTTACCTTTTCTCCCTTACTCCTCTACCTTACATGATTTAATAATTTAAGCTGATGGGGAAAATCTTTTTGCAAATCTGAGCTCTGAAATATTTATTGGAAGGGAAAGGAAACATCAAGAGAACACAAAGAAAACTGAGAGACCATCTTATTCACTGGAGTTTTGTTTGTGGAATTCCTAACAATAGAAGGAATCTTTGCTATTTAAATATATGTTTTTTGCTAGAATCAATTATCTTTCTACTGGGATTCCTCAGATCACATGCTGTGTTGTTCTTTTCTCTCTGATTTTTCTTAGCATTACCATATTACAATATATGGGTTAAAACATTGGAAGAAAATTTGTTCCTCAAATTAAATCTACACTCACTCTCCAAGCTGTTCAAATAGCTTTTCAAATATAAAAGATTATCCAAATGTTTCAGGAGTTAAAACTTTTTTTTCTGAGGAATCAATGCCTTAAGCATTTATAAATGTGACAAGAAAAAGTCCTGCTAGAATGCTAATGAACACCATGATATTGACCATTCAACTCAGCCAGACTTGACTTAGGACTGTGTGCCTTCGTTTCCCCCTTTCCCTTTCTTGTTTTTGCTTCCTCAGTCCACATAAAATTATTTCAACTTCTGTGTTTAATGGTTATTCCAGATGTGCTGTCTACTTCAGAATCTGTGTTTTCTTAGTCTGATTTTTCATTAAGAGTTAAGAAAGAAAACCATAAAAATAACTATTCTAATTCACTCTTTTTTTCTTTTATTTTTTTTTCTCTAGGTCCATCTAAATGTTATAGTCAGAAATATAACTGTGGGCTAAAAGATGGCTTTCCCTGCTTGATGCCCACTACTTAAATTATCCACATCTGACCTCCTGTCTTTCCTATGTTACCTTTATACACTCATTAACAGGAGAAACTCTTTCAAATATATCACTTGACCTGAGTTATTATGATTTTTTTTCTTTGTATTCTTATTTAAGTGGGAAAATCAATATTTTTCTTGAAATCCTGATTGATCCTGGTTTGATATGACCTGAAATTATAATTGTGAATGTTTGCTCCCAATTTGAGCATCATCTGGAGCAGATCTCCACGTGCAACCACAGAGGAGCCCATGGTACAGCAAGGGGATGTGACCTGGAGGAGGTCGCATCCATGGATACCCACAATGAAACAGAACCAGGCTGGAGATGGAGCTAGTGGGGAGGACCCCAGTATAGGGCAGGAGAACTGGGGAATCTGCTACCCATGGAGCAGCTCCTGAAGTAAGAGCTCCATGGTACATGGTTATGTTGGAGCAATGCTTGAAGAGCTGCGACCTGTGGGAAGCCCATGTGGGATCAGTTCAAGAAGGCCGCATCTCCTTCTCCTTTAAAATCTTCAGAACAAGTATGTGAAATGTATTTTTATTACCAAAAATGGTGACTAGAGAACTAAAAATAAAAACACTTGAACACCAAGCCTCCTTCAATCTAATACCGAATAATCAGAGAAGGCCAACTTTTTCTGAAATAAGTTATATTTTTACTCCAATAAGAAAACAAAATTTTCTCCTGATAGTTTATTTACTATTCAGTCTTTAACTTTCCACTGTAAAGAGTGTAAAACTACACCTTTGAATTATTTTATGCAGATATTCTTTTTTTTTTTTTTAATTTTGACATGTAATATCTGAGGAGCAGGAGGCAAAGGGACGAGGCTGGACTCTTCTCAGCAGTGTGTGGCGACAGGACAAGGGAAATGGCCACAAACTGAAGCATAGGAAGTTCCACACAAATGTACATGGGAATTTCTTCACAGGAAGGAGGACGGAGCACTGGCACAGGCTGCACAGAGAGGTGGTGGAGTCTCCTTCTATGGGTATGTTCAAGACCCACCTGGATGCCTACCTGTGCAACCTGGTGTAGGGAACCTGCTTTGGTAGTGGGGTTGGACTTGATAGTCTCTAGAGGTCCCTTCCAACCCCTATGATTCTACGATTCTATGATTAATTTACTGTAGTTGTGAGGCAGTCCTATATCATGATTGTTACAACAGTAAACTTCTACTAGTAGAACTTCCTGAAAAAAATATTTTCCTTTAAGAAGATTTTATTTCTTTATATACCAGCTATTGAAATCCTAATAAACTATTATAGCACCTTACTTCACTCTCTTGCAATGAGAAGTTTAATCAGATGTTTGGATGAAACATATTTTGCACACAGTGCTTTTTTTCAAAAGCAATGAGGTCTTCTATTCAAATTTAATCTTCCATGTCTCCAGTAAGTGGCCAAATTCTTATGTCTTCTTCCTTCTGTCATACCCTTCAGACAAAGAGACCTTGGGAAAAAAAAAAAAAANAAGTGGGAAAATCAATATTTTTCTTGAAATCCTGATTGATCCTGGTTTGATATGACCTGAAATTATAATTGTGAATGTTTGCTCCCAATTTGAGCATCATCTGGAGCAGATCTCCACGTGCAACCACAGAGGAGCCCATGGTACAGCAAGGGGATGTGACCTGGAGGAGGTCGCATCCATGGATACCCACAATGAAACAGAACCAGGCTGGAGATGGAGCTAGTGGGGAGGACCCCAGTATAGGGCAGGAGAACTGGGGAATCTGCTACCCATGGAGCAGCTCCTGAAGTAAGAGCTCCATGGTACATGGTTATGTTGGAGCAATGCTTGAAGAGCTGCGACCTGTGGGAAGCCCATGTGGGATCAGTTCAAGAAGGCCGCATCTCCTTCTCCTTTAAAATCTTCAGAACAAGTATGTGAAATGTATTTTTATTACCAAAAATGGTGACTAGAGAACTAAAAATAAAAACACTTGAACACCAAGCCTCCTTCAATCTAATACCGAATAATCAGAGAAGGCCAACTTTTTCTGAAATAAGTTATATTTTTACTCCAATAAGAAAACAAAATTTTCTCCTGATAGTTTATTTACTATTCAGTCTTTAACTTTCCACTGTAAAGAGTGTAAAACTACACCTTTGAATTATTTTATGCAGATATTCTTTTTTTTTTTTTTAATTTTGACATGTAATATCTGAGGAGCAGGAGGCAAAGGGACGAGGCTGGACTCTTCTCAGCAGTGTGTGGCGACAGGACAAGGGAAATGGCCACAAACTGAAGCATAGGAAGTTCCACACAAATGTACATGGGAACTTCTTCACAGGAAGGAGGACGGAGCACTGGCACAGGCTGCACAGAGAGGTGGTGGAGTCTCCTTCTATGGGTATGTTCAAGACCCACCTGGATGCCTACCTGTGCAACCTGGTGTAGGGAACCTGCTTTGGTAGTGGGGTTGGACTTGATAGTCTCTAGAGGTCCCTTCCAACCCCTATGATTCTACGATTCTATGATTAATTTACTGTAGTTGTGAGGCAGTCCTATATCATGATTGTTACAACAGTAAACTTCTACTAGTAGAACTTCCTGAAAAAAATATTTTCCTTTAAGAAGATTTTATTTCTTTATATACCAGCTATTGAAATCCTAATAAACTATTATAGCACCTTACTTCACTCTCTTGCAATGAGAAGTTTAATCAGATGTTTGGATGAAACATATTTTGCACACAGTGCTTTTTTTCAAAAGCAATGAGGTCTTCTATTCAAATTTAATCTTCCATGTCTCC
>VXAB01004777.1:52320-80879 GCA_013399175.1 Odontophorus gujanensis
AAAAAGTCTATTTCTTATGCAAGACTTTTCTTTACCATCATAAATCAAGATGAATTTCTCCCGGAAGGACTCATTTGGAGGAAAGAGAAGGTGCTGTCTTTGCTTGAGGATGGCTGCTGAATTTTCAGTAAGAAATTTCATTGTAGATAGGCAGATTCTGTCATTTAATGAAATACATTTGTCTGTAGTGAAATAAAATTCTCTGTGAAGAAAAAGGAACAGAACATGCTGCTGTGGTCAATTTTAAGATGTGAGGCAAGAGGTAAAATCAGCCATTGTCTATTTTGTTGACTGCAGACAGGGCATTCAATATCATCAAACATAACCATTTTTGGAGGATACTATTCAAAGTATTTCAGCAAATTTCTCACAAGCATCTACAGTTTTACATGGAAAAAACAAACAAACGAACAAAAAGATTATAGGAAGTCATCCAAAGTTATCCACACACTGCAGGAGTTTGAAACATCTGAGCACTGTCTCTAAACAGGAAGGTACAGGACGCCGTATGTGAGGACCTTTCGAATTAAGGAAATGAAAACAAATAAATAAAGAAACATACATGTTGGCAGAAGCAAACTGCTGGTAGATGGAAATTTAAGGACTTTTTTCACTTCAGTCTTGAAGAAAAATAAGTAAGAGACAGAAGGTGTATAGAAATAAGTCACCACAATTGATGAGCAAGAAGGAAAAACTGGGAGTCTGTAGATTAAAAAGTTGATGAAAAATGTCATCTGCATGACTAATACTAAAGTACATCATATTTAACTTGTAGTTTCTTTAAATCAGGTTCCAAGATGGAAACACACATGAGGAAGCAAGTTTTTATCAATTTTTTATTATTTCTTTTGTTTAGGATGGAATCATTCATATTTAAATCTTCACTGAGACATTTCTAATTCTGTCCAATAATGTTTGTGCTAGGACTTTGATCTTCTTTATTGCTTTGTCCCTTACTTTGCCTTCCTCTTTTGGGTTACATATATATTTATGGCAGTTCAGCTTCATCTACAGAAAACCAAACCAGAACAAACAAAATCTGTTATGAAGAATAGCCATTACACTGGAATTAATAATTAAACATCCTGTCCCATATCAGAATTTCTTTCTGAAAGATGTAAGAAGGGAGTGTCAAGGCAAGTAAAAGATCTAACTTCATTTCCACTAAATGTGCAATTTTTTATGAAGTCCTATTATTTTTACTTATCTTCTTGTAATAGCTGGATAATTTTGATACTTTCAGAATGAATAACGTTTTCTTCCTTTTCTTTTACTTTTTCCATGAAATGATCTAGTTTTTTTCATCCTAAAATGAACCTATTAGTGTAAACAAATGCAAACATTACAATCATTAATTTTGAATTTTAGTTTTAATGTGAAGAGCAAAGGTAAATCAACCCAAAATGTTTTACTTTTGTTGAAGAGAGAAATACGTATGTTGTTGAATGACTGAAAATCTGGTTACCTGTAGAAATAAAATCATAACAAGTATCCAGATACTCCAAAGTCTGAAAACAAAGTATTCTTAAAGTTATTTGAATGGCACTAAGTCCACTGTGATTGGCACTCACTTTACATAAACCTTGCCAAAGGTGAAGTAATTACAGTGTGTGATCATGATATAATGTCCTAATCGGACATAAGTCTTACCAACTTACATATTTTCACAAGCCAAAAATTGAAGTTAAGAGAACATAAAATCTTACTCAATACTGTTAAGGAAAATGGACAGTCAAGTAAACTGTCCATTGATGGTTGTCCACCTTACACAGCACTATTGTCAGGAGAAGCTTAAAATTAATGAAGAATGCTCATTAATTTGTTGCTGTTGTATAATGTACCAGAGGCTCTCTACTGACTTTTTTAAGCTTGCAGATTAAAATCGAGATATTTATAGTCTGCTGATGAAGCTGGGGAGTCTGTCCAGACCGCCTCTCTTCCACAAATAAATGGTACTTACGTATATTTGTAATTATCTTTTGCTGTGTGTTCCACATGCAAGAACTACCCTTTCAGACCTAACAGCAGCTAAATCAGATGTGCTGCTGTTACATAGAGAAGTTTTTTTTATATTACATGCCACTTATGATCTACTCTAGAGAGAATAAGAAGCCTGTTTTTCTCTTCATCTTTTTCGTCTCATGCTGCATGGATTGAAATCTATTATGGAATGTATTTACGCGGGAAACGGTTTTCATTCTTAAATAGAAGAAGTAGACCATGACTTTAAGTTGCACTCTCAGAATTATGCAAATGCATCCATATACTTCTTTTTTTCTCTTATTTTCCTTCTAATAATTTTTACTTTAGCATAAAATTCTAGTCTAATATATACTTGTCTAGTACAGCAATCATTTCAAAGCATTGCCTGGAGAACTTAGAGTATTTCCAGTCTTGTATCAGATTAACTTTTGGGAGGATGAGTCAGGAATATGACAAAAAAGGGAGTAAAACAGAATGAGGTTTGTTCAACTGACATATATACAGAAGCATGGTGAGATGCAACCACAGACTGCTGATATGCTGGCCAGCCTTTTTATCCCTGGAGAAATATGCAAATTCAGGGAAGAACAAACTGAGATTGAGATCTTTAGCCTTATCCTTTGTGGATATTTGTCCTCATCACACATACACGTAGAGAAAAAGAAAACAACAAAAAAAAACAGTTCCATTGACTGGAAAGCCAGGTCTTTGGCTCAGTTCTTGGGGAGTAACAAACATTATGAACTTCAGCTAAACTGCACTGGCAGCAGTATCTGGGAATCACGTAAGACATCTGCACTGTCCTTTAACAAGCCTCTATTGTCGACCTTTCAGTCTCTTAAATCAAAGCCCTCATCAAATGAACAACTGAAATAATTTTCCAATTCAGGAAAAGAAAAGGGAACACTGCATGCAAGAATATATCCTGAAGTGCAAAGAACAACGAGAAGGATAAAAAGCTATTCTTGAAATTACATACTCAGAAAATGCATAGAGAAGGCTGAAAGGGGCAGGGGTGAGGGTAGAGAGGGGACAGGCAAAGGGGGAAGTAGTACTAAAGAAATGATGAATAAGCTCTCAAGAAAAGCATCCAGACCATACTGCCTTGTAGGAATTTTTATTAGTTCTGAAATTAGAAGCAGGGCATTGGGGTTGGGGAGAGGGGAGTGTCTCAAACCAGCTGCAGCTCATTTTAATTAAGGTCTAATTAGCAAGTAAAGCTTGCTGGAAGCAGGAGATGTCCATGTCCCTATATAATACAGAGCAGCTCACTGAAATGGTTTTTGAAAATGAAGGGGTGGCAGAATGGTATTGACAAAGGAAAAAATGAAGAAGTTTATACCTGTTTGAGTTCCTCTGTAGGTGCTCTTATTTTTTTTTTCCTGAAATCTGTGCTTAAATAGAATTTTCTAGAGTATCTTTATCTTATGGTAAAAATAGTTTTAAGAGAAAGGTCTATAGATGTTAGTTATAAATGTTTATCCTTCTAAATGTGTTATTTCCCTAAGCTTATGGAAATTCCACTTCCCTTCTCCCATTCTTTTCTTTGTTTGCTCTGTTGATTTTTTAGGTGGCTTGCAGTGGAGCACTTTGTAAGATCCAGTTTTACATGACAACTGAAAATGATATAAGTTTTATCCTGGTGTTGAAATACTTATTTGTTATTTGGTTATTTATCATCACTATCTTTTCACAGATAAGAGTGGTTATTGCGATTACAAGAGCTGTAGTAATCTTGGTTTATTATAATCTAGGGTTTTTTTTCAATGGAAAATCTGTTACTCTTACTGAGAAATGCTAGTGGAGGGATTCCCTTAGTGTAAAAGGCATCTTGACTTGTATATCAGTGTTTAGAGGTAAGTATACTCGCTTGGATCTAGGGATCTAGGTGTCCTTTATTGCTTCCACTACTCTATTAATCTAAGAATGATGTGTCATGGCAAAGGTTGCATTGTAAAATAGCACAAGAAGGTGAATGAGGAATTTTGATCTGACCTGTTATTTGTATACTACTCACGTGGAGGAGTATTATTTGAAAGGGAAGTCAAGGTATGACATTTCAACTCATAGCTGTGCTATATATTTTTTTTTCAAATGTTCAGTAATATTGGGAAGCTGTGGTCTTAGATAAGGATTTAGCAAGCTTTTCTAATGACTGAAAGATGGCAGATGTTGCCCACATCTTGCTGAAAGGTGGAAAGGTCAGCGAAGAACATGAGAGGAAATAAATATTTCTAAATTTCAGTTTCTGCGCAGAAAACGTATTGTGTTCTTGGAAGCCATTTTCAAGTATCTGAAGGACAGGATGTATACTGTCAGTGTATAGCATGGGTTTATGCAGTGTGAACTCTCCCTGATATTTTTTTTTCTTTTCTAGTGGACAAACAAGTTGCTCTCTTCATGACGGGAAAGCAGTGGATATTGTTTACCTTGATTTCAGCAAGATTTCATAGCATGATTTCTGTCGTGTCAGAGATGAGTGGAGTATAAGGTAAGTAGAAAAACAACTTTTCTGCAAGACTAATTTTTGTATTTTAACTAGATACTGATTGAGGGCTCTTTTCTGAGGGTTGGGTCTTGAGTTGGTGTTTAGCATTTTCATGTGTGATGTGAGTAATAGTTTTCTAGCAGTGTATGTTCTTGGTGTGATCATACCTCAGGAGATTTGTGCATGAGACTCCAGGTGCAAGAGGTGAGGTTGCTTAATGGATTGTGTGGGGTGAGTTTGTGCTGCTCTTCTGACTCTTAAGTGATTTCACTGTACTCTTTAGACATCTTCCTTTACACTCAGTATTGCAATAACTGAGCTGTCTCACTTTACTTGTGTTGGACTCTTTTGACTCTGGAGTAGACAACCTGTTTTAGCAAGGAAGTTGGACTTGATGTTGTCTAGAGGTCCCTTTCAACCCCCAAGATTCTGTGAAGTCTCATTTGGAGTAACATGGTTTTTAGTGTGATACCTTCAAGGGAAATAATTGTAAGATCCTTGTCTAATATCACCAAAGTTATCTGGTAGTCTTGTTTTGAAAGCAGAGTAAACTGAATACAGTTGTATGTAGGTCATACCAAGACATCAGAACTTAGAAAGTAACTTTTATTGTTTGCTTGCCTAGAAGGAAAAACAGTAGTTATTTAGAGTTGTGAAACTCTTTCAAAAGATGTTCCTTCTCATTAACATAAAATTTCTGCTATGCTGTAGTGAAGTGTTAGCTTCTGGCAATGTTAAACTTAATTATTTTCCTCCTAACACCTTTTGTATTTCATGGTTCTTGCCTTATCAAGTCTGATAGCAGTTGCAGAAATACAGGGGAAAGTGCAAGTAATGTTTAATTCATGGTAACTTTTTCAAATTTTATGATCTGAGTAAAATAGCCCGTGTGATATATTTGTTTCATCTTTTTTTTGTGCTGGTTTAATAAAAATCTTACAAAAACAAAATAATTACAAAAGCATTTTAGATGCAGCTTAATCTCATAAATATCTTTTAAATTGAATTGTTAGCTTAAGCAGCAAAACCAAAAAGAAACCTAGTATTGCAAACAGCAGTCAAATATGTGATATGTTCTAGTTTTCCTCTGCAAATGATATTTGGAGATACCTCCTCTTATTCTCTGCTGAAATGAGAAATGGATAAGGAGACTGTTCTAGAAGCACCTTTGCAGAACATTAGTATGTTTAAGCTGGTGTTAAGCTAATTATTAATCAACCTTACATGACTTTTTTTTCTTGAAGCTTAAAGTTGAAGGTAATTTTGTTATCTCTTTTAAAGTTTCCTTCAAGTATATATCAGTACTATCAGTGTTCATGAATTTTGAATCACCAGCTGACCTAAGGTTTTAAAGAAGCTTTAAATCTCTTTCAGATCTCAATCTGGAGTGCTGAAGTAGAATTCAGAAACAAAGAAATGTATATTAGAATATATATATGGAAGATCCTTTTGTGTTGTGTGATAGGAGAATATCCCCCACGTGTCCACTGCTGATATTAATGACTGCTTACTTTCTAACACTCCAGATTGGGTGTGGGAGAGTTTCTTGATTGACGGCTTCATGGTAACAATAGAAACATTAAATGAAGTAGTCCTTCAATAGTTCAAAGAAATCTTCCAATGGATACTTAGTAGTAAGTGTAGAAAGACTAGACTTTCCTAGTCTACATCACAACTGAGTTCAGAAAATTCCTCACCTCAACTGTAAGTGAACTCTTAATAAATAAAATTGTAGGAATAAGTCTGTTTTGCGCTGTTGTTGTTTAGTTGTCTCTCTCTCCAGTGACAGGGTCGACTAAACTATGACATGCAGTCAGTTGTGCATCCATCAGATATAGCCATTATTTTGGTGGACAGGGATATTCTTTTTTCATGTAGCAGGAAAATTGCTTCCTTCTTGACCTGTGCATGGCCCAGATATCAAATACACATACTCTATCAAGATTTCTTGGCTCTCTTAAAACTACATCAGCTCCTACAAATTAAGTGAGACCTAAACACTTGTACTAGCCTGAGATGATGCAAGTATTCCAACCATTTTGGCACAGTTGCAACATGAGCTTGTTAAAACCCAGTATTTCCAGGATGTTCATTCTTGGTTCAAGGTGTGGCATGTGACATATACTATTTCAAAAGGCAATTTGGTTTTAGCCCAACAGTTCTGAGGGGAGATAAAAGTTTGAACATGAGAACATAAGCTACTATGGTACTCTGATTTTAGGTGAAACAATTGCCCTGGTCTGACTTGAGAAGTTCAAGCCCATTAGCTTGCCTTATACTTACCCACTGTTAGCGAGAAAGCTTTTTTTGCTGACATCACTAATATATTCACTGTCTTATCCCATACACTTCACGAGATGTATAGGAATGAAAGTACAGAGTGTCTGATATGCTGAATCAGAGCTTAAATTAGTAAAGCTGTTTCTGTCCTCTCAAGGGGTGTATCCAGGAAAGCCGTGGAAGTGATGGATTTCTTTGGAAGCGTGTGATATATAGTGCATTAAAAGCTGTATAAAATATATTGCAGTTTGTTTAGTCCTGCTTCCGTGCCATGATAGGATTTCATTTCTTCACAGTTTAGGAAATAATTTCCAGATTTTTCTCCAAGCAACATATTGCATATAGCAATGTAATTACAAAACTTTAATATTTTGAAAATCAACTCAGAACATCCAGGTGCCTGTTAACCAGTGCTAGTTGGAAATTATGTAAAATCTTTGCAGTGTTCATCCTGTGCTTAACAATTTTTGCAGCATGTGTCAGATGACTGTTGCCTTTCTTCCTCTAGACAGAGGGACAGAAAGATCTTGAAAAGCACCCAACCAACCCTAAATTTAATTCATTGCTATGCTATGTACTTTCAAAGTACAGTGCTTTCCAGTAGGAAAAATGCTTTGTTGTGCTATTGAGATAGTTTGCTTCCTCATTTCCTTTAGGAGGCTGCTTCCAGCTCTTAAGGCCAATAATTTTATGTATTGCACCTCAAAACTATGATTCTATGTCCTTTTGGCAGTCAAATATCTTCATTACACTTCATACATATTTCCATACCTATCTTATGGTCTTATGCTACGTGTATTGAATTATCTCTGGGAACTTTAGCTGAACCTTAGGACTGTGGAGATGGTTAGCCTGCCAGGGATAATTCAGTGATGCAAGATCCTGATACAGGTTCTGTAGTGATGTGTTTGTTTATTTTGGTTTATGCTACAGTGTAACTCAGATACAGAAAGCAACTAAAAACATGCAGTTATCTGCTTCTCAGATGCTTTCCCAGTATTAGTTTTCAGGAGGTGATCCACCACAGGAATGACTTAAAGGGGCACAGAATAAGTTCTATAGCCAACAGCAGGAGCACCCCTTAAACCAGAAATTAAAGGCAATGTTAAATGTACGTGGTAACTAAACAATACATGACAATAAATACTTCTTAAACATTCTCAAAAACCTGGTCTTCAGTGACTTGCATATGAAAGAGTATGTTTGATCAGATAAAGTGTAGGTGTTTGTCCATGTTTGCTATCCATCACTGTTTTCACTGCCTTCATCTCCCACTTAATAGAACAGAAATTATTCATTATTGTAGCAAGCTGTCCAAGTGAATGTTGCCATAGAAACTCTATCTTTCAGAATTGTTTTTCTTCTCAGAGATTGTTCTTTTTTTTAAATTGTTGATACTAGCCTTGTATTTTGTAATTGGTTTCTGTTTGTGAGTGAATAAACAAGGTGTATAGGTTCTACATGGAATGTGACTATTTGCTTCTGGATCCCTGAACTTCTAAAACTACTGTATTGAACATGGCAGTCAGCATATGAATGAGCCAATGATATACACTGAAACACAGTTAAGCTTAAATATTCTACAGATTCTTGCTTCAATCTGACAAAGAAAGTAGGAAATGACAGGTATTTTCTCAAGCTGTAGAACTTAAGAGATTCATAGGAAAAACACCACCTCCTCTTACAACTAGCTGCCTGCACACAGCCTTCTTCACTATAAATCTGATAGCTTGGAGAACCACAGAATGATGCATCAAATAATCACTCAGTGCATCTCAAATTTACACAAATTCTTTTAAAATAATACTGAACTGTTTCTCTGGGGATAATGTGATTCTATCTGGCTAAAGATTTGTATACACTCAGATGAAAGATCATGGATTTATTGAACTTAAGTTCTGATAATCATTCCTATTGATCACTGCAGTTATGTACAGATAGAAACCTCTGAGAGAAAAGACAATAGAAAGCTACGAATTTATATTTTCAAAATAACTCATTCTCCCTTAAATCAGATTTCAGTTTAGTTGTGATAGCTGCTTGTGGTGGGGGAGAACAAATACAAAACTTTTCAGGTGCAGATATTCTCAAAGCAAATTTCTCAAGTGAAAACTCTGCCTGTTGTAACCCTTCTAAGGTCTTGGTTAGTTACCAAGAAAGTCAAACAAAAGCAATACCAAGTAAACCAAGCCATCAAATGTAGCTCAGTGTAGGGGAACTGCTGAATCACGGCCTGAGCCACTGATTGATCACCTGAGGTGAGCATTGAGGCAGCCATGGGGGCACAGGTGAAGGCAATGATACCTGTGTGATTGGAGGGGGGGGGAGTCTGGCTCCACCTCTCCCCAAGCCCCATTTAAGGGCTGGCCTCCACCAGGGAAGGATCTCTTTCTGGAGATCCCTCCCGAGTGGAGTATCTGCGAGCCTTCTTCATCTAAGGTGAGCCTTTGTCCTTTTGTATTATCTCGTATATTACCTGTATAAGATCCATTTAAATATACCATCTCTCATCATTCTTTTGAGAGAATCATTCTTAAGATCTCCGGCTCTACACTCAGCTATTCACAATATCTTCAGCATCAAAGGTGGTATAATAGCTGCCAGTCCTGTTATTGTGATAACTACAGATGCTTATTTGAATGAAATTCTTCCTGTTACTTCACAATTAAATCTCTCTAGTAATATTAAATACAATGGTAAGCCATACCAAGAGAAGCTGGGCCACATTTTTTATAACCCTTGAGTAAACTGTCAGAGGAAGAGTAGGGTGGCAAAAGTAAATCTGATTAATACATTAACAAGAAGTGTGATGTCCTAAATACTCCTGTTATATTACAGATCTTAAACTAGCATTTCAACAGAAAAAAACATCTGACAACTTCTGTTTTGAGGAAAACGAAGTATGGTGAGCTTTTGCACTTAACAACATTGAATTCTAACAGAGCTTGCTACTTAAGTACTTCCAGTTCTCCTTGATGCTGCATATTATAAAAAAAATAAATCAGGACTGCTGCATGAGCTTCCTAAACTTTTTTTTATTCAGATGTTTGTCAGACTTGTAAACTACATTAGAACACTCTATTACTTTGAAGATGGAAATTTTGATGAGTTAGGTGCTCAGATGATGTATCAGTAAATCCTCTTCTGATGTTTGACAACATTCAAAGCTGTGAATTTTTTACTTGTTGATCAGTGGATGAAGTTGTTGTTTTATGATGTTTTTCAATTATCCTTAGTCAAAATATAGCTAACAGAAAAATACATATTGAAAGTTATCATATGGAGAATTGAAACTCTGGAATTAATTTATAAAATGTAGGATTTTTTTGTCAGTGTAATGAAATGGCTATTTTTAATTAGAGCTACCACAAATGTCAGATCCAACACTACACATATTCCCTTAAGTACCTTCCCTGCTTTGCTTACATGATTATCTGACAATTGGATGCAATTCTCATATGTCCTAGACAGGAATATCAGGACTGTCTTCCAGGACCGGTTACTTATCTTTGTGATGTTTTCCATGTCTGTTTGAGGTTTTTAAGCATTGAAGAAGGTCTGAGGTACTACGAGTAGTTACGCAGAAGTGTTATCAGTAGTCATTAGATGTAGGAATATAATGCTGCTGATAGAACATAGAAGGAGATTGTGAAATCAACAGCTGTGGCTCTAATACACAGGAGATCTGTCTCTCTGGGCTATCACGTCTGAAATGACCACTTAAATGGATATGGTGACAGAATATAGATTACACGAACTTGAATTAAAACATAAAACTATGCAACAAATTCCAACACTTCAGGTATGGCTAGTAAAACACAAGGAGCAGGGGGGAAGTAAGATGAGATGAATTTCATTCATGTGAATACACTTAACAAAAGAGAAAGTCCTGTCAACAATAGAGGGCATCTCCCTACAGAATTGTTAGTCCTAATGTTGATTTGCTCACTTCTTGTAAGGAAGTTGGCTGTTGGAGATGGTGGTTTTCTGCAGGTGGTCCACTGAAATCAAATTAAGTCTTGAAATCTGTTAGAAATGGTGCATTGCAGAACTTGTAGAACATCCCTCATGCTGTCAACTGTGGTATATGAGAGGTCAAAGTCGCCAGTAGTGGGAGCAATTTCTCCAAATCAGTTTTAAGTATGCCATAAAGATGTTTTCCCTTCTAAGTACAAAAGTGATCTGCAACTGATGAAATGCATGCCCTGGTAGCAAGTTTATATAAAGAGTTCAAAATTTTCAATTTATTTTGAGATATTAGAAGTTAATAATTCTTATTAGAAATTAATCAACTTTATTAGGATTTTAAACTGATTTCTAACTTCCATTTTATGTTTGTTTGAAGTTTACAATGAGAAATCATATAGATTTTTTTTCTCTTAAACAGTGAAATTAAAATGGAGTTCATAATATCATAGGTCAAGTTTGACAGACCACTTTTAAGGCATATTATCAAACGGTAATTTTTATTTTAAAGTGTTATGTACTGGAAATCAGAATGTAAGGTGTAGAATGAGAAGCTATTCAGAATGATTATGCTGACTCTACTGAAGGCATTTGTAATTTGTTACAAAAATCACCAATTTATAGTATTAATCAAATTCCTTTATAGTGAGGGTAACAGAATGCCTCAGTCAATCCAATTTATGGGTAGACTGTGGGAATGAACCATGAACAGTCCTCATTTGACTCCAAATCTTACAGTTTAAAAGTAGATCTAATGAACTCTGAAATTAAAGGTACTACAATTAGAAGAAATTTCCCCGTTCTCTACTCAGCTTTCCAAATGCCCCCTAAAATAAACATAAGGCACAAGTGTAACATAAAATAAAGAAGCAAACTACAGCACTGTGTAGCTCTTGTAAGGGTGAACTTGAGCCTCATAAAAGGAAGGTTTGAAAGACTCTAAGCTAGATATGCTGAAGTGACTAAAACTGATCTATGGATTTCATTCTTAAGTCATGTGTCATTCTTGATCAGAGTTTTCTGTGAGACACTAAAAAATGAGCCTAATGCTGTTTTCCTTTTTCCATGTTTCTCCTTTTTTTCCTGAAAACGTGTATTTAGATGGATGACATAGGTGATTCCCATATTGTAACTTGAATATTTCAGTCTGGTTTAACCTGCAATTGTTCTTCCAAGATTGTTCTACTTGATCAAAGTACTTTTAAACACTAAAATTCTGTGCTTTTGGGCTGTCTCTCTGTCAGTGGATGAAAAAACTCCCACCAGCTTCAAGTCTGAGACATGACATGCAACCCACAGTACGCATAGCTGCTTCTTGTGGTGCCCATGCAGCTACGACAATTTTTAATCTTTTATTATTTTTATTCCCTACAGAGTTCACATACAGTGACCTCTAGCACTAAGCAAAAATACAGAAGAACGGAGTAGCCACATGTGTTCAGTTAATTCTGAGTGACTGAACCCTTATGCCTGAAATTAGTTGAGATTATTTCTCTGTAAACACATTTAAATTGTACCTGTTAACGTAGGCATAAACAGATTCCCATGATCACAGTCACATGCCTAATCTGAAAAGCATTGAGCTAGAACTCCAGAACAATCATATTTAACTGTATCTCTCTGTGTCAAGTTTTCTGGTTCATCTCTGTACAAAGCAAAAGCTGTGTCAATAAAAAAAAATGAAATTGCTTTCTGAATTGGAATGTTTTTTAGAGAATTTTGTGAGTTTTTTGGCAATAAAGTGTTTAAGAATGGCTTATGGTGAGAAAAATTATCCTTGTGCAGAGGTTTTAGAGCTGATTGCTGCTTGACATAGACTGATTTCTTTTAGTGACGGGTTTCATGCAGTACATAGTTCTGCTGAGAATATGCTTTTCCCACATCAATGTCTGTGCCCAGAGGGAGCATGTGGACAGTCTTTAGGGTTCCCTTGAGATGATGGCCTGATCTTTCAGATGCTTCTTTGATCAGTGTACATAGTTGTCCTAAAATAATAAAGAAATACACCTAGTTTCTAGGATGCTTATGCATGCTTGAGATTTTTCCATTTGAAGTGAGCACTTAATCATTTTTTTTATACCTGCTAAAAAACCAACAACCATGAAGGACAACGTGTTTTCTAAAAAAACAAAGTGTAATTATTCATTATTTTGGCCCTTCTTTGGAAGGGTGTTGGTCAGAATGGTTAATGAAATGCACACTATAGATGAAGATAACAGCAAACCTGGTAAAGGATATCTTCTAGATATCTATGTAAAAAGATATTAGCTATCCACAACATACTTTGTAGTCCGGAGGATAAAAGGGACATAAATATCATTATTTGCTGATAGGTCTGTCTGCTTCAAATTACTGCAGAAATCTCAAATACGAAATCCTATTTCATGTTTTAATCACCATAAACTATAATGCAACTCATATCTGCAAACATTTATTGCTTTGTATAGCAAGAATATTTTTAGCAACTCCGAGGGATGTTGCTGTGAACAAATAATTTCTACAAGAGGAAAATGATAGTTGCTTTTAAATTACATGTTAATCTGGGAGCAGCATTTAAGCTAAACAGTATAATAAAGGTAAATTTTCTGGGCATTTAAAATAAAAGCCTGGGATGTGCAATTAAAGCAAAGTGTCAGGTGCCCAGGGTTTTATTTCTGCTTTTGTCATTTGCTCACAGATATGTGAATTTAGAAGGGATAATCATTGTGAGAGCTGATTATCTGATATGTCCAGCTGGATAATCCATCATGAAGGCAATGGCTTCCCGGGTAAAGTGTATAATATGGAGAAGTAGTAGTAAATGCTGTGCTGAATTGTCCCATACAAGTGGGAAAATGGATTAGTGGGATGGAAATTTAAAATAAGAATGTGAATTTGCTTCAGAGTCCAACCTTTTTAGTAGACGTAATAACAGCTCTTTCATTGATAAACTGAACAGATTGGTAAAAGGGACGTTTCCCAGAGTGTGCTTTCTTATCTACTACACTACACTAGCCATAGTAGTTTTTGCAGGGTAAGGGGGGAGCAACATATTTCTTTGAACAAGGATATTTAAAATCTAATTTAGAAAATCCTTTGAGTGACAATAACATAATTAGAGAAGCTGTGTTGACCCTCAGGTAGGCTGTACTGATGGTTATCTGTCTACTTTGTTTGAGAGTACAAATAACTGATTTCCAACTCCAAATCATGTACTTCTGATGAATTTCTCTTTACATGGGGTTGGTTTTACTTTTAGTTTCTCCTTGTGTTGAGTTAGATGCCAGGAAAAACATATAATTTCTTGATAACCCAAAGCATTCATGAATCATTGACAAATATTCGCTGATCTACCAGTTCTTCATCATCTGTTTCTCCATTTGTTTTCAAAAATTAAAAGATTTAATCATTTTTTCCACTTGCAACATTTTGCTATACCAGAGCAGGAGGGAATTTGTTTTCCTGATGACATTTTGAAACCCTAACTGACAGTAAATTCTAGAAGACATGAAGGATAGGAAAGAAATACATTTTTATTTCTTTGTAGAGAGAGCAGAAAATTCAGTGTTCGTTTTAGAAGAAAGACTGTTCTATATTGTTCTTCCATATGACATTTGGAGTAACTTTACAAACTCTTTTATGGGAAGAATCATAGAATTGTAGAATCATAGAATCATAGGGGTTGGAAGGGACTTCAAGAGATTGAGTCCAACCCCCCTGACAAAGCAGGTTCCTTACACCAGGTCGCATAGGTAGGCATCCAGGCGGGTCTTGAATATCTGCAGAGAAGGAGATTTCACAACCACCCTGGGCAGCCTGTGCCAGTGCTCCGTCACCCTCACCGTAAAAGAATAACTTGAAATATATGTATTGCATTAATCGATGTTAATACATACTTTGAACATTCACATTCTTGCACTTCTGTACATTCCCAAAATTTTCAGAGCTGGGGCTTGTTATAGATATAATGCATATATGTATTTTTCTTGGAGTGATTTCATCATTATTTCTACGGCCATCATAATCATAGAAGGAGAGAGTTGTTTGAGTTGGAAGGACCTTTAAAGATCATCCACTCCAAAATACCTGCAATGAACAGAGACACCTACAGCTCCATCAGGTGCTCAGAGCTCTGTCCAGCTTGACCTTGAGTGTCTCTAGGTAGAGGACATCCATCATCTTTCTGGTCAACCTGTACCAGTACTTTACCACCTTTATCATAATATATATATATATAATGTATAAAACAAGCTTATATCCATTCTATATTTCCCCTCCACAACAGATCATTCTAAAAAGTCTATCCCCTCTTTCTTATATCCCCTCTTTAGAGGTGGATAAGATAATTCAGATCTTCTGGGAACATACTCTTCTCCAGAATGAACAATTCCAGGTCTCTTGGCCTGCCCTCATAAGGAATGTATTCCATCCCTTGGATAATTCTCACTGTTACTACAATCATAGAAAATAATGTATGTACTGCATCCTTCTAGTTGTGTGGATCTATCTGCAGGATAGTGGCTTTGATTTACTTTTCTGAACAGCAAAATTAAAAAGGATGATATCTGGGTGAAAATATGATGCTAACAATGTTGGGTAATTTGCAAATGACACAACTTGCTCAGTTGTCTCTGTCCACTGAGCATTTTTTGAAAGGTATAGGAAGCATCCAATTGACGATTGAGAGACCTCCCTATAGACAAACTAAACAAAAGGTAACAATTTATCCCAATGTTTTGGTTCACTGCTGATGAATTTTCTTAGCATCTGCTTAAGTGTTTGATTAAACTATTCTACAAGCCCATCTGTTTCTGGCTGATAGGAAACTGTGTGTGAAGGGGGAATTTTAAAAGCTTGCATACCTCATTTAACAGAGACGACATAAAATTAGTGCCTTGATCTGTTGAATTTTCTAAGGGTAAACCTACTCTGATAACAGCATTAATCAATTCATTAGTTTCATGTTTTGTCAGCTAAGATTTTATGGTACTGCTGTGGGGTTTGTTATGTGCCAGCACCCCTTTCACCTTTTGCTAAGTTCCTCAGTCAAGAAATGTGACTAATGAGAATTAAGTTTCAAATTAAATATTCCTAGTATAGCTGTATAACACACTCCTTTATATAAAATAGTGAGCGCATCTTCAGATGCTAAAGGGTCTTCTTTTCTCCTGACCCCATACTTGAAAACCAGACTGTTGCAGTTGTATTGTAGGATTCATAGCTGACTTGATTTCCATGCCCGACCTATCTCATTCATCTTTATGACATATACAACTATACCATGAGTTGAGTTTGTCTTCTCACTGCTTTACATTTCAGAAATTATTTCTTGATCTATACGTGACATCTCAGTACTCAGTTGATAATCTCTGGCAAAGAAGGAATCTTATTACAGATCTTGTGCAGGTATCTACTGCCATTGAGCACTGCAGATGTACCATTCTAATTCTGCTAGTACAAACAGCTTTGAAAGCACTGGTCATCTACATCCAAAGAGCAGTGTTAAGCTTTAACTAAATGCAAACACTGAAATATGTCTGGTACCCAACAATAGATGACTAAGTCCAGAATGAAAATCTTAATGGGTAAATATTCTGCCACATTTATAGCTCCTTGTCCAAATGTAAGAAGTTTGAAATACAGTATCTCATGAGAGTTTCTTTAATTGTATCTGATACCTATTGGCTCTTGTCCTTTCACTGTACACCTCTGCCTCCGTCTTGTCTATATTCTTCCAGTTAGGTGGCTGAAACAGTAGTTCGTGCCAGTATGTTGTATTTTTTACCATAATCTTCTTCAGGTTTAACCACAAAAATATGTTCACTGCTCCTGGACATTTCACAGAAATATTGCCTTTCCTGATAGTTCTTCCCTGGCATGGTGTTGACCTAGGCTAGCTAGCATGCTTCCTTAAAGTGTCTGAACACAGCTCTGCAACAGCATGTAAGGACTGTTCTCCATAGCCATGCAGGCCCTGTTCCCTAAGCAAAATGAGTTAAGCCACCATCATCTGTAGTTGAGTTTTTTACCTTAGGGACAGAGAATGGGTTTAGTCTTATCTTATGTTCAGTTGTAAATTCGCTCCTGGAATCCTGCTCCTTTACTTTGCACTCATTCTGCAGCATTAGGTGAATTAATAAATCTTCCAGTTTCCAATCTGTAAAGTCAATGCTGTGGTACTACTGCCTTTGTAAAATTTCAGTTGAGATACTCAGAGAAGTACATTTTCCTCAGTAAGAGTGGGTTTTCAGGGGGCCTAAAAGGTGACTCCTATCACTGAGATCATCAGGACCCCAAGCCAGTAAGTATTTCATGCCATGCAGAAGATGTGTTCCTAGGCTTCTCTCTCTGTCAGCAGGAGAGCTTTGTTAATGTCTGCTATTTGAACAGGCTCTACACAGGGGGCCTCCGTATACCTGGAGCCTTCAGGCAAGGTTTTAATGTGGAGATGAGGAATGATCATCATTGACAGGAGATTCATGTTTCTTGCTCCCAGTCAGAGTACGCTACAAGAAGGAAACTGAGCAGGACTTCCTCATTCCTTTCTTCAAAAAAACCCGACTAAAATGGATCCCTTGTGTCAGTAGTCCCTGCCCTTTGGTGCTGAGATATGGGGCAGCTCCAAGTCCTTTTCTGTTTGTTAGCACAGGGTATGAGTAGTGTAGGAAAAAAATGAACTTATTGTATTTTATCTTAGGGAACTGAATGGTAGAATTTTCCTGGAACAGGAAAATAAAAGGTGAATTAGGGATGAGCTTGCAGTACTACTTTCTTATGCAGTATTGAAACACAAGGACTGGTGGGGAGTTGAAAAGTGGATCTTTTCCCTTGAGGCCTTTTTTGAGTCCAAATGGAGGCATCCAGACTGACTTGCTTATTACCCATGTTTGCATATTTAGATTTTATTCTCCATTTTGTAATAAGTGGAAAGGACAGTAATAACAACTGAGAAACAGGCAACAGTTTTTCTCTCCTTATTGTGTTTCCAATTACAAAGCCCATGGTACACACAACTTGAGTTCCCCTCTTTTCACTGTTTCTGTTTGATATACACACTGATATTTCCTGAAGTAATACACCATTTTGTCCGTCTCCCACTCATGGTGTGGCTTGCACAATTTCTTCTGTGAAACCTTAAATTTCCCTTCATTTTTAGGTGCTGGTCCTTTTCTCTGTGAAAGAATAGAATCATAGAATGTTATGAGTTGGAAGGGACCTTTAAGATCATCTACTTCCACCCCCCTGCTGTAAGCAGGGGCTCTTCACTCTAGAGCTGGTTGTTCAAAATACCATCCAGCCTGGCCTTGAATGCTTTCAGGGAGGGGGCACTCTCAACATCTGGGCAATTTGTTCCATTGTCTCACCATCCTCACAGAAAAGAATTTCTTTCTAACATCTACTCTAAATCTACCTTCTTCCAGTTAAAACAATTTCCCTCATCATGCTGCTATATGCCTTTATAAACAGTCCCACCCCAGCTTTCCTGTAGGTCTCATTTAGGCACTGGAATGAGCAAGAGATGTTTATTTTTCTTGTTTTGTCTTTATTATTATTTTATTCCAGCATACCAAAAGTTAAGTTTCTACTAATGAAAACATTGTGGGGTTTTTTTTCCCCTTTTGTGATTTTAAATAGATAAGAACAGGAAAAGCAAAATAGTTTCTGCATTAAAATGATGTATCTATTAAAAATATTAAAACCACTGTTGAATCTTTATTTTCTGAATTTCAGAGGTTTTTTAATGCATAAGAGAAAATGTGGTTAATGTTGGCTTGAATAAAACTAATGAGACTTATTTCCTATTGCTTATTATGTGAATTTTTCATATTTCCCATAATTATGAGAAATAAATAAAAAGTATCTAAAATCCAGATCAAGATTTGAGTTGTTGGAAATATTGTGTGCTCTATTGTGTAACTGCAAATAAGCATTAATTTATCATTTTGAATCAACTTAAGCTCTGGGAGCCTTGTACTGAGAAAGGTTGTTTCCAGACAGCTACATTTTTCAGATCACTGTAATCCTCCTGTATACGTATCTTTTATCAATTTCCTTTATTTAACTTTCTGAGAAACTTAGGACATCTTTCTTTTCCCCTATCGTGAAATCCTGAAAGCAATTTCTTTTTCCTTCTGTCTTTACCTTACATAATGGTGTCCATCCTTGGTTATCTTACCTCAAAAATATATAGCAGGAAAGGAAGGGATCCACAGATTCTTAGGGTAAGACAGTCAGACTTAAAGAGGGTAGATTTAGGCTGGATATAAGGAAAATATCTCTTACAGAATGGGTGGTAAGGCACTGGAACAGGCTGCCCAGAGATGTGGTTGATGCCTTGTCTCTAGGGACTTTTGAAGCTAGGTTGAACTCAACTCAGGCTCTCTCAGTATTCTCCAGGAGTGTTGGGCCCTGGAATGGGCTGCCCAGGGAGACGGTGGAGTCACCATCCCTCAAAAGGTGATCAAGAAATGCTTAGATGTTGTATTGGATGGACGTGGATTAGGTGAATGGTTGGACTGGATAATTTTAGAGGTCTTTTCCATCCTTGGTGATTCTGTGAATGTCACATTCAAGCTTGAATGTCATAATGTCAGTCCTTACCTGATATCACAATTAATCAAGTTCTGTCCTAGATAAATTTGAATTTACTTCATCATGTGTCTGACCTACAGTTGCTTCAAAGTAGCAGTAGACATGTTCAGAGTCAGCAGTTTTTTCTATCTATCTATATATATACACAAACTCTGCTACTCAGTGGTAGTTTATGTTCTTCAGATTACATGACCAGTAACTGGCAACATTTTTCAGTAAGCAGAATCTTATAGAACACTAAAAAATAAAAACTCAGCAGAGACAGCTGCTAAAGGATTTCTCTTGGAAATGCAGAAATAGGAGGAAAGGCATTGGTCATTTTCCAAAATGGGCTATTCTGCTTGTAAAGCTACATTTTCAGCTTAAAGGTATTCTTTTGTAACTTTCCTATTTTAGATGATTGAAAATGAAATATTCAGCATATGCCCGGCAAGAACTCTTAAATTTGCAAAGTTTCTGAAATATACATTACTTTCTGATGAATGAGTGCACACTCAGCTGATTTTTTAAGGTTGTGCAGTTTGTAAATTCAGTGCTGGCCAAGTTTTTGTATCTTGCAATGTAGTTGAAAACTGGATCTCCACTGTCTGCTGACTGAACTGCAGACACTGAATTCTAAAACTGCATTTTAGGAAGTTAGCTGATCATTTTAAATTACAGAATTGTCTTTATATTGCTTTTAATATCAATTGGACCAAAGAGGCTTTTGTTGTTATTTTTAGTTTGTTGTTTGTCTGCCTCTTGTCATGTGTCACAAGTTTTTTTGTTTTTTTATGGAAAGAGAGTTTTGGCCACGCGTTTGCTTCAGTTGTTTACAACAAAATGCCTTTGGGGGAAACCCTTTACTTTTACACAACGTTAAAAATATTTTTCATCTGAAATATGGACATTCCTGAAAGGTAAATAATCAAACATCTATTATTTGTGGAAGGCAGGAATCACCTTGTGAATGCCTCATCTTTGAACACAGAGAAAACATATATGACTAAAGATTTTCTAGCTTTATTGCCTGCATGTCTGGTGAAAAGACTTCAGACTTGGCAGTAATGCACCTCATGTCACTGAAATAGTTGTTGTTGATCCTGAAGACATTGACTCCAACTCGGCCATGAGTTAGGCCTCAGAAGAGTCAGTTTAACACATTTTTGACAGAATTAAGCAATCCTACAGAGCCAGTTATGCCTCAGAAACATCATACACTTTGCAGAGGTGCTGAAATTTGTGTCCCACTGTGTACCTAAAAAAATTCTGAAACTAAGATTTATTGGTACCTCTTTCTTTGTCAGTACTGCAGCTGTAGACTACTATTGCTGTGCATGTTTAATAGCAGCATTTTTGGGAGGGGTGAGAACATTCTAATAGCAAGAAAATAAGAATTAATTCACACTCAGAGTTCAGATGAATTATTCCTAAATATTAAAGATGTGTAGAAAAGCATAGAATCACAGAATCATAAATGGTTGGAAAAAACCTCTAGTCCAACCACCAATATTAAACACTAAACCATTTCCCTTGGTATCATATCTCCATGTTTCTTGAATGCTTCTAGGGATGATGACTGAACTACCTCCCTGGGCATTGCATTCCAGTGCATGACCACTCTTTCACAGAAATTGTTTGTCCTAATATCCAACCTGAACCTCACCTCACACAACCTGAGGACATTCCTGATCATCCTAGTTACTAGGACTATTTAACTAGCTAGTTACTGGGGAGAAGAGGCTGATTCCCACCTTGCCACAGCCTGTTTTCAGGCATCTACAGAGGGTAATACTGTCTTCCCTGAGCCTCCTCTTTTGCAGACTAAACAGCTTGTGGACTATAGTCATATTTTTTTGAATTAAACCCTGATTTGTAATACATCCATCCTTGGAAAAAAACTCCCTAGATGAGGATGTAGTGCCACAGAGAAATCTGGGAATTCACTTCTATCCCTCTTTCTCAGCCCTTGTGAATACCTTTAATTCACTTCTCAGCAAGTGAAAGGGGTCCTTAAATTGAACTTATTTAATTGATCTTGAAAACCAAAATACTTTTTATCTTGTTTATGAGGTATAGACAGGTACTGTAGTACCAGTCATATAGATAGGATTTTGTGCTTCAGTAGAAAATATTTTGCTTCAAGACTTCAAAGTTCTTTATTCTACAGAAATCCAGTGAGACCCCACAAGAACTGTTGGAAGTGGTCTCTAGGAGCCATGAGGCTGCTAAGAGGGCAGGAGCACCTCTCCTACTGAGATAGGTTGAGAGCTGGGCGTGCTCAACCTGGAGAAGAGAAGGCTCCAGGGAAACATCATTATCTTCTAGTGCCAAAAGTGTTTACAGGAAAGCTGGAAAGGGACTCTTTGTCAGGATGTACAGCAATAGAACAAGAGGTAGTGTCTTTATACTAAAAGAAGAGAGATACAGGTTAGGTGTTAGGAGGAAATTCTTCATGATGAGAGTGGTGAGATACTGTGGCTGCTGCACAGAGAACTGTGGGCGATGCATTCCTGGAGGTGCTCAAGGCCAGGTTGGAAGGGGTCCTGGGCAGTCTGAGCTGGTGGGGAGCACCCAGCTCATGGCAGGGAGCTGAAACTGCATGAGCTTCAAGACCCCTTTAAACCCAGTTCATTCTGTGAAACCATGATGGCTAAAGAAATTTCTAAATTAATAAAACAAAGAGCAACAGCAAAAAAAGATGCAAACACATGTTTCCTTAGTTTAAGACAGAGCAATAAAAACAGAAAATAAAAGATTCCTTTTCTTAGGTTTAAGTATATGTTTTTAAACGTGGGAACTCTGTATTTCTTTTCAGCCATTTTTTTCACCTACTATTTATCACTTACTGTTTATTCTGGTTTCTAACATGCTCAGTGTTGTTAGTCATCTTTTTTCATCCACCTTTTGGGATGCTTTTCTTATTTTTGGCAGTTTGTTTTCAGTGCCTTGCCAGTTGTCTTGGAATAGGAGTGCAGCCATTGTCACAGTAGCTAGTTTTGTAGTTTCTGTTTTATTTTGTTCTAGGCTCCTTCATTTCTTGTATCCCCATCAACAAGATGTCTGGCAATTTCTTCCAACTCTTCTCTTGGTACTGAATTTCCTTCCAAGTAACGTACGTTATGGGTATAGTTGTTACTTTGCTGCGTGGTATTTGCCTAGAGGTATGTAAATTATGTCATGCACAAATAAGGATATCCAACACCTTGTAGCTAGTTTTTGGATCAGTTTGGATCCAGAAGCCAGAACTATGTGCTCAGATTGGATACATTAAGATTGGGGGCAAAAAATGTGCATAACCAATACATATTGGAAATGTAAATTTTATAGTAGTTATTTCTTCCAGCACTGCTCATCACATCAAGGATGGTGTTCTAGATTTCAGTTTAGAAACTCACTTTCTGGAGCTCTGAACCAGAACAATTTCTCATTTCTTACTATCTCTAGTTGTGCTAGATCCTGAATTTCATTCATTAAGGTTGAGATTATTACTCCAACAATTTAACTGTGAAGGAATTATCTTAGCAACTTTAGCAGAGCAATTGGTTTCGTTGTTTGAGGCAGCTCCATTGGTGTTCTCCAGCTTTATAGATTGCATTTTTCTAGCAGAGTGTTTTGGGTGTCAAAAGCCTAAGGAGATTCATAGTAAAGAGATAAATACATGAAACTTCTCAGCTATTGCCCATAAACAGTATCCCAGTAACTTGAGGGCATCACTGAGAGTTGCCAACATTGTCATGTGATCTTATGAACGTAACTCTAAAGATTCTTTCTGGCTCTAGAGCAGCCTAGTATCTTCAAGGAAACTTCTACATTAAGACTGGTTTTACTCTCAGATAATCCCTCTTTCATAGTTCTCTATTTCTCCTCCTTCACTATGCAAAGAAACTTAGGCTCACATTCAAAGGTTATTCATTGCAGGGGTACCTTCTAATGTTATCAACTACAGATTTATTTTTATTCTATATGTGTATTTTATCAATAAATGGATGGGAGGAGCTTAATCTCTAAGGAGTTTTTTTTTTCCTTTCCCTGTTAATCCAATCATCACAAAAGCAGTGCTGACACACTTAGGAGTAAAACATCCAGTTCATCTGTTAATCATGGTCAGTCTATACATCCATGCCTGAATTTCTTGCTGTTTTTTACTTTCTGGGTGTTGGTTGGAATAGGTAGTGTTGACTGCTCAGTGCTCCATATAAAGCATGTGGTTGGAGTGAATTTCTTTCCCTAAGTCTTTCTACTGGGATATTAAAATGTATGATAATTTATAGTTCAACCAGTTTTTCTGATATGCGAATTTTTGAGGTTCTTGCTATGCTATACTGTCTGAATAATGTTAAGCTCACTTTTGATTTAGAGGATCAGTGTAATCAAATCTTCCATACTAAAAAAATAAATAAATAGCAGCAAACCCAGATCACCACCATAAATAAATAAAATCCTATAAGACTGAAGAAAAAAGAATTCAAGTTTTGCAAAACTGCATTCAAACTAAGATGAATCCCCGATACTAGCCCTGAATTAAGATAACTTCAAGTCATCTGAACACAACCAAACAGTAATATCTAAAAAACAAACTGGAAGTTACTCTCCAAGCCCCAAAACATACTTCATAAAGAGGAACGTGTTTAAATGTTATTAAGGAATAGCTCACAAATGTATGCAATACTTTTCATATTCTTTGCATAATCAGAGCTCTTAAAAATTTAATCAGAACACTACCTGACTCAAAAATTCATCATGAAAGTATTTAAAGTTTAAAACACAATTATCTGTCAGTAGACTTGAGCACTTGCAAAATTGTACTAAGAAATTCTTCAAAAAGTGCTGAACGTGGTCCCATTAACACACTCACTTGGCAAATGAACAAATGAGCTGGACATACCTAGTCCTACAACTTTTAGGAAAGAAAACATAGTATTATTAACTTTTTTTGAGAAATATATTTATACCTTGTTTGAACAAAGACCTATTTTGAGGCTCAGTGTCCCAGTGAATTTTAAGATTCTCCTTGGCAACAGGACTACATATTTTAAAAGGATTCAAATGCCTTCCCTAGCTTTGATTCCTGCTGCTATGTATCAATTCCAACTCTACAGATTCAGTGCTTTTCAACTAAAACCAAATTTTACAGTGTGGGTTTTGTTGTCAATATACCCATAAGAAATGGTGAATTCTGCATGAAAGGATCAAATTCATCAACTGGCATTTTCTCAAGATGACAGTCCATTTTACTCCTGTGTTAACCATTCAAGGTAACCACTAAGACACAAATGAACCATATCGAACTCCAATCCTGTTTGATGGGAAGATTGTCAAAGAAAAATTGAATAATGATCTTAGATTCTTTTCGTTTATATTACACCACTGACATCCCAGTAGTTTCTCATGGCTATGCATTGCTGTGAAGCCCTGCTGATACAAGATTAACTTCAGTGAAAGCAGGGGAACATGACTTTCTCACAGTTTTCAGGATCTGACCTAACAGTGATACAGACAAAATATTCTCCTAAGGAAGACATTTAAATGAGGAGCATGAGGGGTACCTGTTATTTCGTTTCTCTTTCCAATACATCTGGATATTCTCTTTGCCACTGATGAACAATATGATGATTCAGAGGTCAATATATTGCCTGAAGTTTTAGCTAAATATTAACTTGAGAAGCTGTTATATTTCTATTTGTGTAAGCTTTTAATATAGCAAAAATATGGTATGTGATCTGTGATACATATTGGCATTTCCTTCTTTTCTGATAAACATTGTGATTGTGCTAAATGTAAACAGGATTTCATTGATCAAGTTTGGCATAATCACATAAAATAAAACCAAACACATAGGGATACAATAAAAATTGCATGCTATAGGGATATATATGAATGTATATAAGCTGCCAAGTAAATTATATAATGTAACTAAAATGATGACTGTTTGGGGGAAATCAGAAGTCTCTGGTTAAAACTGAGGTTATATACATTTTAATGGATGTTAAAACAAAAATGCAGACACATATATATATAGTCTAATATAGATATATATGTTCAGTGTAAATATTTTATCTTATTTTCTGTTTCTATTCCTGGAAATTTATAGGCATATCTCCCACTGCATGAATAAGAGTCGGAAATGAACTATAGAAGATTACTAATTGACACAGGGCTACCTTATGGAAAAATCTGAATGCTGAGCACAGGAGTTTTACTTCTGTCAGCAGCATGGAACCACCTTAATTTCAAACACGCTGCAAAAGTATTCTAAGTTGCACAGTACACTGCCATGTTAACATAGCAGTGCTATTAAACCACAATAAAAAATACTTGAATATATCATAAAGGACAGAGCATTTGAATAAGAATAAAGTCTTATCTATACATATATATAGTAAGTGTAAAGATTGCAGAAGCATATCCAAAGTATAAAATGCTATTTTTATAAGCATGATACCTAGTGTTCTTAACCTTAAAGCCAATAAATATGCATTTAATCCAAGATATGTTAACTGATGTATTACTTCACTAATAGTCACTGCATTAATGTGGCAGTGCATGGACAAAGTCGTAGAAAATTGTATGCTTGTATTAGGCTTTGTTACTGAGTACTAAGATAGGAGAATGCAATGTTCACTCTGCTGTGGTGCTGGCTACAGCTTTGCCCTAACTCTCCTGAAGTGCTCTCAAGACTTCAGCCAGAATTTGGCATGTAAAAATTAATATAAATCTTTTTAATATGGGTAATCATAATGATACTTTCATTATACTTTACACAAATGATACTGTTCACATTGGGTTCTTTGAAAATTCAGCATACAGAAGAGTCCATTAGAGATTTGCATGTGTATTCTACTTCTGTGTCCTTGTTAATCCCGCAGTGATGGCATATAAAGGATTTGCTTTTAATTACCCAACTGCTTGATGAAGACTGCATAATACTGCACAGAGAGAGCCTTAATGGCTGTATGAGGGACAAGCTGACTAACTTCCTCTTAGAGTGAGAAGAGTTATATTTGGGTATAGGCAGTTCATAGTAATAATGCAGCTTTGCTACTGCAGAGCCCACCAAAATAGCTGTGTGAGAGCTGGGAATAGCAAAAGGTTTCACATATTGTAGGATCCAGATGCTAACTCATCTTCTCCACAATTATATTTTTAGGGACTTCTGAGTAAAATCCAGGCTCTGGGCTTCTAATGCAATTTCTGTAGAAGTACTACATAGACTATTTTGCCTAGGAAAATGGAGTTAGGAGGTCTTTTTGATTGTCACACTCATTTCAGATTTATTGTTAGAAATACTGGCTGTCAGCATCATCTCATTTTCCCTGGCTTTAAATTATTAACATTTAGAAGAATATATCTTTGAATCCATCAGTCTTAAGCTGAACTCAACAAAGGCTCACAGATTTTTTTTTTTTTTTTTGGAAAAGTATCTCTACCACATTCCAAAGTAGTATACTTATATGTCAACATTTAATTCTTTCAGTCCACCTTCAATATGAAGTAAAATTATAGATCTTTTAAGAAGACAGAAGAAAGTCTGTAAATTTGTCTGAATTTCCTATAGCTGAGAACTACTCCAATTACAAACTATTTTCTTTCCACACTGTTTAACTCATTTTTTCTTATTTTAAGGGATCAAATCATAGATGAAAGTCAATGAGAATTAATCTTTACCTAGAAATAATTCTATTGGAATACATAACCACTGATGTGACTTTTCTTAGATATCATGTAAACTCAATGTAAAACAAATATACAAGAAGAATATGAAGAATCTTAACATTTAATGTGAAATTATATACATATTACTGACAACTGATCTGACTAGAATGGAACAGATGAAGAGAGTGATGAATTTCGAGCAGACAGGGAAAATATATCTGTGAGAAAGATTAGGTTCTGGTAAGTTATTAGTGGAATCACCCCTGTCATCTGAGTTTTCTTTCTAGGAAATAAACATTGTCAGCTCCAATTAGAGGTTCACTGTCAGAAGTATTCATCTTACTGCTCACTGCTGAGCATAGCAATGGCTGCCCAGCATTCTAGTCAGTCCCTAGCCTTGATTTATTCCCCATGGGTCCCCTTCAGGAGGGCAGGTTTAGTCTCCTGAGGCAAGGAACCCTTATTAAATACTAATAATAGAATTACTGAAGCAGTGATTTATATAAACTAGCCAGGAGCAAAATGCAAACTGAGAGGAAAGACTGGCTACCTCAGTAACTAAGAAGCAATCTTCTTTTCTTTATCATTCTCAGATTTTCTTCTCAAGGTACATACTTAGGCCTTTTTATTTTTAATGTCCATGAGAGAGCCTGCGAGAAACTGCTCTTACTGCGTACTTCCTTGTGTTACAATACTCCCTTGAGATGTCAAGAATACCAACCAAGTTGCCGTTCTTTTGCAGAAGGAACTTGTGCCTGCATACCAAGGAATATGTTTATCAAGCTGGATAATGTAGCTGGAGATAAATAGAAAAATTTCCATTGAGAACAATGAATTAAATATTCGTATAGACAAAGACAGATCCTGATCAGGATTTTGGAGGTCAGGTACCACACCTGAGCATCAAATAAAGGAGCTCACTAGAGAAGAAGTAGTCTCTTATCCAGCACAAGACTTTAACAATGACACTACAATCTATGCTTGTCATTGCATTTTAAATAAAGCTTCATTTGCAGGAGAAGAAATTATTCCCTTGGCAACAGTATTTATTAGTGTGAAGTAAACATAGCTGTTGCAGAAAATATTCTAGTATGCTGGAGGCAGTGTGAACTGGACTTTTTTTAGAAGGGCAGGATGGATTTTTAGCAGGGTCAGGGGAGATCTTATTGCTCTACAGCTACCTGAAAGGAGATCGTGGTGAGGTGTGGGTCAACCTCTTCTCCCAGGTGATAGCAATAAAGATGATAGGTGATGGCCTCCAGTTGTGCCAGGGGAGGTTTGGTTTGGACATTAGGAATAATTTATTCTTCCAAAGAACGGTCAGGCATTGGAATAATCTACCCAGGGAGGTAGTGGAGTCACAGTCCCTGCAAATATTCGGAAGTGTGGAGATGTTCCACTTAGGGACATGGTTTAGTGGGGCAATATTGTTATTAGGTGGATGGTTGGACTAGATGATTCTTAGAGGTCTTCTCCAACATTAATGATTCTGTGACCTAAAGATATCCATCGTAATGTCACTGTGCTACATTTGTTTTTCCTAAATCCTTTTCAGCTAAAGTCTCAGTCTTTATCAGAGACATGGCTCTGACAATGTAAAAACTTTCAGAAAATATGTAAAAAAAAAAAAAAAAAA
>VXAB01004778.1:0-11264 GCA_013399175.1 Odontophorus gujanensis
AAAACAAAACAAAAAAATCCTAAGCAATCTGAACCAAAGGAAAGCAGACCCAAACAGAAAGCCTTTACAAAGTGCTAGGTGAGTGCTTCAAGTTCTTTGGATCCTTTCCATTTTGCAAGTCTACACACCCACAGGGATTTCACTGGGACTTGTTACTGCAGTCAAATAAAATTAATGTTACCATGAGAGGAGCACGTCAATGAAAGAAACTGTTAACCTACATAAACTAATTACACATCAGCAGAGAAGTCTGATACATTTAATGCCACTGCAGGGATTGAAAAATAATCCCAAGAGGAAATATCTATGCATTCTTATGCTACTAATTTCGATCCAATTTCAGCATCTGGAGGTAAATGCTCCTACTTGCCAGTTACGCACTTCTGAAGGATGGAAAGTTCTCTTGAGGAAAATCACGGCTGCTGTTATTTGTCTGGGAGTAGTACCCTGCTGTTGAAAAAGTCGAGAACCCTTTTGGCAATTAAGGAAGCCTGGGTATGTACCGTTTGTGTGGGGTTTTGAACGTCTTTACCTCTCCTTTGTATGATCAGCAAGCAGCCCTTTAGCAACCGGACGCAAGGTTTGGATAGAAAGCCAGGAACTGCTCCATTTCCTAACATGTCACCCGGCTTCCTCCCACTCTTATCGAGTACAAAGGAAGCTACTGGGACATTCCCTAACATGAGACCCGCTTTTTCCCGACTCAGAAGCACGCTGTCGATGCAGCTGCATAGGTGCTGCCGATGGTAGCAGGTAGCCGAGGCACGGGGTCTCCCAGTGCCCTTTCCAACTCAACCGCGGGGCGGGGGCTGGAGCAGGGCGGGGCTGGGACCAATCAAATAGCGGCGGCAGGGAGCTCATTCGGCAGTTCAGCCGTGCCGGGCGCTGCGCCGCGATGGAAGTACGGGCGGTGGGACTGCTGCTGCTGGTGAGTACTGGGGCCACCGGGCGCGGGTGGATTCATTGCTGGGGAGGTTGGTGCCTGGCCGCTGCGCGCCTTGGGTCGCACCTAGGGAAGATAGCCTTCTCTCACGCTGGCTTTGGGTCAGCCGGCCCGACCCGCCCCATGGGTGGAAGCCTTTGCTTCGGACAGAGGTTCTCTAGTAACTCCCTTTTCCGTTTAGTTTGTGTTTCAAGATTTGAGGTCGCGCTAACAAAGCCCTCCTGAGCCCGTAGGGGCACGGGAGGTCCGGAGTAGCACAAAAAAAGGTTGCGGTTCTTATTTTCCTCGCGGGAAAGGAAGCGACAAAGCAGGAGTTAACTCTTTAATAGCACTCCATTCTCTAATCGCGAAATTGAGGGGTTCGTGAAGTCCGCAATTGCGAGGAAGACTTTCGGTGTCCCGCGGGGTGAAAGTCGGCAGGGTGGAGCTGCTGGAGAATGGAGTGCTCCCGGCTGTAAGTCTGCCGCTCGCGGGGCAGAAGCGGAGCTTCGGTCCCTCCTCCGCCGCTGTTCCGCCACTCTGTGCCCGCCGCCTGTCCTGCCCCGGTCCCACGCACCTGGTTGCCCTCGTTTCTTGCGCTGCTCCGCGGAAGCTGTCGCGCAGTCATACTGGCTCCTTTCGGAGACCGGGAAATGAACTCCCCGCGTTCGCGTGGCTACAGTAACTTTCTGTAAAATTACAAACTTGCCTTCCGCTGAAACTCACGGAGCCAGGGAGAAATGCCGTTTGAAAACTCACCGGGCGTTTCCTCCGGTTATCTCGCGGAAGATTTTCCGCAGAGATTTTCGGCAGAACTTTCCGAGTTAAAATAAAGCAGTAAATGGGACGAGGGAGAATGAAATGAATCCCTTGTATGAGGCACAAAACGCAGCCAGGGAAGTAAAGTTACAATGGCGGTGGAGGGATCGGAGCAGCTTTCCTACAGCGCTGCGGCTCTAAGCGTGGTGCTGCCCTAACCTAACCTTTGTGACTGTAATTACCGCTGTTAGCAGCTCGCTTAAAAGAAATTAGTCGGGGTTTCCCTTGTGGCTTCCCCTGAGCGTGTTTTCCAGCCCTTACAGATCCGTCTCCTCGAGATTGTTATCCGGAATGAATCACATGACAACACCTGTTGATCTCTGCTCCTAGGTTATGCTGCTGAAAATGCCTGGAAGCGGCGCGGAGGTCTGCCGAGAGGGGGAGTACTTATATGAAGGCAGCTGCTGCGTGCTGTGCCCGGCAGGTGAGGCTCCAGAAAAGCAGCAGCCGTTTCCCCCTGTGTGAGGTGTCTATGTCTCTATGCCACGTTCCATCGGGAGGGGAGCAGGCCCAGCTGGTGCTGTGATGGCTCTCGGTGCTACCAGGGCTGGCCTCCATTTTGTGATGAGATCTTGTGCAATAGGGGCTGATCGAGGCCTCGCCTTGGCAGCTGTTCCCACTCTGAGGATGAAATGTTCAAAGTCGTGTCACTTCTTTGTTTCTAATAATAATTGGCGAGCTCAAACAGTTGGCACAGGGAATTCTGACAGTTCTGTGTGTAGAACTTTGCTTTGCCTTTGTTCTCCCTGCTTCTGTGAGTGCAGTTAATGCAGCCTCGTGCTGAAAAGTACCCCACCTTTGGATAGCATCACAGAGCTATTGGATGAATTTAAAGAATTCAGATGGAAAAGAGATTTCTGGATTGTTTTTGTTGCACAAGCCAATCTGCTTAGGCCTGCCATGCCCCTACCAGCAAGATGGCACTTGCCAAGTGAGCAACGCCTTGCTGCTCCAACAAACTGTACTTGTTCCGTCCTCAGCAGCAAGTTCTGAGCGTGCTTCCTGACTACATGGTGCCCCTTGTTTCCTGTGCTGGGCCGTTTGCTTGTAGGGAAGGATTGAATTTGACTAAAAATGGTTTTGTCATCTCATTGTGAGAGTGCTGTTGCATCCACCAGTTCTCTTCTTCCACAGGTACTTACGTTGCTCAGCACTGCAGTGCTCCACATTCAAGGGGAAGATGTGCATCTTGCATCGAAGGAAAAGATTACACTGCCCATGCAAATGGCTTGGAAGGATGCTTGATGTGCAAACAGTGCAAAGATGGTACCAAGAAACATTTCTATCACATCTTCAATTTTGGGCCCCTTGCTCTTTGCAGAAAGCCTGGTCCTCTTTTTTTTTTTTGCACTTCTAGTTGTTGAGTGTTGAAGTTGGAAAAATAAATCACGTTTATGGCCAGCATATAACTTAGGCTCAGTTGTACAGAGCCACAGCTTTTTCTATGTTCTATTTTTTTTTTTAGACCAAATAACTTTGAGAGCTTGTACTGTGACAAGTGACACTGAATGCCAGTGCAAACAGGGGTACTTCTGCCCTACTGAAGGCTGTGAAATATGTCAGAGATGCACTCAAATGTAAGTTCAATAATTTACTTAAGCAACTATGTTCTTTCTGGTAGACTTAATAGCTGTGGCCCAACCTGTGTTGTATCCACCACATGCTATTAGCCTGGTAATAATTCCTTGAAGCAATGGTGCTGTTCATGCATCTAAGCTCTAGGTGTCAAAATACATGAGGTTAAAACCTAGAGTATGCAGGTTTTGGTCCTGTTCGGCTTATTGCATATGGCTGCATGCTTACACTCCTTGTGTCTCTAGATTAGTACTTCCCCCATATTGAGAGCTGAGTAAGTTTTGTAGTAACCACCCCGAAACCGTGGAAGGTAGAACCTCCTTTTGAAGGAAACTGTGCATAAATAACACAACTACGTATTTTTTTTCTCAATTTAGAGGCTAGCATGTGTAAGCTTTACCTGTTTTGGTTCTACTTAATCACCATAGGATCTTTTAAGACTAAAAGGTGAATTTCTAATGTCATCTGTTAGAGTTCTGCTAATGTTGCTAAGCTTTTCCAGAAAATGAACCAGCCTGGACAGGGCTGTCAGTGTTTATAAACCTCTGTGTCGCCACTGACTTTAGGTGCTCAGAAGGGAAAGAAATAGTGCAGATTTGCAATGCTACAATGGACCTAGGATGTGGCTTACCTGATCAAGGTATGGCACACAGATACCACTTGGTTTGTCTATTGGGTGTATAAATTCTTGGTAACAACACAGAAGCAGTCTTAAAATAGCTTGAACTACAGTAACATACTTAAGACTGTGTGTCTTAGCCTGGGAATTATCTGATATAGATGGGTTTTCAGATGGGTTGGAGAGACTAATATATTTAACTTCACTGCAAGGAAAGGAGCACACTGGTGAAAAGCTACATGTATTGCTGGGATTCTTGGAGTTTCAGTGGTGTTGCTGTTGAAAGCGGTGGATGACACAAACAATTCTAATGTTTAGCATGTCTGGGAAGTTGCTTATAGTGTGACTCTTCCAGTAGGAAAGGAATGGGCCCTATCCAAAGAATAGCACCTAAATACCGTCTTCTGCATACTACTTTTCCTCTCATTTCTTGCATGTTGTTTCTTCTGAAAGCCTAGTGGGTTTTATATTGTGACACTGTATGGAATCCCTCACTGCTTCTGTGATAATGATGTGCAGTGGAAACCTCTACTTGGGTTCAGGTCAGCTGAAATTCCCAGCACCTCTTCCATGACAGAGTAGCTGAGTCATTATACTAACATGAACTACATGAACATATACTAACATGGTTGCTACGTGGGGTGGCAAGGAAGGCTCACACTTGATACCATCTCATCTGAGGACCACTTCAAACTCTAACCTTATTCATTTTCATTTGCAGGAAGTAGATATCTCACTTGGATGACTGTAGTTTTGGTTGTTGTTGGTTTTGTTTGTTTCTTCGTGTTCTACATACTAAAGAAGTCTAAGAGTGATAAAGGTAACTCCGCTTTATTAATATCCATAAACTTAGCGGAACTAGGCAGAATATGCACCAAGGCTGTCCTCATTCTTGACATTACTCTTTTCATGTAGAGGCCTGTTTGATAGGCAAGCCCTGGCTTGTTTGGCCTGGGTAAAATGAAGACCAGTTTTATCCAGTAAATCAAACTTACAGGCTTTAACTGAATGGATGCCTTAGCCTCAAAGATTAGTGCAGGCTAATTAAAGGCAGCTCCTCACCTGCTTGCATAGTATTAATGAGGGTATAAGAAAAATCTGTGTGATGAGCACAGAAGTAAGGTGCAAGAAGTAGCAGCTAATTAGTTCACTGATTACTGTCGTTCATTGGGTTTGGCTGAGGAGGTTGTTCTATGTCACTGGCCTTGCATCATTTCATCAACTTAGTGCAAATGTTAAGTTGATGGGTCCTGTGATTTATTTTTTTTTCTAGTATAGGTTAATGTATTCTCCTAAGAAATATTTTTCTTTTCTGCATATTGAAGTTTTTTACTCTCACCTAAGCTATTTGAGAATGTTGGAAATGATTTGAAAGCTTTCAAGTAAACTTTATTCAAACTGTGGCTTACTGCATTTTTATTGCAGTAGAAACAACCTTTACCTCTTCTTTATCTATTGCAATAGTTCATGAAAATACCTATGAGGCATAGGCTTGGGGGTAGGGAGAATGTTTCTTTTGGAGGAGGGGCTTAAAGTCCAAACAGCATCTTGAAGCCTGCCTTTTGCAGCAGGGCTGCTTGTTGCTGTTTCCACTGTTAGTGGAAGCAAAGGGTAGTACTTCACGTGAAGTCTGTCATTTCAAAAACTGCATGACTGGTACTGGAGCTTTGGCTTGTGTAAAAAGTGTCTATTATATATGAACACTGCATGAGTTCAGCTATATTCAGCTACATATGTTTAATTTAGGGCAATTCCCAGAAGTTTCTTATATGTTAATTTTATTTTCCAGTTACGTTACCTGACAAAGAGAGAGGCCTGGTAAGTATATAAAAGATGAAGTTCTACCAGAGCTTTGCATGACTAACTGTACTTGTTACGCAGCTCCTGATTTTTGTCTCTCTGCATACCTCTGGTGGGATATGTTCCTGAGGTATGCATCAATTAGTTGCACTTCATGCATTTACTTCCACTGAAGCTGGCCTTTCTGGTACTTGTCTTGGAAATACTACAGAGCCTGTGTCCAAGATGCTGTGAAACAGAGGGGGAGCAGGCTAAGCACAAGTGTTTACTTCAAGCTGTTGCTGAATGGTGCCTTGACACAATTGGTTATTTGTTACTTCATGCTTATATTCCCCAGGAATGACAGCTCTTTCATGCATGCTGATATATTCAAAATGCAAAGAAAGAGCATTAAAAATAAGATTACTCCTTTTGGTCAGCAGACAAAGTAACTGAGTCTCCTACAAGCCACAGAGCAGCACCTGTAGTCTTGATAGTAATGCCTTCATCCAGAGCTGTCCCATAAATGAAGGAGTTTGGGACTCAGAGCATGCCAGCTCAGGATGGAAATGGTTTACCACACTAAGGCTTGTTGCTGATGCATGTTTTGCTGATAAAGCTCCTTTCACTGTGGCCTCCTGCAGTCAAGGACTGTTTAAGAACCTTTTACACAGTCAAAAAACAATGCAATTTGAAAATATGCTTTTGGTAAGCTCTGAAGTAGTCACGTAATTAGATTTCATGATGATCTCTGTAGGTCTCTTTCAACTGAACTGCATGATTTCTAGTCTTGTATTTAGCAAGATATAGCTAGACTAGTTAAGTACTCAAGCATTTAGCTTCTCTACTTAGAAACTTATGTTTAGAAGTTATGCTCCTAACTGCACAGCAAGATATAAAGGACTTTGATCTTCTCACTAGAGTAGTTAATGATGCATAACATAGGACAAGGGGAAATGGTCATAAACTGATGCATAGGAAGTTCTGCACAAATGTGTGTGGGGACTTCTTCACAGTGAGGGTGATGGAGCACTGGCACAGGCTGTCCAGGGAAGTTATGGAATCTTCTTCTCTGGAGATATTCAAGACCCACCTGGACTCCTACCTGTGCAACCTGGTGTAGGGAACCTGCTTTGGCAGGGGGGTTTGACTCGATGATCTCTTGAGGTCCCTTCCAACCCCTACAATTCTGTGATTCTGCGATAACACCAGGCCCTGAAATTCTTATCTTCAGAACTGAAGAAAAGGGTTCATGTAACTCATATATGTGAGTTGTAGCAAAAACAAGTGTGCTACCTTCCTTGTCTCTTACCCGATACAAGTACTACTCACCTTGTGCATGAGCTTTTGTCTAATTAACTACTTAAATGTTTCAAGTAATTAAATGCATCTTAAATGTCACAAATATTTGAAGACTGAAGGGACAGAACTAAAAGATCATCGAAATGTTACCTTAAACTCTTCTTTTTTTTTTTTAAGGTCCATAAGTGGCTCAAATGTATGAATCATCCATTAGGTTTTGTTGGGTTGTCTCTTCCTGCTCCCAGGCCAGGTTCACAGCACTTCATGTATTCATAGAAGCTGATGAAGGAACATTGCAAAATGCTTGGTCAAACTGGTGTAGTATAGGAACAGGCAGAGATAACATCCTTTTTTGAATAAAGCCGTAGCAAACTATAATTACATATTGTGGATGGTGATGCTTACCTATAAAATAACTGTAACAAGCATGAGTTGCAATACCCATGTACTTAAAGAATTTGAAGAATTCATGCTACTGTAATGAAGATAACTGGGGAGTTGCACAGTCCTCAGACCAGGTACTTTAGCACCAGCACTCAGTCCTTCCAAAGTGTAAGTGAACTTGTACTGTAAAACATATACACTGCAAGTATATTGCTGTTACCTGATTTCCAAAGCTGATCAGCTTTAAGTCAACCACGCTGTAAACCTTCAGACTTCAGGTGACCTATTTAAGAACTATTCTCCATAAAATAGGAGTGGCTTGTTTATTCTGTTTGCACCCTCAAAATGTGTTCAGTGAAGGTAGAGACAAATTATACATGTGCTGAGTGGGGCAGTTTCTGTCACATGCCTGCCTCTGCATGCTGGTGTCATGTGGCCGCTGACCTTGTGTGAACAAAGTGCCCAGTTACTTATGGGGGACTGTGCCTTAAAACCGAGTTGTATGGGAGAAGCAATTAATGCTAGCCCTTACTTTCTACTTTAAATAAATTAATGTTGCCTGAGAATTTTTGCTTTCAACACAAGCTGTATATGCACTAGTCTGTTTTGTGCTCCTGCTACTCTTTGTGGGTCACTGTCACCCTGAGGTGAACTCTATGGATGTAGACTTATTTAATACATTGATAATGCTGAAAGTGGTGCTTCCCACACACCCCTTGATTTATTCCCCTAGCTAAAGATACACAGTGTGATCTGGTATCTACTTTGAAATGAGTCTATTGTGTGAACGTGAGGAAAAAAATAATTAAAGAAGAAAACAAACAAGTGCATGCAAGGATGCTCTCATAGAGCTGATAATGGTCTACCAGCTCAGCAAAGCTCTGAAAGCATCAACCTCCATACAGTGATAGGTTTAAACTCTGTTAGCAGGCTGATGGGTCAGCTCAGCTCAGGTGCACTGTGGCAACTGAATTCCTTCCTGCTCAGGAGGGGTATGCCTCTTCTATGCCCAGAGAGGAGCAAACAATAATGGATGCTAGTGGAAATATGAGGAAAAGTTTCCTCTGTTCATTGTGGCTAGAGGTTGTGAGACTTACTGTGCAGTCTGGAGGAAGCAGAACAGCCAGCAAGGTGTAGAGTTTAGGCTCTGAGACTGCTTGAAATGTGTCAGTAAAGGCTGTGAATTCTGCATATTTTTTAACTTTGCTTAATCAACACCTCTCCTACTTTTTTCAGTGATTTCAAGTATTCTGTTTTTCTCTAAATGGTCCACAAAGATCTGTCTATGAAACTGCTAAAATAATTTCTTTTTCTTTACAGGAATATGAAGATAGTACACTTTTATCAGAAGTGAAGATAACTGAAAATAATGCATCCCATCCAGACAGTGAGAACTCTGATGAGAGCCCAGAGGGCCAAGCATACACTGGTGTTAATCTGGAGGTGGAAAATACATCTCCAGAAGAAAACAGTGCTGTGTCTTATGAGAGAGGCACCATCCCACAGAGGAACTTATGGTGCCAAACACAAGAATGTTGGAAGAAGATCAAAGACTATTCATCATCTACAAAAAATAGGTGCAATCCTACTTTTCAACCAAATGCCCAATGTAAAGAAAGGGGTGTTAGGTTGTCAGCATATTTTAGGGTAAGTGGGGGAATAATAATCTCATAATATTTTCTCTGATACGCATATAATTTGAATCGAGTTCTTAATTCTTCCTTGAGTAATAGATGCTATTTTCAAGCAGCATTATAAAGAAGAGGAACCTTTGCTCTAAAGATATAGTAGGAAGTATGGGAATTGATATCTTGAGAAAGCAACCTTCAGTTTACTCTTTGAATTGCTGTACCTCTTACTTTCTTGTTCAGCGTTTATACAAGAGTCGTTCTTTTGCAATAACAGCAAATATGTTGCCTTGTTGCTTCGCTCATTAGATAGTAAGTAGCACAGCTGCTTTCAGCATGCTGTTTTATTTACCCAAACCTTTTTCAGCTGTGCTGTGGAGCTTTCCCCACTCCTTTATAGACACATATACACCAAATGTCACCTATTCAGTAGCTCAGGAGTAGTTGTAAGTGAATTAAGTGCTCTGGCATGCTAGAGTAATTGTCCAACTTTTTATCACAGGTACAAGAACAAAAGTATCAAATAACTGTTAAAGATCTCACTCAAAAAGGTAAGTATTCTACAAATGGTCAGTAGTTTGAATTTGGTTTTTCTTGTTGACTTTAGTATACGCTGAAGAAACAGTTTAAGGTGGCCAATGAATACCGTTTAAAGCTGTAAGGTTTTTATTTGAATGTAAGATAAGCTGAAACAGGATTATTACTGTGTTTAAGTAAAGTCATTACCACTGTGGCAGATTACTTTGAAGTATAGATCTTCTGTGAGTGTAATACAGTCACTCTTTTAAGAATAAGCGTAGTACAGAACTTGTTGGTATGTTTTAAATAAGTCTATGCTGCAGCAGTGGGATTGCTTTAGTGACTGAAATGCATGTCAGAACAGGAGTTCTGTCAAATGCCTGCTCTTAAGTGAGACTGTATCAAAGCCCTACAAGTAACCAGCAAGCTGATATGTTGGTGATATCAAAGTGATGGTCTTTGCTACCACTAGTCTTGGTATGGCAAGCCTATACTGATAGCATAATGAGGTAGTTAAAGCCTACAGTTGGTAGCTGTGCTAAGAGTAAGCAAAAACATGCAGATCATGTGAAAAATTCCCTAAAACCTCCAATACTGAATAGCATTTTGTCTTGGGACTAATTTTTAGATATGTAGAATGGTACTTTTAGTATTAGGAAGCTCTTTTGTCCTACTGCTTCTTGGGTGACAAGTCTAATCTTGCTGCTACTGTTTAGTCTCATTCATTTGCTAAAAAGTAATTGAAAAGCATGTGTGTGGGGGGGGGGGTGGGGGGGGAACCCACCATATTTTAGAACCTAATGTGTTTTTGTTTGTTGTTGTTTTTCTCCTCAGAACAGAGAGACTGCTTTTTTGCTTTTATAAAGGAAGTGCCAGTGAATAAATGGAGGAAGCTTATGAGAACTCATCTGGAGGAAAATGTTATTGATAAAATTGTGTACAACTGGCCCAATGACGTAGATGAGCAATCTTATCAGATGCTTCTCATCTGGAAAAACACACTGGGGGATAAACAATCTATTATTAAGTTACTGGATGAGCTATGGAATATAGATACCAAGGCTTACAGTAGTATAGTCAACAATTTAACAAGTAATAACATTATAAGTAAAATGGAAGCTACGGTTTAACGTTTCCAATGAACTTCAGAAATGTTCCTGTATGTATATAGGAAGTTTGCACAAATAATGGTGTTGTAATCTGCTGGTACCAATGGGGGTGTGGCTGTGACGCCCTCCTTACCTGCACATAGGGGCTGGAAGTGTGCCTGTGCTGAATTGTGACAAGACTCCAGCAGCAATATTCACTTTTTTTTTGTTTGTTTGTTCTTTGAGTTGTACAACGTGAAACTCAGGTACCAGCGGCAATTCAGGAGCTCAGTTCGCCTTTTCCTCTGCGAAGCTGTGAGGAAAGATGCCGCCTTTCCCGTGCTCTGTGGAGACGAGAGCGCCTGCTGCAGTTTGTTTTGTTGTTTTGACCGAACTGCCTTAATTTTTGTTTACGAGAGAATCGCGTTACGTTTGTGACGGGAGCACGCGGCTGGGCGAAGCGTTCTGTTCAAAGTACGCCAATAAAAACTCCGCGAAGTCAAAGGCTCGAGCCGCTCCTTGGCTGAGGGGAGGGGCTGGGGGCGCACAAAATGGCGGCCCGTCGCGAGGCGGGAAAGCGCTGTGGGCGGGGCCAAGAGGCGCGGGCCGGTTGCCATAGCGACCACGGG
>VXAB01004778.1:11342-23981 GCA_013399175.1 Odontophorus gujanensis
GGCACGCTGTTGCATCAGCTCGGTAGCGAGAGGTGAAGGCGGCGGGATGGCAGCGGCTCCAGGCGAGCACGGTAAGTGTGCGGCGGGAGTCTCGGCTCGTACCGGGGAGGCTGNGGGGTCCCCGCCGCCGTCCCCACCGCCACATGTTTCTGAGGTGCAAGCTGTGACTCTGTCTGGAAGGAGGGACGGGGCCCTATTGTAGCAGGTGGCAACTCGGAATGCCAGTCGCGCGGGTGTGAAATACGTGTCGATATTGTGGAAGTCTTGCCTGGTGATTATACACTGAAAACTATTCGCTTCTACGTTTTATTCGTACATAAATCTTATTCCGTTGAGACTGTGTGCTGCTGCAGTCTTGCAGCCTGTTCGCCAGTATCCCCCCCAGCTGTCACCAAAGCGTTCTGTGCGTGGAAAGAAGAATGTGTGACAATTACATCACCCGAAGAGACCGTGCTCCAGCAATTACTGTGCGAGGGCTGTATTAGTGTCTGCAGTGGAATTTTTTTTGAAACAGCTTTTAATGATGGGAGTGTGTTACATTAGCAATATTCATTCTTAGGATTTTTTGAAGGTTGTTTTGCTTCCTTTTCAACACTTCGTGCTCAGCACTTGTTTTCTGAATGGAACTGCTCTCTGGTGATGTGATTTAGTGTCTGCAGATCATTCCATTGACGTGAGTTAACGTTCAGCAGTCTTATGCAACAGCTCTGGAGTAGTGCTGCTTTTCTGCTGTCAGGAAGATGCTTCCCAATGCTGCTGAGAAGCAGCAACTGCAGTTTCTATTTTAGGAGGAAGGAGAAAATGAAAATTCATGAGAAGAATTGATTTATTAGCCTAGTTTCCTAAAGAGCAGCATTAGGAAACTTGGTGCTGTACGTGTCCATTGGCTTTTCTCTCTCAGTAGCTGTTGAATCCGTTGATTGTTGTTAATTAAATTCTGCAGTGGGCTGCCTCTTTGGAGACAGCTGGCAGACCGAGGAAAGGTGGGTCAGAGATGTAGGAGAGCCTGGAGTTGCTGAGGTGTGTGAGGATAGAGCATGAAGTGCTGAATGAAGAGAGACCAGGAAGTATTTCAGTGGGAGTGTGTAATGAATTAAAGGTATTGCGCGATGCTGACAAGGAGGAACTGAGAATACAAGTGTAAACACCAGGAAAACAAACTTCTGCAGTTACTGCTCCTGTTTTTATTGTGATCACAATGAAATTGGGACACATTTTTCTAGAAAGATAATCTTGACAAATTTCTTTTCCTTAGAAACAAAAGGCACTACTTCTCTGCAATATGCTGCCTTCCAAGTACAGTGTTATTGTATTCATTCTTTGTAGGAGCTGAATTTGAGTGAGAGATCCATCTCAACATAAAGACATCCTCCTATTAGGTTCCCTGGGCTAACTGGTTTCTCTGATGCATTACACTTCTGAGTTGGGTGCTCTTACACCAAGATGTAATGTCAGACTTATAATTTCAGGCATTAATGTGCACACTGAGATTGTTCAAATGAATTTTATCGGGACTGAACTGGTAGCAGCAGTGTTTGCTGCCTCTGCTTACTAAAAGTAGCACGTACGGGTTCTGTCATCTTTGTTTTATTTGTGTATAAGTTTGTACAACTTCCCTTTTAGATTGGTTTATAGATGTGGTTGGAAAGCAGTTATATTGTTTCAGATACACTGATTTGATTCCCATTAGCAGCCTGGTGTATGATTAATGGCCATAATAACCCTAATAATACTTCGTGAGTGGAGTGTTGCTTTCCTTACAACAGATCTTTAAAGATCTTTCCTTTGACATACAGTTTCATTTCTGCACAGATTTACCCTGCAGTTGTTTGTTGTTTTTTTTCCTTCATGTGATTGGTGGATACAAAATTCACTTGTCTTAGCTTTCCATAGTTCTTGAAGGTAACTGTTTCAAACTGTTTAATGTGTATAAACATGTAAAGTCCTGTGTTGATAAATATCAGTAAATATTTGGAAAGCTGAAAAGTTCATAGTAAAAGTAAGTGAGCCAAAGCTGAATCCCACTCAGGTGGATAGACTGGATCTCACTGTGAACTGTTACTGACTTGTTATTCCTTATTTAGAATTAACAATTGCATGGAAAGCCCTTGAGAAAGACTGAGAACTTACATGATTCTGACTCAGTGTATGAATTTTTAGTATTGTTGGTGACCTTTAGTAATGTTACATTTTTTCCATCTCTGATCTATTTTTAATCATTCTGATGGGCTCCAAAGTGGTGTGCCAGTTATCTCGCTTATGCTCAAGAAAGTCAAACACAAATGTACTTGGCATCTAGCTGCCATTTCCCTCTTATCAGAGTTCTTCTTTTCCTTGAGAGCAGCTGTTTAATTTTTGCTAGAATACTTTAATAATTGATTTCCATACAGGAAGTGAGTTGCTCAGAGGTCCTAACTGACAGCATTTGTGTGCATTTGGATAAACATTTTAGTTCTGAAGATCCTTCCACCCTCCCCTGTTCCCCCTGGTACCTTTCATTCTTCCATTCCCAAGAGTGCTGGCCTGTTGGCACCTCCAGTGCTGTGGGAACTTCTTGTGCAGAAAAGGTTCTGCCACTGCAGAAAGTAACACTTGTGACAGTGGTCCTCATAGGATTTGGGAATAGGGACAGGTGTTCTAAAGCTGCCTCCTTCACATGTTATTGTCCTTGGCTACATCTTAAATTACTTTCTTGGCTAACTACCCAAGCAGGATAATGGGTTAGTGTTTACACACTGTTTTGAACATGAATAGAGTTTCAAATGTTGAATCACCTTAGGAAAATATCAGTGTTAGGCTTCGTATCCACTGGCTTGCACAGGGCATGCCATTACTGTGGGCATCCCTTTGGCTGCTTCCTCCATAGGAGCACGTTCCTGTGCTTGCAAAGATGAGGCATAATTAAACCTGTATTGCCCATGTATTGAGTAAATCATAGAATTAAACAGCTGTGAAGGCGAAGCATGTGCCTGTGTCCTTTCTGTACATCTCTTTAATCATACTCATTTCGAGTGTTGTGTCTGAAGAGAGAGGGTGGTCTAGGAGAGCCACATACCATGATGTGAATGTAAACCTATTAATACAAAATGTGTAGTTATTAATTATCTTGTATTTAATACATTTCTCTCAAATTTCTTGTCAGTTGCCAGAGCTAATTTGGAGGGGGTGATGTGTAGTATAAGGATATATTTTGGTCATGGGATCTCCTTCTTTTAATGCTGACTAAATGTCCTGTGCCTCTGTCTTTACAGCTTCCAGCTACAGTTTTATTCTGAGCATTAGTGAAGAGGAAGCCAGGGTGAAGGCTTTGAACGATTACCTGAGCACTCGTAGTTATATCCAGGGGTTCACATTTTCACATGCAGATGTGGAGGTGTTCAGAAAGTTTTCGGGGCCACCTGTGGACCAGTATTTCCATGTTGTCCGGTGGTACAGACACATAGAAGCAATCTATGATGGCAGCAGTGAAAAAACTGACCCTTGTAAACTTCAAACAAGTGAGTAATATGAACTTGGTGGGCAGGTTATAGACTAGCTGCCATTGTAATGATTTTTCCTGCTGAGAACTAAAAGCTTTCTTTCCTACTCTCTTGCACGCTTTGCAGTTTACTGTATCCACTTGTATTCAGGCTCATGAAATTCTTCTTGCATACTGTTACTGTGTAATTGATGAGTCCTGAGCTATTGGAGTGTTACAGCCGTTTCCACAGCTCTTTGATTTTAAAATTCCTCAGTGTACCGAATTTGATTACTTGTATTTTCATTAGAGAGCTTGCCAAAGAATAGTAAAAGGATACGTGGGTTTTGGCTGGTTTCCTACAATAGCAGGATTTGCTCAGTCTGTGATTTTTTTTTTCCCCTGTAAGGGTAACTAAATAGTTCTTGTAATAAAGTAATCTGCATACCGCTTCTGAGGATTGTTATTAACACTGAATTTTGAAGGGAATGTTTCGGGTTCTTTTTTAATCCTGGTCATTTAGGGGTTGCCAGTGATTTGAGGAAATACCAACAGGTTAATCCAGGTCATGGAGTAACCATGGGTGCTGGCATTTTTGGGAGCTGCGTCATTCTCCTTAGATGATTTCCAGTGAGCTAGTCTAACGTAATTGCTTTATAGTGAGAGCCTTGCTCTGGGAGTCATGGAATAATTAATAGTAATAACACAGAGCTGTTTTATTGCGCTTGGAAGATCTGTAAATGAATGCATAAGGCGTTTGTCATGTTGACTGACGGTTGTTGACTAATATGACTCCAATGACATCTTCTCACAACCTGTCATCATGCTGTTCGCAGTTCCTAGCTGAAGCAACAGTTAAAGTCAGACTGCTTCAAGTGGGTTTTATATTCCTGTACGTGCCTGCGTGCATTTGTGCTGGTTGTTGATTTCCTTTCAGCAGTGAAGGAATTTCAACTGTACCACTTGGCTCTGGTAGCAGATTTAATGCCACTAACTGCTGTTTGCCTGCAGGATTTCATGGATCAAGGTGGGGCGAGGAGATAGAAGCTTTCCGTTTTCTTGTCCATGAAATCTTTGATGTTAAGCCTCTTATTCTCAATGATTTTGCTTTGTTAGCTTTATGATCTGTGTGTATATATTGAGAGTCTTGAAATGATGTTCTGCAGTGTTTAATGTGAAGTATCATGTGAATCTGCCATGCATCTTAGGCCTTGGATGTGTTGTCAGTGGGTTTTCGGGTACATCTGAGAGCCCCAGAGATGGCTTAGAGCAAATGAACCTCGGTTCAGCAGGTGGAAAGTTGCTGCTGGCAGAGATGTGATGTGTTTGAGCAGACTGAAAAGCATATCTGTTGCTTTGCCCTCAGTGTTCATGTAGTGGATATACTGTGACACCTAGCTCACAAGCTGACAACTTTAGGGTGCGGTATCTTTTTGTTTGTTTCCTCATGTTTAGTGTGGTTTTAAGTTTAAAAGAAAAAAAAAAGCTTTACTGCTTTATCTTTTGTCAGACTAACCCACATAGGCTTCTTCCCCAGGGGAAACTTTAGCCGCAATTAGGCATACCAGTGTAATCTTCTAGATCAAAGAGTAAACAAATCCATACCTTGCTGTATGGTCTGTGCTATGGCTGTTGCATTGAAGTCAGTAACATACAATAAAATACATGGAATGAACACCTTTCTGTGGATCCATAGATGGAGTCCTTTAATGATGCAATTAGAGTACTACGGTTATTTTTTTTTCCTTATTTAGGCAGTTGTTTGAAAAGAGGGAGATGAAGACATTAACTTTTCTTATACTGTAGGTGTTTACATAACTTGTAGGTTTTCAGTCAAAGTATTTGTGTGAAGATATTAGAGAAACAGATTCCATGAAGAACATCTTGGGATAGGGTCAGAAAGGCAATTCTGTTGTCAAAACAAATAGTTTATATAAAATTTAATTGCAGTTAAAATGTATACCATGAGGCTTCCTAAGGATGGTACTGTATATATTAACCTGGTAACTTTGTTGTATTTTTGAGTTTTCTGTTCTGGTTCCATTCCAGGTTAATGTAATAATTAGTGTAAAATCATTACAGCTACGAGCAGCCCTGTGCATAGCAAAGTGCAGCTCTTCAGCAGATTACATGCTCATACTTCCTTTAAAAAATGGGTTTAACAGTGTTAAAAATTGAAAAGAAAATAGATGCAAGGATAACCCTACTCTGTCTCCCTCTTAATGTGTAGCAGCTGAAAGCTGCAGCGTGCAGAGATCTTCCACTCTTCCAGAAATGGCAAGGTGTGTCTGATGCCCCCAGAAATAAGAAGTACAGAATGTTCCGTATTGAATGAGTCTTCAGTGTTTTAAAGAGTGGTGCTTGGGCTTACTGTCCCACCATGTAAAGTAAGTGCTTGGTATTCATTGTGAAGAAAAAAAAACACTTGGTTTTGTTCAGGCAATACTGATTTGTTGAAACTGGATTTCTTCTGAACACAATTATCCTCGTGATGTTCATACACAAAAATACCAAAGAAAAAATAAGACACTTGGGAAAGAAAAAGGCCTTTGAAATATAGTAACGAAGTATAAACTTTCTGTTTTGACAACACTTCCATTTTGCTTAGTATTTGTGTTGCACTATTTGTGTTTGTGTAACATTGTGTAAGAATTTCTACTATATTATAAAGTACTGAAACTTCTTAATTCCTGTTTACATTAAAGGCAGGTTTTAAAGTGTGGAAATTTCTCAGGGAACAGTCACTCCTTCCCATTTCCTTTAAGTATTGTTCACTAATACCGCCTGAGCTTTATCTGCTCTCCTTAATAGCAAAATTTAGCCTCATGCTGGATTGGGGCATATCTATGGTGCACAGAAGTGTTTAGAAGTGCCTTGTGCACATGGTGACCACATATAAGTAAAAATGCAAGTTCTCTCTGAACCTTTAGGTCTCCTCTCCCTCTACGCTGAGTACATGCAGTGTTGATCCTGGCTGTAGAGATGAAGTCAGGCCTCTGAAGACTTTTTTTGCAAATTCTCTGTATCAGATTTATGGTATGCTCTCACAGTGAAACCAGTGGCATTGCAGAAAGCCCAGGACTTTATTAGTATTGTTTTAAGTTCATAATCTTTTGTTAATGCTTTATTGAAGTGCATGCTCACACTTGTATACTCATTTCCCCCATTACTTAAATCAAAAGGTAATAGGAGTTGCAAGTGTGAGGACAGAAAATAAATAAGATTGAAATGGTTTATTTTGCTTTTTAGTGGCTTTAGCTCTAACAAAAGTAGTTTTAGATTACTAAGATTGGCCTTGTTTTCTGTAATTATGTGTATATATTTATTTTGAACTAACAGTGTGATAAAGGGGAAATATACTGCAAATTTGTTTACATTTTCAGATCTCTTTAAATTGTTTTTTCCTAGGTAAAGGCAAGCGTGTGCAGCCCCCCTGGTCTCCTCCTGAAGGGACAAAGCATTCTAGGCTCTGCCTCTACAACAGCCTGACCCGCAATAAGGTGACCAAAGGAATGAAAATTGAAAATCTCCTTAAAACACAAATAGAACAGTTATCAAATGTTTGCTTAATTGTCTTCCAAATCAATAGACAGGTTTCTGAGTGTTGTTTTGTGACAAGAAGGTGACAGATGTTGCCTTAGTCAAGTGTGTTTGCTGAGGCAGGTGCCACAGTGTGCACAATAAATATACAAGTGTGTGTATGTATGTGTATATTGCTTAATGTGTAGTACAAAATAGCAATTTATCATCATCCCAAATAGCCAGTGTTTCCCCTGTAATATAGATAAGCATAGGCAGTGTAAACAGAATGAAATCAGAGTTTCTTTCTTTACATTTTGCCCTGCATAAAAAAAAAAAAAAAAATCTTGTGAACTGTAGTATAAACTGGCAAAACATCCTGTGCTCTTGGTTGAAGGTGCTTTGGGAAGGAGAGGAATTACTGTGAAACTGATGTTGTATGCTATTTAATGTCCAAGAATGTGTGAACTAGCTATAACATATAACCTTTTTCTATGTCTGATGTTCCATTTTAGATGCACAGCTTGTAAAATGGCTTGCCTAATCTAAGTCTTTTTAATTTGCTATCTGAATTGATGAGAATGCAGATAGCAGGGCCTGGCTGCTTATGTTCTCTCTTATGTGCTAGTGGTAACTTTTTCTTACAGTAAAACTAGGAGTGGAATAACCACTCCTTTTCTTGCAATTGTAGTCTATATTTTCATGTTCTGATATTCCAAATGTGATGGTTTTGGCTGAGATCACATGTCTTTAATTCTTTTTGCTCACTGTCCCATCCCTTTCACTTAAGGAAATATTTCAGCCGCAGAATGGAAAAAAAGTCACATGGTATTGCTGTGGTCCAACAGTATATGATGCTTCTCACATGGGACATGCCAGGTACTGTAGTTCCTAATTTTGATAATAGTTCCTAATTTTGAGTAATAACATTGTATTCAGTGAGCAAGGAATTAAATAGAAAAACGTGTGTAGGTTGCTCTGAAAGTAATGCCTCCTATTTAGTAGAGCAAATTCTCAGCTGCAAAGCAGTTTTTCAAGATAGTCATCACCATTAGTAATGCACAAGAGCCTGCATGCCATGCTAAGTATCTACACCAGTGACCTGCTGTTGCCACTGCTGAAACGTACCACCCACCACCTCCCTGTGCTCACGTCCACTGGGTTGTCTCCAGAGATGTTCAGAAAGCATTGACTAATGTCAGTGGGTACCATTTTTTCTACATGGAGGAATTTGGTGACGCACATTCCCGTCATCTGCACTCCCATGTCAGATGCTGTTTTGTTAGACTGCCCCTTTTCTGCCATCCATCACATGGCAGTAAAATGTAATGGAATATTGGTGGGAAGGTTCAACCTCTACTGCCGAGCCAGCAACACCCACCTCTGATGTCATGGGCCAACATAATAAAATAGAAGGCATTACTTTCAGAGCAGCCCTTATACTTTGTTTTATTAGTATATTTCTGGAAAGTAGTTTTGTTAGATTCAGCTCTTGAGATTTACGGTTAGAAGCATATTCTGTCTTTGTGTGAGGAAAAGCTTACCAGTACAAGAGGAAAAGTTGCAACTGCTACAAAAGTATTGACTGAGGTTCAAGTAGTTTTTGTGCGAGATAGAAATATGTTTGAGCTGTTTGTTAAATGTAACATTTATGTTTTTAGGTCATACATCTCATTTGATATCCTGAGAAGAATCTTAAGGGATTATTTTAAATTTGATGTTTTCTATTGTATGAATATTACGGATATTGATGATAAGGTATGTTGTTGTTTTTTTTTTAAATTGTAATCTAAACTACTGTAGTTTGTGCATGGAATTCTGAATGTAATAGGCATTTGATTAACCAGGATTAATTATGTACTTATTGAGGCATATATTTTGGACACAAAGTCACTGATTTTTCTTATTTCTAAAAAAAGACCTTGTTCTTGTATGCAGATGAGTACTTTTATAAATCATGAAAACTAAACATTTTACAAAGATAAATTATTTGCTTGTTTAACTGCCTGTTGCTGACATACTTAATTAATTCTATTGAGACAGCATACTAGTTATGTATGGTGTGTTTGATTTGTATTGCTGCGTGTGTTTCTTGTGCCTTGCTAAGCATGTAGGCATTCTGAATAGCATTGTTATCTAATAGAGTTAGATTTTATTTACTCCAACTGTTGTATTTCTGCTTTGCAGATCATCAAGAGAACAAGACAAAATTACCTTTTTGAACAGTATAGGAAGAACAAATCAACACCAGCTCAGCTACTTGAAGATGTTAAAACTGCCTCAGAGGTGGGCTCAGTATTTAATCCCTGCTATTGTCTTTTGTTCTTACTTGGGAACATAGCAGAGTATCTAAAGAACACTTCAGAATTTGCTACCTGTGTAGACTTTATCTTATTTTATTGAACTGCCTCCACACAAATAAGAAGTGTTACTGGAACTGCATATCACACTGGTTTTTCTGTTGTTCTAGAATTAACAAGACCTACTAAGGTAATATACATTTCTGACTTGTATACTGATAAAACATGTTTGTTTATTATTTCATACTGTGTGTGTAAACATGTACAATGTCATTGGGGTATTGGGGGAAAAATGAAAAATAAAATCTTTTGGTTGTTTATTTGTTAGAATGCAGACTTCAAAAGTTTTTAAATGGTGGTATGTCCATAATCTTTTAAAGCTGTAGATACCTGTGAGATTTCTCTTCTGTACCACTGATGATGGCCTTTGAAAGAGCAAAAAGTCTCCAAAGTTTCAGGGATTTAATAAATTGTGTATGTTGGATTAAAGGTGGGGGAAGGTAATTCTCTAGTCATTTTAGACCTACGGATCACAAAGAGATTATTGGTCTAATGAATGGAAGAGGGGCCTAGGAACTAGGTGGCCTGGAATTGTTGCCCAACTGTCATTGACTAGCATACCCTTTAAGCATAGTTCGTTTCACATTAAAGCTTCTCCATTTCAGATTTGGGATAATTAACTATGTAATTGAAGTGATCAACTACATAGAAAATGCAAATTATTAAAAACAATAATTATGATTTAGTAATTTATAATGGTATTAAAATGTCAATTCAAATGTGAAGTAAATTTTTATGCTACTGAATATACTTGTTCACCTTTATTTCTGATGAGAAGTATGTTTCAGTAGTCTGATAACAAAACTGTAGGATGATTTATTGTCACAAGCAAGGCACTGTATGGCTAAGTTAATATGTTGCATGTGGAATATAGCTCTACTGTACTACAAGTAGCTTTTTTTTTTTAAACCTTTTTTTGATTGTAGCTCTTTTCAGTTAAATTAAGTGAGACAGCAGACCCAGACAAAAGGCAAATGTTGGAAAAAATTCAGAATGCAGTGAAGTCTGCTTTTGACCCGCTACAAGAGGCTGTGCAAGCAAGACTCCCTGCAGAAGAGATCAGCAGATGTCATGAGGTCAGTTTGTGCTCCTTTTAAAACAATTTTTGTAGCTGTTGTGGCTTTAAAAATAATGTTCTGCTTGTTGCAATTGCTGAAACAATATAGATGTTTACAACAAGAAAGATGGTGGGCCTGAGTGCTTCTTAGTGCTTAACATTCAGTACAATGATTCCTGAGTTCAGCTATCATATAGTTTTATGATGCTGTTTTTTCCAGTGTTTGTTTTTTTTCTCCCTTCCTCGCACTGTGATAGTGGCTCACTATCTTCACTTTTCCAGAAGAGATTTTTATTTTGCATCTACTTAAAACTTTCTCTTTGTTGCTTTTTTGGCTTAATGAAATTAGTTTCTCTAGATGTACTTTATATTGTTGCACAATTGTTTGTGACATTCTGGTAATTGTGACACTTTTCTACATGGCTGCTTCCATCTCTGATCAGAAAAAATATACATAAAATAATTTGATTTGAGGAAAGTTTTATTCCAACAACTATTACAATTAGTGACAATAAAATCTACCCAGTTACGTTTTTTGAGCTATAAGATGTTGGCTTGTTTGTTTGTTTGACATCTTTTAGTATAGGACTGAGAAATATCTCCATGCTAGGATTCTAATCAGTTGTTCAAATGCTTTTCATTGTTGTGCACCGTGTAAATTCCACACGCCTATTTGAGTGATTGATATCAAAACAGATGGCAGTTATAACTTGCATTCCTTTCACTGGTGTTTTCTCTATACATACGAAGGACAATAAGATAAAAATATGATTACTTTGTATTCGTAGCCAAGTATCTTTTTCCTTGAGCAAATGTCACTGTTCAGGGTAAGATCTTCTTGCAGAGTTGCTTTGTTCAGCTGCTCTTATCGTTACTGTTTTATAGATACTATTGGAAGAAGCCAAGGATTTACTGTCTGACTGGTTGGACTCAAAATTTGGCAGCCAAGTAACTGACAATTCCATATTCTCAGAGCTCCCCAAATTCTGGGAAGCAGAATTCCATAAAGATATGGAAGCTCTCAATGTAAGTAGACAAACTCTTCTCTGTTTTAAAAGTGTAAATGCAATGCCTCTCAATACTCAGAGTACGGTTTACAATACAAGTCCCTTAATACCTTTCAAGCTTCAAGTAGGAGTCTCAGTTTCTACTGTCTTTTGAGCAGGTCACCTTATGAGTGTATTATACATGTAGTGTATATTTGTATATGTATGTGCATATTTTATATGCATATAAAATGCTACTTTTTACTTTCTTAGGTGTTACCTCCAGATGTTTTAACGCGGGTTAGTGAATATGTGCCAGAAATTGTGGCGTTTGTGAAAAAGATTGTGGATAATGGTTACGGGTAAGGTTGCTACTGAATGCATTTGTATGTTTATACTGTGTCAGAGCCAGAATAATTGCTTTCAACACTTATTTGAACTCTGTTCTTTGTTTTCATATGGAACAGTATTATTTTCCAAAAGTAGTATTTCATCAAATAAAGACATTTCAGAGTTCTTTGTGTAAGACCTGCTATGTTTAACCTGATGAAAATTTGCTATTCTGTACTTCTAATTTTCAGAGATACAAGTTAGATTATTAAATTAATAGAGCGAAATCCTTGTTCCTTAAAATAAATAATCAAAGTCCAAATCACTTGAACTGAGTTTAACTTACAGTCTTACAGTTTTGACTTATGGGGTTTTCAAAACCATGTTCCTGAGCGGATTGCTCTATATCGGTTGTAAACAACATAGATGTAAAAATAAAGATCTTGAAATTAGGGGCTGACATTGTCTAATGCTTAAGAAAGTCAGGCTAATCCTGTAGAAGTTCATAAGTATTGTGATAGATTCCTGATAGAAACTTCAAGTGTTTTTTCCCTTATTGGCCTCAATTTTTCAACGTGGATATGTTTTTACTGTGAAAAAAGCAAAACTGTTGTTCAGACTGCCATCATTTCTCTTGCATGTTCTCGCTTTAAAGCTATATATATATATATATATATATATTTTTTTTTTTTCAAAAGAAAAAAGTTGAAGAGGATTTGCGTTGAACTATGAGCATTCATCGTGGTCATAAAACTTTTTTCTCAGGCTTCATATCACGTTTGCAGTGGACAAAATCAGCAAACCAAAGGGTGACGAAGTGGACTCAGAAACAAATATGATTCTTATTATATTATTGCAAAATATTAAAAGGGACCGGGAATGTTGTATATATTTACTGGGACTGTAAATCTGGCATCTCACCTCTTTGAA
>VXAB01004778.1:24041-40686 GCA_013399175.1 Odontophorus gujanensis
CTCAAAATTTGGCAGCCAAGTAACTGACAATTCCATATTCTCAGAGCTCCCCAAATTCTGGGAAGCAGAATTCCATAAAGATATGGAAGCTCTCAATGTAAGTAGACAAACTCTTCTCTGTTTTAAAAGTGTAAATGCAATGCCTCTCAATACTCAGAGTACGGTTTACAATACAAGTCCCTTAATACCTTTCAAGCTTCAAGTAGGAGTCTCAGTTTCTACTGTCTTTTGAGCAGGTCACCTTATGAGTGTATTATACATGTAGTGTATATTTGTATATGTATGTGCATATTTTATATGCATATAAAATGCTACTTTTTACTTTCTTAGGTGTTACCTCCAGATGTTTTAACGCGGGTTAGTGAATATGTGCCAGAAATTGTGGCGTTTGTGAAAAAGATTGTGGATAATGGTTACGGGTAAGGTTGCTACTGAATGCATTTGTATGTTTATACTGTGTCAGAGCCAGAATAATTGCTTTCAACACTTATTTGAACTCTGTTCTTTGTTTTCATATGGAACAGTATTATTTTCCAAAAGTAGTATTTCATCAAATAAAGACATTTCAGAGTTCTTTGTGTAAGACCTGCTATGTTTAACCTGATGAAAATTTGCTATTCTGCTAATTTTCAGAGATACAAGTTAGATTATTAAATTAATAGAGCGAAATCCTTGTTCCTTAAAATAAATAATCAAAGTCCAAATCACTTGAACTGAGTTTAACTTACAGTCTTACAGTTTTGACTTATGGGGTTTTCAAAACCATGTTCCTGAGCGGATTGCTCTATATCGGTTGTAAACAACATAGATGTAAAAATAAAGATCTTGAAATTAGGGGCTGACATTGTCTAATGCTTAAGAAAGTCAGGCTAATCCTGTAGAAGTTCATAAGTATTGTGATAGATTCCTGATAGAAACTTCAAGTGTTTTTTCCCTTATTGGCCTCAATTTTTCAACGTGGATATGTTTTTACTGTGAAAAAAGCAAAACTGTTGTTCAGACTGCCATCATTTCTCTTGCATGTTCTCGCTTTAAAGCTATATATATATATATATATATATATTTTTTTTTTTTCAAAAGAAAAAAGTTGAAGAGGATTTGCGTTGAACTATGAGCATTCATCGTGGTCATAAAACTTTTTTCTCAGGCTTCATATCACGTTTGCAGTGGACAAAATCAGCAAACCAAAGGGTGACGAAGTGGACTCAGAAACAAATATGATTCTAATTATATTATTGCAAAATATTAAAAGGGACCGGGAATGTTGTATATATTTACTGGGACTGTAAATCTGGCATCTCACCTCTTTGAAGTTTAAAGAAGTTTAAGAAAAATGTTCACTTTCCCTTCAGTGAGCTTTATTCTCGCATTTGGTGCCTTATCTGAAGTATTTATGAGAATACCTTAGAAGTTAGCTGAGGCTAAGTCGACTTCAGCATAGTGAGCAGTACCATGTTGTATGTGGGTTCACTAGGGAAATTAAGAAGGTTTGTGATTTTGAGTGTACAATTTAGTTAAGATAATTGTATAGCTTACTTTTCTACTTATAACTTTTCAGGTATGTGTCCAATGGATCTGTATACTTTGATACTGTGAAGTTTGATTCCAGTGAAAAACACTCCTATGCTAAGTTGGTTCCTGAAGCTGTAGGTGATCAGAAAGCTCTTCAAGAGGGTGAAGGTAAAGAGTGGTAATAATATGTATGTAAGTTGCCCATGTGTTGATCTCTTCAAGTGATTTCATTGATGGGTAGATCAAGCATTGTCTTCGTGAAATTGTTTGTTTACCTGCTGTACTTCCTTCTCCTTAGAATTTCTTTTTGTAAGTTTTATAGCTTGAGCTAGCACTTTGCTAGGTTATTATCTTGAGAGTGTAAAGAATTGTTCATTCTAGGATGACTTTTATTGTTGTTGTAGTTGTTGTTCTATTTTATGAATTATTGGGGTTGCAAATAGTACAGTTGTGGAGTGTAGCCCAGTTATGTGGCTGTTGATCTGATTCTAAGTAGGAGAAGCAAAGTCTTGAATCTGAGTCTTCCACTTGCCAGGTGAAAGCTCTCCTACCAGGCTGGGGCTATTTTATGACAAATATGTGTTGTTGACATTTTTTTCTTTCTCATTCCTCTCTTAATAAGGAGAAATCTTTTTATTTTTTAAACCTTCTTGTATTGAACTAAATCCAAATATAGATCTTTTGATTACAGCTATGGCAGCAGAAAAACTTAAATAACAAGTTGTATTGAGCATTTAATCTACTCTTAAAGTTGCATGGTTTTAGTAGAAAATGTATCCTCATAAAATGTAAGTATATTAAAAGATCTTATGTAATGCTGTTAGGTGAAATTAAGATAACAAGCAACATCTGAGAGACAAGACATTAAATTGCATGTAATTTTTTTTTCTTGATTTAAACTCTGATAGCTGAGATTGCCTGTGTATGTGTGAAGTAACAGGTGCTTAGCTTAAGCTACCATCTTTGTGGCAATGTGAGTGTACCATTCCCACTACGTAAACAAGCCAAATTGTCTGCTTTTGCAAACAGGGACCCAAGCAGAGTGATTAATGTAACTGAGACCACATATATGTTTAGATCACTTGTCAGCTTAGCTGCTTTGACTTATTTGAGATGATTACCCTGACAGATAAAGTTATTTTAGCTAGCAGAGGGAGCAGAAAAGGTAAACTTTAGAAGCTGCAACTCATGTTAACATAGGGAAGTATAATACTCTTTGTGTTGAAAGTGCATAGTGACAAGTATGCTGAAAGACAGATTGCAGGTATCTCAACCTGTAATCTTTGGTGAGTTTGGCTTTAGTCTCTCTCAGGTTCTCATGTGGCAAGTGGTATGGTTAACAAGAGATTTCAGCAGTACTGCAGAAATGGTAAATTCCCTGTGATTTAAAGATATTATAGCAAGACCATGAATCAAATGATCATAAAGAAAGGGCAGCAAGTAACACACACAGCATCTGTGATAACAACAAAACAATAAACTTGTACATATTGAAGAATTACTGGCTATTCTGTGTGGCAACTGAGGCAAGGGATGCAAAAGATACCGAAGATTGTGTTATACGCATATGAAGGCAGGTTAGTCTTGATTTTGGTACTTCTGACTTTGAATTGAGTTTGTTTTGCAGTCTCATTTATCTATGAATATAAGATTTCTTTATTTCATTTACTACAACTGGAACGTTGGAACTCTGCCTGTAGACATAATGCAGATGAATGTCAAAACTTATAAACCAGTGCAGCTGATACTTGTTGTCAGCTTTCTTATCAATTAAATATTAATAAAAAAAATCCCGAAGAGTTAACAGAACTAATTATGAGGAATGTCAAGTGCTGAGTATTTTTTTTTCTTCTATTTTTTTTTTCCTCTTAGCCTCATTTGATATCAGAGAAGCCAAAAATCGATAATAATTGTGTTTAAATAAAATGTAAATATTTACTTTACTTTTTTTCCTTTTCAAAGGTGACCTGAGTATCTCAGCTGATCGCCTATGTGAGAAACATTCTCCAAATGATTTTGCATTGTGGAAATCCTCCAAGCCAGGAGAACCCTCATGGGACTCTCCATGGGGAAAAGTAAGGACATTACAACCAGGATTTAGATCTTCTACACCTTACTAAGTAGCATGTTTTATATTTAACAAATACTATGCATGCCAACACTTTGTATTAATAATGTCTAGATTATGAGGATCTCATATTCAGTTTTAAGTTCTGTTGCTGTGATCATTCAGTTACTTAGAGTACATATCTACCTGCCTCTTCAACACTTCTTAAACAGAATTCAGTTGCAGGCTTAAGATGACTGTTATTGGTCAGTTATTTAAAATCTTTGGAGATAAGGATTACTTGATTCTTATTTTTCCTAGTGATCAAAAAAAGGAGGATAAACAAGGCATCATAGATGTATATGCCATGTTTGATATTTAAGACCAACGGTATATGTTTATACAGCTGAGTGTTAGCTGTTATGGTTTTCTTTCTTTGATAGCACTGTATCTCATTTTCTCAGGTGTTTAACTGCTTGGGGCAGACCAACGAGATAATGTTGCATGGGTGAGAGAGGAAGACAATTAACTGGTAGTCAGGTAATATATTTATCTTAATAGGGACGGCCAGGTTGGCACATTGAATGTTCTGCAATGGCAGGATCCATTCTAGGAGAGTCGATGGACATTCATGGAGGAGGGTTTGATCTCCGATTTCCTCACCATGACAATGAACTGGCACAGTCTGAGGTGAGTGAGCTGCTTGTCACTGGCCTTTAGTTTCTGCAGAGATAAAGCTGTGTGCTTAACTGACTGCCACCCACGCAGATCTATCCTTTTTTTTCCCTGTGTTTTGTAGTTTTGTTTTTTTGATTTTAATATTTTATCTTAATTATTATTTTAAAATTTGCATACATTTTGTATAACCATCCTAGTTTTTTCCTGATTATTTTATTCCTAAATTATCATTGTTCAAGGTACATGTGTTTACAGTGTTAAGACTTCTGTGGGTTTTTTTTTCGTTTTTTTTTTGTTTTAATTATTATTATTATTATTTTTTCCTTGCAGGCATACTTTGAAAATGATAACTGGGTGCGATATTTCCTGCATACTGGCCACTTAACAATAGCTGGCTGTAAAATGTCCAAATCTTTGAAGAATTTTATCACTATAAAAGATGCACTGAAGAAACATACAGGTGAAATAAATTTACTTTAGAATTTGAATACTTTTGATATAGATTGAGTGATGTGTGGGAATCGAGACTTATAATGGAGTTTCCAAAACTGGCTAAGTCTAAGTGTCTTTTTTTCTTCAATAACTTTAGAATAGCTACTCCAGTTCTCATTGGTATTGTCTGTATGCATAATAGTGTTTTCTCTTTTTTTGGTAGATGTGTTAAGAGTAAGAATATTAATAATTGTTATGTTCTTAGCCATGACAACATTGGAAACCATAAAGATACTTTAGCTTATTATTATGTTTTTTCTTGTTCATTTTAAAACTTCTGATAGCACGACAGTTACGGCTGGCTTTCCTCATGCACTCTTGGAAGGATACACTGGATTATTCAAGTAATACCATGGAGTCAGCTATTCAGTATGAGAAGTTTCTGAATGTACGTAAGCTTTCCATTCCTTCTTAAGGTGTTTACAGTTTGTGCTGCTGTAACATATTTCAAGCAATTAGAATCCAAGGATGTGTAGGCCTTATCCCCAGAAGGAATTTGCTTTCCATGTTCATCAGGTGGATCTTACAGTATTTCTTTTTAACACTCAAGTGTTTCTGTTGAATTCACGTCAACACCACAGGCAGCCACATTTATTTGCAGATGGATGCTTTTTCCAAGTTTTGACATGTCTGAGCATGTTGGCACTTAGACACAAGATTAGTTTCTTAGTTTAGCTTGCTTAAAGGACTCAGTCCAACAGACATTATCATAACATGTCTATCAGATCAGACGTTGCACATATATAGTTAAGGGGCTGTATAATTCCTACCTTGTCTCCTCAGCGCATACATCGGATTTCTGGCTTTATGCCTGGTGGCTGTAACGTGAGTGGTCAGGCACAGCTATTTTCCCTGTGTAGTTTGGAGCAGTGATTTAAATGCACATTACCTACAAGAAGCTGTCCAGTGTTTTGAAATTGTTTATTTTAGTCCCCAGGTGAAGATATTCTCCTTATAATATAAAATGTTTGGCTTGGATCACAAAATAAGTAAAAATGAGTTTTCTCTAGACTGGATGCCTGCATGAAAAACACTTGCTACAGAACCATTTTTATGCTTTGGTTTCTGTTCCTAGCTACATGTAAAAATCTGCTGTAAAAACTGGTGTCTAAATGTTTTCTGAATTGCATTTGTATTTAAGCAGCTTAATATTAGAGTATCATATTGTATCATGCAGAACAGAGACACAGGACTGAATTATGGTCTGATTGTGATTTACAGAGTTACCTGAAAATCATGAGTTTCCCTGTTATGACAGATGCTCAGTAAATCCAGGCCGAAGTACTGTTGAAACTATAAGCTTTTTAAGGCCAAGTAAGGAATAATGCTTTTTTCCTAGTAAATATTGGTTCTGTGTAGCTTAAACAAAATTTCAACTATGTTCTTCTATAGGAGTTCTTTTTAAATGTGAAGGATATTCTTCGAGCTCCCACTGATGTGACAGGCCAGTTTCAGAAATGGGAAAATCAGGAAGCAGAGCTGAACAAAAAGTGAGTTGAACATTCTTACCTCTTCTATGAATAACCTCATGCAACCACATCAGGTTAATTGATTTCTTTTTTCATTGAATGACTTACATATGTGGCAGCTTTATGAAGAGCAGGTGACATTGTTAACTTAATTTCATTTATGTTAAGTACAGTGGCATTGCTCATTGCCCTATTTGTGTAGGGAAACGGAACTTTTGTTAAATAATTGTCATTTTCTTCAATATTTGAAAAGCTGTGTTCCTATGTAAGAAGTGACTGATAATTTTGGATACAGTATTCACAGCCATAGAAATAGCATTTTGCAAGTTTCAGAGTGCAGTGCCTAAACTGGGACAAACAGAATTTAAATGACTTGAGTAACAGCGCACAAGAACCAGAGTGCCAATATTTGAAAGAAGCAGTGATATGAGTATTGTGGTCTTTCACTTTTATATCAAAATATCCATATTGTTTGTAATATGAGCAAGTTCTCATGTGACTTCTTTTATGTATGAAATCTAAATAGAAGCTTTGTGCATTGCACAACTTAAATTTTTCATAGTTCAGTTCACTATAGTGAAGAGTGATGTTAAGTCCAAGTGATGCTTATGTTTAGTAATGGCCTCTGAAAATTCCATCTTCTACTTGGGGTTGGGAGGAGGAAATACTAAGTAATTGAGAGGTGAAGAGGGAAGGGACAATTAACTGGGATAACAGAATATAAATTTTATAGGTATTTGTCTTATTTTTCCACCACTTCTTGTTTTTTCTCTGAAAAAATAATGTTGTTTGAAACAGTAGTATGTCTTGCATTATGAAACAATACTTTACATACCATACTACTTAATATGCCTACTTAGAACCATTAGAAAGGTCTGCATGAATTCATTTCTTATAGTTGCTTCATAACAGCTTTGTAACAATTCTCTTTGTGGAGAGTTAACTTCGAAATTGGTGTTCCGCATTAGAATGATGCTGAACAGAATCCTAAGCTGTTATGTAGGAATAGGAAATCAATACCAAGTGCTAAATAGGCAATTTGTACTGCTTTTAATAACTGATATTAAAAGATCTTGATGTAGTTTATTTGGCTAGTTGATGCCTATTAGATTATCCTACCCGCTTCTACTGTCTACAGTAACAAAACAGCTGCGCTGCGATGATGCCTTTCTCGTGCTCATGCTTCAAACATGAATTCTGACCACTTTAGGTCTCTTTCCATCCTTTAACAGAAGTTCTTCAGAGTAGGCTGCAGATACTTTTGACATAAATCGTAAAAAATTGTTTTTCTTCTTAGTTTTTACGACAAGAAGGCAGCAATTCATGAAGCACTGTGTGACAACGTTGACACTCGCTCTGTCTTAGAAGAAATGCGTTCATTAGTCAGTCAGTCAAACTCCTATATTGCTGCAAAGAAATCTGCCAGACAAATACCAAACAGACTTCTTTTAGAAAACATCAGTTGCTATCTCACTCAAATGCTAAAGGTATGTTATAGCAAGAGGTAAAGTTGCTACTACACTGTGCAATTTTAATTGCTGTGTTTTTCAGATTTGGAGGGATCTGTACTGTTTTCATTTATCTTGCAGGAAACTAGAGATCTTCTGCACTCAGTCGAAACAGCACTAAGCTGTAGTGCATGCTGCACCAGGAAAAATGTGGAGTGCTTTATGTTAAATTATAATTTCTGCTAATGTTTTGTTCAGTGGTACGGAGCTGTTAATACATGCATGGAAAATTACACAGTAGAGGAAAAAATGAAGTCAAAATGTCAAATCCAACAGCATTAAACCTAAATCTGAAAGCCAGTGCTAAATATGATAATTCAATTATAAGCAAACCAAAACATGTAGTTAATAAAGCAGTAAAATGTGGGTTAAATGAACTAGATGGCTTCAGAACAATATTATGTGTGACTTCGCTTAGTCTTCACATGTCTGTGACTTGATGCATACGATCTCTTCTTCTTTGTCCTCTTTTTATTTTTCCCTCCATCAGATTTTTGGTGCCATAGAAAGTGATGACGCAATTGGTTTTCCTGTTGGAGGAAATAGTCAAAACATAAATGTAAGTGAAGGAACGAAGTACACTACGCAAAATTACTGTGTTCTTTTAAAAGTCAAAGTTAGTGATGAAAGCAATTACATTACTGATTCATAGCTGGGTTGCTTCGGATGCAAATGTTACAAGCAAAAAAATAGAATTAATTGGCGTAGGAAGTAGGATTTTTCATTTGTGAGAGCTTTTTTAATAGGTTTGTTTGACTTAATGACAGACAAATTGTATGGCAACCAGAGGAGGAATTATCTTGTCTTCTGAATTATGAATCTGTTTAAGAAACCACATTAACTGCAGACAGCGCATGATATAGCATAAAGACTCATTACAAGGATTTGTCTATTAAGTAGTTTCAAAAATACAATTATACTGATTAAAGTTCCTTGTGGTAGACCAAAAACCAGCCTGGAGGCAGCTGGAGTTTCATCCTCATTTCAATCTCTTTTTCTGATCTCATTTGTGGCCACAGTATTTATCTGGTTTTTGAAGGCTGTTTTTCTTTACTCACCCAGCCGTACCACTATGATGCAGAATTTTCCTAGAAATATGTGGGAGATGCTGATGAAAGTGTTGATGGACCCTGTAATAACATCCTGTTTCACAGGATGGGCAGGAGAAATAACTCTATCTGAAAACCTACCAACTTTGTTCTTTCTCCTTATGATAAAATTTTGACATAAAAAATAGCACAGGTTTGGCACAGCATATGATACTGTGTAGCTTGTCTCATGCTGTTTTATGTTTAAAGTTGTGACAGTGTACACTTCTGTTCCTCCTTAGAAGGACTGATTAAAACATTTGTCATATGACAGATACAGAACTAAACAAAAACAGAAAGGAAAAAAAGACTTTAATTCACCAGGGGAAGAGAAAAGCTTGCTTGTTGGTTGATAATTATCATAATTATCATCTGATAATTGCCTGTACAAACAGTTACATTGCTGTGTTGTGGAAATCTCCAATAATGATATCAGGCAGATAACGAGGAAGGCAGTCAGCATTCCATATGAACATCCATCAGTGGAGAATTTTGATTTAATTATAAATTACTTTGAACTTTAAAGGAAAAGCAGAATTTTAACACCAACGTTTTAGGGAAAACAAAAACCTGTATTTGACACTGTATTCAGACAGTGTTTATAACAAGATAAGCTTTAGGGAAAGGATTGGCAATAGCTTGGAACGAGAATTTGTGCCTTTTACTCTTTAGAAGTAATTTTGTCAGTGTTAGTAACAGAGTCAAAAGAATCTGGTATGGAAAGGGGATTTCAGCATCTGTTAGTAAACTAAACACACACATGTATTTCAGTTCTTGTTGCTGATATTTTTTTTATGCAATCAGTTCAAAGAAAACCAGCAGCCAGGTACCCCAATTAGGTAGTTTTGCTTTTCCATTTGTCTCCTAAGACGTTTCAGGTTTTAAGAATTATAATATAAAGAAGTATAATACCAAGTATGTTTTGGCTCTTCCATTAAATGTTATGCCTTCTTTCAGTCTGCCATGCAGATACTTACTTTTCTTAGTAAAAATTACCCGGTGAACATTCAAAGCTGGAAAGCTTCTCATTAGAACAGAAGGCTGTGGCAAATTAAAGATGAAGGAATCAATAGGTCTGAAAATCATTATCCAAAAAAGGCACAATCTTCTTCAGAAGCTCTGAGGAAACAACTAGTGTAACTATCAAGGTTCAGTAGTTTGTTTGAAAGGGGAACGAGATCTGAAGTCAGAAAGCCTCAGGTTACATAGTCTCATTTTCTAAATGACTTAAGTACTGCTTTCAGGTTAGTTATTCCGGAAATAACAATTTTTAATCCTCAGATTTCTTATATATATAATAATGATAGTATATGCTTTCCTGATGCCACTTCATTTGCATGTCAGGGTAGTTTCAGTGTAAAGAGGGTAGCAGAGATATGACTGTAGCTCAGTTTCCAGAGTCTCGTCTTTCCACCAGACTTCTCAGGTTCTGGTTGTGAATATGACCATGTAACATTCACATTTATAAAACATCTTATACATAAAAAGCTTTAAAAAAGCCCCTCAGCTCCCATAAAATATGGGTGCTTTTAGAGTATAACAGCATCTGTGGACTGCTAATTGCACAGAAATTTCTCATGGAGATTTAACAGGTGGGAGAAACACTTAGAAAATGTAAAAAATAAAATCAGAATTTTGTTTCTTCTATAGTTTCCATCTCCCTCAGCATTCAAAGAGTAATTCAACTTTTATGTTAGGCAGTCTGTTAGGTGCCTAGCTTCTCATCTTGGGATTCCAGAAATGCAATGGCAGACAGCTCTGATAAGTAGTTGGTTTTGTAACTGTTCGTTGTGTTCACAAACTGTTTGCTGTTGCTTTTTTTTCTCCTTTGACATCAGGAGTGTCAGGATAACCTCTTGAGCTTTCACGAACAGCATTTATTTACCCCTGAAATAATTTGACATTAATCTCCCCCACACTTTTTCTGGAGGAGGGTGCAATGTAGGGAGTACAGGCAATGCACTGTACTGGAAGTTAATACAGATAGGATGTGCTAATGTTTGAGGAACAGATCGTTGTTGTAAGTACAAATAAGTCTTAGCATCATCTTCACCCGGTATTATTTGTTACAGGCAGTTTGACGTAAGACAGCACAGAACATGAAAGGACATTCATCTGGGTTTAGCTCTTCATCATGTTTTTGGCAGCTGTTTTTATCTGTATAGTATGTTATAGTTAGCTGGACTACTGACAAAGCTCTGTGGAACTGTTATGTCAGTAACTGCAAGGGGAAGAAAAAGGAATGGGGGGAGGAAATTGATTTTATCATCACAAAAGAAAAATTGTCAGCCAGTGCCGATTATCATCCCTTCTTTGACATCTGCAGAGCAGCAATGACATTTTTCATAGGCATAGAACTGCCTTGAGGGTCAGTTTCCATCCAAAAGCATGTAAATATGAGCTAGTTAAGAACTCACTTAAAATAATTCTTGGTTAATTGTAGAAATAATTATCCTACAGATCGAATCTACAGTGATGCCATACCTACAAGTTCTTTCCGAGTTCAGAGAAGGAGTGCGACAAATAGCCAGAGAGAAAAAAGGTGAGAATTTACTCTTTCCTGTATTGTTGCATATGAGACTCAAAGGATGCGAGAATCAAAATTGGTAGGGCAAGGAGGATCCATCTGCTACAGTTGCTTTGCTTAGAGAATAAAAGTAAAGTATCTTTAAATTAGAGTTGCTTTGATTATTTACGTCTGTTACCTATCTCTTTAATTTGGTAAACACTTAAAGGCCGCTAGGCTTGCTTTGTTTAAAATTTGTAAAGAATCTGAAAGTTTAGGAATGAAGAAGGGTAGCTGTTGTTTCTCTAAATAAGGGTGTTCCCTGCTTTCTAGGTTTGAAGGTAGCCATCACCTGCCTCCAGGCAACTGTATTCTCTGAAAGTGAAGATTGCTACACAGTAACAGAGTCTGTGTTTAAACAGTTTGAGATGTTCCTTATTTGCTAGAACACTTGGTAATTCAGTGTTCTTTTATTCACATTCTTCTATAAGTTTCTTAAAAAGTGTGGTGTTACCCCCGCTCAAGTTTATGTATCCTCAGTCTACAATGTGACTTGACCATTTACTATTTAGCATAAACATGCATTTTATATTTTTTTCTTTGCTCCCTGATAGTTGAGCTAAGTTGGCTCTCCCAGCAGTAAGGTCGAAATACCATGGGGCTGCTTGTAGATCATTTTTAGAAAGTACTTAGTGCAAGGCTGCTTACTGGCACTTGAGTTTCTTACTTGGAAGGTACTGATTTTTTGCCTGAAATAAATTGGTGAGTAAGAACAGAGCTGGATCTAATTGCTGTCTGGTTGGGATGCAGAGTGATAGTACAACTTTGCAGTTTGATCAGAGGAGCTCCTTTCATTAAACTGATTATATAGAAGTTGGTTGGCCTGCCCTGACATACTACTGTTCTGTTTCCTTGTGCCAATTAAATTCTCGCTTGTATGAATTGTTAATTCCAGTATTAGTTGTTCTGAGTAATGGCTGGGGATATCACCTCTATGTGGTTGTAAGTGAAAGGAGTTTCCCCTGCACAGACACGTGCTGGCAGAATACTGTTAAATGTAATTAACGTGTTCTATGTTGCCCTAAGTTTTCTTAGAGGATGTTTCATCTGTAAAACCTGCAGAGTAAAACAGATGTCCCAGTCTGTGTACACACAACTTTTGAAAATAGGTCTATGCCTGTGAAACATTTCGCAGTGTAGTCATTTGTAAAACAGTGTCTACTGGTAAAAATCAAACTGTACATACTTGACTGTCATCCCGAATGGCAAACATTTAAACATAATAGTAAAATAAATTCTCTGTGTTATGAGTATAATGGTATTTAAAATGTTGCAAACATTGCAACAGAGCATAGTGTTTTATTGAATAAGTGGTAGAGGTATCTGATATGTTCTTGATATGATACACATGTCCTTGGCAAGGTTAAAGTGTCAAAGTTAACACTTTGGTGTTACCAGCCAGTGAGGTCATCTCACTGTTTTTTTTTAAAGGCTTCTGTGGAGTGGCATCAAACACGAATGTGGTTCACTGTGGGTAACTGCTCTTGATAAGGAGAGGTAATGACTTAGTTCATGGCAGACTAAACAGCTCCTGTAAAATGCAGTATTTTCCCACAGAGTTATTCTGCTGATTCCCCAAGGAAAAAGAATGCTGCCCTGCAGTGGAGGTAGTAGGGTGGCTGTTCCGTTCTGTGATATTGGAATAGGTAGTGCTCAGTTCACTGATCAACTCTGAGGCTCTGAGAACCATGAAAGAGTTGAAGGTCAAGAGATGCTTCTGAAATACGCAGTGTGAAAATCCAGTGTCTGGGTGGTATCTTTTACTGCGTGAATGAACGCTTGTTATTTCTTTGTAACATAGGAACTTGGAACTATGTTGCAGCTTCTCAGCTGATACAATTTCTTACCGAAGTAAATATTGCAACTAAGATCTATTTTGCTCTGAAGACATCTAGTGGCATTTACTTCAGCTAAATCTTCAGTTCTTAACAATTATTAAAAGCCCTTTAATAACTTAAAAAAAATAAAAAGTAAAAACAACCAAACCATTGTAGTCCTGATCTTCACTTTAAGAAAGGAAAAAAAAAATAATAGCAACAACAACAACAACAAAAAAAAACAACCAAAAAACCCAGGGCCAAACTGGTGATAGGTGGAAACGTAACAGGAAATATCTATCTGCAGAACCAGAGGATGTTTGGATTACAGTCGCTTTGATGACTACATGTGTAGTTATTAAAACAATAAAACAGGTGTCCTTCAGAGTTTCTGTTAGATGTAGCAGAGGTTACATTAATTTGTGATTTTTCTAGAAGAGGTTTCCTAGCCCTTCTTACCAGAAATCCTGCAGTAACAATGAGCATGTTACTGTGTCCTCTGTGTGTTACACACATCCATTATACTCCGGAAGAACTGTTGTATCATTCCTGAATTGGCTTGGATTTTTTCTTCTCCCCTTCTTGCCTGTCTTCGTCCCATTACTTACAAGTTAATTCCTCTCTCAATGCCTTCAGCCACTGTATTACTGACAAGTTTTGCTATGACATCATACAAACTTTTGGGGGCAGAGATCTTTGTTTTTTCAGATCAGGGGGGCTATTTCTGCAAAGTGCTTGAGCAAGTAAGCAGGTAAGAAGCTGGGATGTAGTAAGATGTAGTAAGCCTCGTGTAGTCTTTTTTACTGTCATTAGCCCAACTTCTGCAACTCTGTATACTCTTCTGCAAGCCAAAACTCTTCACATGGTCAGTCCTACCTGCAAATCTTCCCTTCAGAGTAGTAACTGAACTGTTTGGGAATAGATTTTAGAGGTACTTACTGTACATTTGATTGGGTGGCTAGGTTTTTTTATGTAGAGTTAAAGTGAATAAAGAACTGAGTTATCTTAATTCATCACAGTCATTTCCCTATGAAGTTAGCGCGTTTGCCCTTACTGGAAACAGGCTTTTACAATGAAGGATAGTTGTTTTCCTTCTATTCCTCAGCTTCGTACTTGGTTCCTTCATCTTTTGCGTCATGTGACTGAGATTTATGGTAAACTTTGCAGGGTTTATTTGTTGCATACATGAGGGTATCCTGCTGTCTAATTGGTAATTTGAGAGGCTTTTACGTAATAAACACATGAAGCGGCAGGATAAGATAAACAGCTTCGTTTGCTTGTTATTTATGTTGGCCTTCTATTGCGGTAACAACATTTAATTTCCGGCATTTCGTTTTTCTAATTCAAATGTGTATATTATTGTTTCATTTCTACATGGGGTACATTCATCATGAGCCAATTTCTTATCATAGACCTTATCAAAGAATCACAGAATGGCTTGATTTGGTAGGCACCTTAAAGAAAGACCATCTAGTTCCACCTCCCCTGCCATGGGAAGAATTGCCACCCACTAAATCAGGCTGACCAGGGCTCCATCCAACCCAGCCTAACACCTCCAGTGGTGGAGCATCCATAGCTTCTCTGGGCAGCCTGTGTCAGTGCCTCACCACTCTCTGATTCCAACAGTATAACATATACTGTTGGATACTGTATAATAATAATATATTATTTTTCATCCTAAAATCAGTGAGATAAAGAATTAACAGCACAGGCTTGCACAATCATTTTTAACATTTTTTTTATGGTACTGAACTGAATTCCTCAATTCAGGACTAATTAGGGGTATCTTGGAAGAGATTTATGAATTCAGAGCCCTTGGGAAGAGGCATGCTTTCTGTAGCTAAAAGAAGAGATAATTTACTTTAAAACATTTATTGTTTTAAAACAGAAGGCCCTTATCTGACCTGTTTAAGAGAGTGGCAGTTTCTTAATGGCAGTTAAATAAGTATATATCGGGATAAATGTGTATTTACACCAAATTGTACTTCAGCAAAAGTATTTTTCATGCTCCATAGTAACTGAAGTGCTGCAGTTGAGTGATGCTCTTCGAGATGACATCCTTCCTGAACTTGGGGTTCGGTTTGAAGATCATGAAGGTACCCAATTTAGTGTTTTGCAACTTTGTAGATAGAAAATAATGCTGTAAGAATAGCTAAAGATGTGGGAAAACAAGCTTCCAGTACAAGCATAGAATAATCCAACATATTCAAGTACAGCGAACTGCTTAGAATAGCTTAATGGATTTCCAATGTATAAATATGTATTGTATGAATACATTTTAGAATATACATAGAATAAAAATCTATAGCACAATCTGTTTGTACAGTACCTAATTGCTTGTTCATTTTAAGTAGTCATACAGTTGTATTTTTTTTTTTCAGCTAGAAAAAAAAAGTTACTGCAGAGTAAATACATTTATTTTTGACTATTCAAGCATTGGAAACTCATTCATCTGTTTTTGCTTTTCAGGACTTCCAACTGTGGTTAAACTAGTGGATAAAGACACGTTATTGAAAGAAAGAGAAGAAAAGAAAAAGGTTGTTATTTTAAGCATGCTGTAACTTTTTTACATTTAAAGTAATATTTAAACTACGTATATCTTTATATTTCCTGATAATCTGTAAAGCTAGCGACATGGAAAATTATATACTAAAATGGATACTAAAATTATAGTTGTGTTCTTTATGAAAGAATCTTTCCAATGAGAAACTGATTTTGACTTCTTTCATCTGTATAAATGAAGGTAACATTTTCAATAGAGCTAGACTGTATTTATTTGCAATATGGAAACAAAATGCATTGGGTAAATCTTAGTTGATGTATCGTGGTTAAGTGAGATACTTGAAGTGTGGGATCAAGAATTTACATGTTGCTATATAAAGGTCATGAATCCTAAAACATGTACAAACAATCCATATGGAAACTCTCCTGTGGGTAATTACTAGCTTAACGTTTGACTTTATAACATATTAAAGTATCACTTCATGTGTCTGTCTTCAGTTTTAACAAATGCAAAATTCTATCATGACAGCAAATTGTTGGAAGACTTCCAAACGCTTCTTCCCTGAGTACTTTTATTATTATTTTTTTTAAGGGAAAAACAGTACACAGTTTTAGCTGTTTCCAGGTGTTCCCAGCAGGAAAAAAAAATAAAAAAAGAAAGAAAGCATTTGAGGACAGTCTGTATGTAACTGTTGGGTGGAACCTGCAGCTAGAGTACATTTAGTCTGAAAACAATATTGTGTTCAGTACTGCCAGAACCCTTAGAGAGCTAATGTGTCTCTCCTAAGCAAATGCTAGATTTATTTTGTGCAAAAGTTTTTAAGTTGTCTAAATTTGGATAGTTGTTCCCTGAGGGACATCAAGGGATACAACTGCTTATTGAGAAGTCGTAGTGTCTTCACAGTTTGATGCAAGAGCTTAAAATATCAGGGAAATGTGATTTTTTTTTTTTTTTTTTTTTTCAAA
>VXAB01004778.1:40699-144203 GCA_013399175.1 Odontophorus gujanensis
TTTTGTTTTCCAAAAGGGTTTTCCCTGTGAAGTGGCAGGACCGTTTATTTTGGAGGTTTTTTAGGTACTTTTTTCATAGGTATACACTTCACATACAAAATACATTCTGAACAGTTAAAACTGGTATAACTAAGAATAAAAACAAATGAAATCGAAGCCTTACAGTGAGAAGTACCAGACAATGGTAATTACAAGGCACAGTGTTTTTGCTGTAGGTTATGCTGCCAGTTCTGTCTGTAATTAGATATCCAGGGGAGCTAGCTGGCTCAGATTTTATAGAAAACTACCAAATGAAGCAGTTACCTTTTACTCATTAACACTACCTTTCACAGATTGAAGAAGAGAAAAAAAGGAAGAAAGAAGAAGCAGCCAGAAAAAAACAAGAGCAGGAAGTAAGTGTTCAGATTAAAAGAATCTGGTTTTGAAGACAACTTTTAACAGCAATAGTTACTTGCAAGGAAGTCTGTATTAGAACGCAGGCTCTCTTCCCAGCCTTAACTGGGCCTCCATTTATTTGCTTTTCTATGCTTTCCTGCTCAAAATTGCTTTGGCTTGCAGTTCAGATTTGAACATTCATCTCCTTGATGGGTCCTTTGATAAAGCAGCCAACTTTGAAAAGAAGACTGAAGGTTGCAGAAGCTTCTCAGGTCTTCTATTAGCATCTATTCCAGTCTGTAGACACCATTGCTTCCTTAATTACCGAAGCAGTATCTTACATTTGTGTTAGAGAAAATTTTGCTTACATTTCTTCCCTATCCATTGTCACTGATGTATATGAAAACAGGCTGTATATTTTTTCAAGTTTCTCCATATTCCCTGTGCCTAAGCTCCAAGATGTAGTGTTTTGTAAAAGCACATTTCATACCAAAAGCCCTAACATTTTAGACTTTGAGTGGGGAGTAGGCTGCCAGACTAGGTGGACTTACAAGAGGAAAAGATTGTTAGCCATACTGATGAGTCTGACAGTACAGGAAATGCATTCCTGGTTAAAAGAGGGAATAACTTTTAGAGAGTACGACTGTCAGGAAAAAAAATAGAATGAAATAGCATATATCGACCACAAATTCCAAGTAGCTTATTTCATTCTTTTGGAAAATTGATTCCCTTGCATTGGTGTAAATTAGTTGGAAAGATTTCAGAGATGTGTTGGTTCACAAATAATAGAAGTTCCGTTTATTTTCGGTGCAATTGCTTGCATCCTGATCCTGCTGTGACCTGCTTAGAAACATGTTCTTGCCAGCAGGAAACTGTTGATAAAGGTTCTCTTTGCAGTGAGATCCTTGCTAAACATTCTTTACAAATAGCAGAATTCATTTTATGTTTACACTTAAAGCACTAAGAAACCTAATTAGCAGAAAACAGATGTAATTTTTGGAGCGTGCAACTGAGTTGTTTTGGGTTCCTGCAATGCAGCTATTTTATAAAGTTGTTCTCTGCAAATTTAAAATAACAATTTATTTTTGTTTTCCTGGACAAACACAGCTAAGATTTATTGACTTGTTCCTCAGTGAAAGTTGCTTTTCCTGTGATAAGCAACAGTGAGTTAAATGTTCTTTGACTTACAAATTATAATCTACTTTTCCATTTGCACACATTCAGGATGTTTTTTTCAAAAGATAGGTTGTCAGTAATTAACAATGATGCTAATGCAGTTAATGCATCCTTTATATTACAGGCAGCAAAACTGGCAAAAATGAAAATTCCACCACATGAAATGTTTAAATCGGAACACGACAAATATTCCAAGTTTGATGAAAACGTAAGAAACTTTTCTTTAAATATGGAGTGGTTTTCCTTCCCCATCTATACATATTTGATTATATGCTTACAAAGCTGATCTTGTTCCAAAACTGCTAGGGCAGTGTTATTGACGTAGGAGAGGAGGGAGGGAAGGAGAGAAAGAGAAAGGAACGTGTTAATTTTCTTGCACATACCTTGCTGTTAATCATCTCAAGGGTATTTTCAGAGCACACTGGTCCCCTTTGGCCCTCCCATTACTAAGCAAAATTCCCTGCAGATCTGTGCATAGGAACATGCATGATATTAGTTTACAGATCTATTATCTTGTTTCGAGGCAAGGACTACACTTGTACAACTCCATCAGAACTGATGGAAACAGCCACTGTTCTGCTCCCCTCCTCCATCCTGTGGTAAGGAGCTGTACTGGTAACTTGGCTCTGATTGCTCCTGTGAGAATAAAAGCCATTATTTGGAAAACAAAGCACTGTTTCTTCAGTGTTTGATCCTATTTCTGCCTGTCCTTTTCACCCATTCAAATTCAGGCCTCCAGGATAATAAGAATAAAGAGTGAAAACACAGGGAAATATGCACATGAGCCAGGGAGAAGATTCATAAAAACTGAATGTATTTTCTCCGTCAAGTACAGAAAACTCTTACTGCTTTTGCTGTAAGCTTTGGAGTTGATATACTACTATGATTAGAAGTGGTCTTATAACCATCTGTTTATAGATCAGTTATTATTCTCTTAAGTACAACCATCTACAAATTAGTTGCTTAAGCTTCCCTTATTTAGTAGAGGCCAGAAAACAAATATCAGCCTTTGTCTCTTCATTTACTTGGAAGGGAACATACACAAGTAGACTAAATTAACCAAGATGCACTTCATTCTGACAGTTTGTCATTAATTATGACATTATCTTCCTATGTTAGACAAACAGAGAACAGAATTTTCTAAGGAGCATATAATTTATCCAAAATATTCTTTTTTGTTTGTTTGTTTTTTACTATTTTAGGGATTTCCCACCCATGATACAGAAGGCAAAGAACTCAGCAAAGGACAAATTAAGAAGCTAAAGAAACTTTATGATACCCAAGAAAAGCTCTACAAGGAATATTTACAAATGGTGCAGAATGGAAGTGCAAATTGACAGCAACAGGACTTTGTTTTAGAAGGCAGGAGTTGGATCACCATTGAAGAAGTGAGCATATACTGATGCTCGTATTTCTGTTTACACTTTCTATTATGTGCAAAGTTAGCGTCCTGTTTATGAGGACTAACATTGTCATCTGGAAAGTCAATAAATATCCATTCTTGAGAAAAAAAAATCCTCTTTCCTCACAACAGTAGCAACAGGTTAAATGGTTGCCAGTTCTGTTTGAGAAGGTGCTGCTCAGTCAGCAAATTCACAGGAAGATTCTTGTTTATTACGGTTGTCCAGAGTTTGGTTAATTTGTCCAGCATACCTATTTCTAATACCCAGTTGTAGCTTGCATTCTCAAATATATCACAGTCAGCAAAACTTACTACTAAATGGAAACTGAGTAATTTGTCCCACATTAAGAGCAGTATTTTCCAGATGATTTTAGTAACTTTACATAAGCAGGAAAAACTGGGTAGTTTCCACTAAGATACTGCAGCTGCTGTTACTAAAAACTTCCTTAAGTATACCCAGAACACTTTGCACAGTAGAAGCTAACAGTCTCTTTGTTGCAAAAGGGAACAGATCATCTTTGTTTAACCTGCAATTGCAGACAAGTGGGTAAGTATGAGGCAAATATACCTGCATTGGACATAGCCACTAGGCTATGTTCTTTTCCTTAATTAAAAGTTACAAACATACTTGCTTTATCGTAATATATACCTTCTCAGATATCAAGATGGGCATATTTGGAGTATCAGAAAGGCCTAAATATATATATATTTTCTGTCTGGTTCATCTGCATTTGCCTTTGAAAACATAATGTTAAATTCAGTGAAGCACAGGCATCTTGTACACAGAAAATAAAATCTGTTATGAAGTACAAGTTGTATGTGACTGTTATATGGTGGGAAAAAAATACAGCTTATCTTTATTTAACAAACATTTTCTTAAAATATGGCTCACAGATGTTTTAGCTTGCTGTTACTAAGTTAATTAAACATTTTGCATTCAATATTCTAATTTCTAATTAATTGTATAAATGTGTTCTTAAAGTGGTAGTTTAAAAGACCAGCCAGAACCACAAGGGCATTTTCTCCATTCTTTCACTCTGTGAACAAAAGAGGATCAGTTGCATTTTTATACCATTTTAAACCCCTCAGTATTTTCAGGCTGTTTCCTGTCATGCTTCATTTTGTAAGGTAAGGTCTGGTTTATGTACTATGTTGTCTTCCTCCCAGTATGCTCCCCAAGATGCCTGTGCACTGGGGATATCCATAAAGAGATGAATTGTGCTGGGGCTGCAGGCACAAGATGCTGCTTGTTGGCTGTACGTGTTTCTCTGACTCCAAGCTCCCTGTAGCCCTAGACAGATTCCAGGGTTATTTCTGCAAAATGGAGTAGGAATACTAACCCTGAATCATCTCAAACCATAGCATACACATTGATGCCTTCCTGAACACAGTCTGCTCTGATGTTGCTTCTCAATGTGAAATGGTGGCAGTAATTTGCTTACAGAAATTCCTTTTTGGTGATTTGAGTTAGCACTTGTTTAACAGAAACACAGCCAGAGGTACCTATCACATGACCATGGAGGAAATTCATTAATCCATTGCTGTCATGGGTTTTAATTTTCTTAAGATGCCTCTATTACCATCTTAGCCTCCACCCTCACTGTTTTTTCTCTACCTGGTGTGTTCATAGTAGAATCTCATCCAATTGCATGATTCATCCACTACATCAATGTAGAAGAATTCATTTAAAATGCTGTTTTTCCTTCCCAGTTGCTTCACTCTGTTTCTGGGACAACTCTCCTTGCATAGATCTTAGAAAGTACAAAGTCTGAAGTGCTCCTGAAAACACTTTTGTTTTTTCTTCCCTCATGCACACAGTGCTTCCTTCCTAAATTTTTTTAATCCATAGTTATTCGTGTCCCTAAAACTCAAAAAAGGGTCTCTGCTGCATTTACTGCCTCATTAAGATCTTACTCTAACTGTAACAGTATTTAGCTTATGTTTTCTGTGTTTTGTTTGGTTTTTGATTGTTCAAAGATTCTTTCTGGTCACCTTAGCTTATCCGACATCTCAGTGCTGCTGAAGTCACCTTTATTTTCTGGTACAGCAGAATCAGCATTCCTGTCTTTGAATTATCTCTGTACGCAGTCAAGTCTCTTAAAATAAATGGGATTCTTCTCATAGAGATCATAAGAATCAGAGACTTTGAAACCCTCTCCTCTTTGGGCTGGCCTTCAGTTTCTTGGGTGATGCTCATTCTTCCACACAGCTACTTACTCTTTCTGCTTTGTATAGTGTTTTGCTGTCTAGTTCTTTTCAAAGTTGCCTTTTTCTCTTCAATAAAGCCCTCAAAATCTTCCCCTACTTGAAGTCTTCTTCCCGTACTCAAACAGTTTGTCCCGTCATGATTTTTCTCTTCCTTGTATATTTCAGCTGTCCTTGGAAGTCAGCATTGTTAGCAAGGAAAATATCTGCTTGATGGGCCTTAGTTTTTTTCTATTTCTCCAGGGGGGAAAAAAAAAAAAAAACACACAAATTGGCAACTTGTTCTGTAAAGAAGCTGCTAAAATGTTTTATCTTAATCACAAACAGGAGATGACTTCATTTTCTCCAAAGAAAATAAGAGCTTTGCACAAATACAGAGGTCCTTTTTCCGAAAGCAGCAAGATAATAAAAACAGTGACTAGGAGTCAGAAAAACAGACTTGGGAATTTGTAACCAAAAAATCAAGTTCCCTATCAGGTACTTTATCTCTGCAGCTACAATATATTAAAAATAACTTCCAGAATATTTCATATATTTTATTTTAAAGTGTGCATGTATGCATACCCACGTGCTTGGTGAAGCAAATATGCCATATACTTTTCTAAAGTGCTAGGAAAATGAAAATCGCAATAGCAAAGTCATGGATTTTATTTTTTTTTAATAGTGCTTTCTAGAACGTACAGCTCGTGTTGCTCTGTACTGTGTGGAGCTTTGTATTCCCCACATGTCAAAGAATTTATTCAGAGATGGCAAGGCAAGGTGGCGTTTTGAATTGCACTCTTGGCAAAAGGCCAAGCTCGGCAGCAGCAAATTTTGTTTCCATCTTTTGCTCAGAATGTGCTTTTTGGCTTTTCTATTGTGAATATTTACATCGGTGCCAAATGTGAATGCTGCCACACTAAGAGAACAAGTTCCTCCATCACTCCTTTTGTTTAGATACCAGTAGAAAAGTCAGTGAATCTAGTTCAATCCAGTCTTGTTGCCACTGGTCTTTACCAAGACTTTAAAGTAATGAGTGCCTAATTACACTGACGTTTGTCTCTTTGACCTTCTTATCCTAATGCCTGTCTTTGCTTTTCACTGCTCCAGGAAATCACCGATGCATTTCAAATGTGTGAATAAGGAAACCTCTGCTACATATGATGTATCACTTCAGATTATTTTCCTCCATTTTGAGCTATAAACATCTCAGGGTGGATTTGGAGCAACTTTTCCCACTTTCCCACCAATTTCCCACTTTGATTGAGCAACTTCTGCTACACAGATGCAGAGAGGAATTTTTAGTCCTCTCAGTGATTTCAAGGGGCAATTTCTATGCAGGAACCCAGCACCACATGCATAGTACTCATCTCTTGAGACAGAACAAATTAATTAATGAGCATATTAGCTATTTACTATCAAGGTGTCACCTGACAATGATCAAAGCTCTTCCTCAGCCTCCAGCCACCCAAGGGCCGGAGACGCAGGCACTGTAATGCATGGTGCATCTGTTGAGCAGTTCTGCCACAGCCCTGTGCTCAGTGTAGGTTCTCCAAGCTCTCCTTTATGCTAGACTGAGTGTTAAATCAAGCCAGGGTGATTCAGCAAATATCTTCATGCAGCTCTCTGCAGGGCAGGAGCACCTGACAGACAGCAAGATGACTCCACAGACTGAGCCTCACCTGCAAGTCTCAGAGCCTACCACCAAGCCACGACGGTCAGCAGAAACCCCTCACTGCTCGTGGGAGGTGGACAGATGTCTTTGGAGGGGACACTGACACCCAAGGACGTAAGGTGATGCATGTCTGCTTCAACACAAACCCACGCACAAACACAGGATCAAGGCTTTCAATTATCAGTCCAAAAGAAGTCGCCTTCATTTTTACAAAGCCACGCTAAACTTAATTATTGCGAAGCACTCAGCATTTGGATGTACCTAACTTCTAACTCTGAAATCCGATAATACGCAGAGAGGCCCTACCGTCACGAACCCATTGCTAACGACTTAGAACGGAACCCTGCAACCGCAACCCAGGGCGCCGAGCCCTCCCTCAAGAGCAGGAGCCCACGGAGGATGCCCGCCGCCATCTTGCCCCCCCGTGGGCCCCGCCACCCCCTCCGCCATCACGCGCGCGCCGCCAGCCCCGCGCGCGCCTCTGCCAGCTCGTGCCGCCCCCTCCCCCGCCTCCGCACTCTCCCGCTGATTGGCCGAGCGCCGCGCCGTCGGATAGTCAACATGTCCCGCGTGCGGCACGGCGGCCGTGCTGTCGCCAGCTCCAATCGGCGGCGCTTTTACTGAGGGAGGCGCCCGCTCTTCGGCCAATAGGAGGAGGTTTTTTTGGCGGCGGCGCAGCCCGAGTGAGCTTGAGAGGAGTGTGGTGCTGCTGCGGGGACGCGGCGCGGGCAGGTGGGGAAGAGCGTGGCTCCGGTGTTCGGGCGGCCGGCGGGGTGGGCAGCGGACACGGGCCGACCGTTGTGAGCGCGGTGCCGGGGCGGGGCACGCGTGAGGTGGCCGTGAGGGCCTGCCGCGGGGTGGGGCTCGGGCGGCAGTGGGGGCCGCCTGCCGGAGAGGGGCGGGCCCGGCCCGGCCCGCTCAGACACCATTTTAAAGGCTGCCTGGGGAAGTTTGCCGCGAGGGGCGAGGTCGCCGCGAGGCTGGCGGGGAGGGCCGGAGTCGTTCTGGCCACATGGGTGACCGCGATCGCCCGCCCTGCGTGGCCTGGCGGTGGGCCCAGCCTTCCCCCGCCCTCCCCGGGAAGTGGGGGAAGAAGCGGGCGGGAGGGCCGTGTGCGTAACGAGCGGCTGCTGCGGCTCTCGGCTCCGCTCGGATCCTGCAGCGCTTCGCTCGGGTGCGGTTCTGCCGTTTGACCTCGGCCGCTGCCTTCTACCTCCTCGGCGTGCTCCTGGGGGTCAACTTTCCCTTTTTGAGGCCTCTGCCCTCCATGTGAGGGTCCGTTTCACGTTTTCGCTGCTTCAATGGATGTTTACCGCATGTAATAACATCCTCCACGGGTTGAAAGGTAGAGAAGCAAGTATGTCAATTATGTAGTGAAATCAGAGCCACTCGGAAATTCTTATTAAGTCATATTTAACCGGAACGGTCTTCCCTCAGTACAGTTTTCAGGGTGAGCTAAAGTTCAGGGCTTGTGGAACAGGTCAGCGAGTAACTTTTTTTCGTGCTTGCTTCTCATTTTGCTTGCAGAAAGCATCAGAGCATTATGTTTGTGGCTGCTCACAGAGCTGCTTCCCGGCAGGTCTAAGGTGGAAGTCATAACTTTTCCTCCTGATTTGCTGTAGATACAAAAGCAGTTTTGCTTATGGGTGGAAGGCTTTCTGTAAGCTCAGGAGCCTGTTAGTTCCTTGCTTAATTTTCTAGCTGTGCTTGGAAGGCTTTTACAACAAGATGTAGGCTTCTTAGTGGAGAGAATTTATTCTCTGTGTATTTTTAGAAATATTTCTTGCCAGTAACGCTGTGTTCTTCAGGTGTCACTTGTCCTTAAAATGAACTTTTACGATCTTAGACTGTTGGAGATGTATGACCATTTCTTGCTGTTTAGGTGCCAGTGCTGTGTGACATTTGTTCTTGACGAATTGCAGCAGTGTCTGTTGTGGGACAGGTGGTTGCTGTAGGCTCCTCCTTCCCCTAAGCTTTGCATCACCATTTTTGCAAGTGGTGAACCGTCCAGGAGTATGGATTTGGCCTCTAATTGGTGGTGATAATGGTAATAGTAATACCTTCCAATGTTGTTATCTCAGAGTTTAGTAATACTATTATTTTTTTTGTTATTGTCTGCACATTGAGCTTGGAACAAAAGAAAGTGAAGGCTCGGTGCTTTGTGTCCATTTTTCAGCGAGATGTGCATCGAATGTTTTATCTGAAATCACCTTGCTTTGTCCTTTCCTGCTCCTGCCAGCTTTTACAGAACAGTTCTATTAGTAATTCTGCAGCTGCTAAGTCATTGAAAGGCAGCTGTAATGCCACTGGGAATTATAAGCTGTTTTGGGGAAAGCTTTTAATTTTTTATTCATATACTTCTTTTCATTTTTCAGGGACTAAAAGAAAAAACTTTGAAGAGACAGACCAGACTTAAAGTATGTATTTGTACCAGCAAATGGTGTCTTAACAATTTTTGCATCTTGTTACTTACATGAATGGCCTTTGTTGGAGCATGCCTAATTGCTGTCTTCCAACGGAGTTTAAGTCAGCTGCAATTTAAAAGTTATGCATGTTGCAGACACTTCATTCTGTGTCCTCCAAACATGAATGACGGGGAACAAGAATTCTGTTTTTCCTCATCAGGGGTGAGAAATATTTCCTTGCGGGAAAATCAGCACAAATAACGGAGATCATTTGTGTGTGGAGTTATTTTTTATCTTTGGGCCTGTGAGTGGTCCTAGGTTGGAAGAGATGAATCTTTAAGGCTCTTTTTTACGTAACGTGAGTCTGCATTTTTAGTTGCTTACTATAGCTTCTTGTAATAGTGAGCAGGATCATGTAACTTGTTGGCTGAACTCTGGTATTAAGTCAGTTTGCTCTCTTACCTTTTTGATCATCTTTTTTTTTTTTCTGCCTTCTGTACTCTATGAAAGGAAAGATTATTCATGTGTGCTCCTTTATTTCTTCAGCTGTGAGGTAGCAGCATTATTTCACTTTACCTCGCTAGATGATTGCTTGTATTGTCACTTTTTCTTTTATATCTAGGGCAAAAATAAGTGTTGGCAAAGCACGTGTGTGGGTTGCTAACGCAGACCTAGTCTACAAGAATGGAGGCACTTTCTTTGTTCCTGGTCTTAATTTATAGGATGGGCTTATGGGAATTTTGGTAGATATTACGCAGCTGTCCTATGGAATAATCTGAAGAGTGCTTATAGTCTAAAGAGTATATACTCCACCTGGCATTTTCCTGGTGGAGGAGCACATGCATTCTCTGATCCTCTTGTTCTAACTGCCACTCCGAATGCTGTTAGCATTTGCATTCTCCTGTGGTAGTGGTCTTTCAGAAGCTGGTCTAAAGATCAGCTTGCTTGCACATTACAGACAAGAAACCAGACCTGTTTACTCCTAAGAATGATGAAAAATTCTTCTTTTATTGTTAAACCTGACTTTTGGATGCACAGTTGCTTTCTTGAAAAGTTGATTATGTAAAGTTGGCTGTACTGTCTGTAGTGATTTGTAATGAACTATATGTAGAATGGAGGGGAGTGAAAACCAAAAGTAGATCTTTTTTAGTGTATGACACCCTGGTAAAAAGAAATACCAGTGAAATAATCTATGTAGCATGGCCCTGGAGTCTCAACAGGGCTAATTTAGATCTTGGGAGCTGGGGTAGCTGTGTTAAACTTGGTTCCTGCCACTGCAAATACTTAGGTTTCTACTTCCATGGTTCTTTGTTTTCTCACTCCCAATAAATACATTCAAGACAAATCCTGAAGTAGGGGTTTTTTCCTTTCAAACTGCTGTCAAAAAACCTCTTATGTGTAAATAACTTCTTCAGCATTTTGCTTCTCCTTACTTAGTAGTGTGTTTAGATTGTCATTCTGTATATCACAGCAGGAGCAGCTATGCACAAATAGTCTTGATTAAACAGACATTTTTCTGCTCAAGTGACATGAGAAAGAAGTCTTTGATTCTGTAGTTCATTTGAACTTCCATCATTCTTAGATCAAGCGTTCTAACACAGATTAAAAATTCATTATTTACTGTGATACTGTCAAGGAATTAGAAAATAATATGCTTATTTCTTCCTCTCTGGGTTTTTATTCTTAAAAAAGAGTGCAGGGCAGTCCAGGGGACTGTGTCATCTGTTTTTAGGGTGAAGGCTTATTCCCATTTATAATGTTTCTACCAGTTCATATTTACCAGGAAATAATGTTTTAAAGGGTGGAGTGAAAGCACTTAAATGTGTTGTTTAAAACTGAACCATTTAGGTTGTATATTATGAAAGCTGTTCACTTTGCTGAATGTTTTTATGTATGATGCTTTTCCTAGCAAAACTAGCAGGAACTGGTTTGTCTCGGTCTTAAACGTTGCCCTATTTTATTTTCGAGGTAAATAAGAATAAAGGTTCTATTAAATCATTTCTAACCACTGTATTTCAATTTACAGGTGGATACAGGCACACAGATGGCAGATAACAGGTATGTTGGACCAATTTCTTGGGATTGTCTGGTTACGGATTACAGCGTGTTTGGTCCTCTTGTGGGAGAACTTTCTTTTTAAAACCCATGAGGAATATACTACCAAACTTGGATAAGAATAAAATGGAAACATTTTCTGTAACTAGTCTACATTTCCTTATAGCAAGGTGAATATGCTTGTTTGGTACACTGGATGCTAAGAACTTTTGCCTTTTGGCTACAGAATTACGATTGCTGGGTTAGTGTAATTAGTGCCGTCTAGACTCCGTTTTTCAAGTTCATGCTGAGACTGTAAAGACTTGGAGATCACAGATCTCTCACAGTTTTGCTGATTTGTGTAACTTCAGCATGCAAGAGGCATTGTTTTATTTCCTAGCTTTCATACTGTTTTTAGAACAAATAACTGTTTTTAAGCTGGTGTAAATACAAACGTGAAGCTGTACTTTCAGGGCTTGTGTTGCGCCAGGATAATCTGGCCTGTCCAGTAACTAATAATACTCACTTGCATGTGTAATGTCCTTTCTCCTTTTGTATCTGAGGTAAGATTAGTTTCAGCAATATCCAATCTGTATTTTGCTACCTCTATACTGGCAAGAAACACAGGGAATTCTTGCCTCCTGTTGACTCATTCTGAGGCCTCTGTTTTTCCAGCACAGGAGGTGTGATGGAAGGTGCTGGAGGGAAGGCAGGAGCATCTCTTTTTAGAGTTTAAATGGATGTTTTTACTATTAATCAAAGCAACTTATAGAAGATCCAAGAAACATGGAGCACTTGTTTCAAGTTTTCTTCTCACCTGTTTCTTTTCTAATTTTTTTTTCTTTACCCCTTACACCCGAAGGGTGTCTCAAGTTCTCACTTTAGTAGTAACATTTTCCTGTCCAGGGTGACTCAGTACACGTTTAAGGGACAGTCATTCATTGAATAAGATGAATTCTATCTGTCAAGCTAGCTTTTCTTCTTTCAGTGCTGTTTTTGTTTGTTAGTTAATTGTTACCTTTCTTTTGCTTACTGTTCATCTTGGGAGAATGTATTTCATATCCAGACTTCAAATTTTGAAAAGCTTGAAGACATAAGCATGTCTTTTCTTGGCTTGTTTGTAAAACTTTACAAAACACTAGAATTCAAGTATACTTTGGTTCTTAAATACTAACACTATTGCAAAGTGATGCTTTTCTCATGTTGTGTTTAATTCTAGTAAAGCAGAAGATACTGCTTCAGATTCTGTGGAGGCTGCTAAAAATGGAAGTGACAAAAAAGGTAAGAGATGCATGGTGTTAGACAATGTTACAAGGAGGGGAGAGGAAAGCTTTTGCCTTCTGTTTTGATGCTCCTTTATCTACATAATTACTATGGAAAATAAAACAGTGGTTTCTAGGCTATTTTTTCTGTTATTCAGACATATCCTTCCTGTTTGCTCTCCGTGCTTGTTGCAGAGAGCAAAATTAGGGCTTCATTAATGTTTTGGTAAAAATGTTTTTGCACATATGATTAAGATGCTTTGCTATTGCATGAAGTAATAAAGTAGACACTTGCAATAGCCTATACAGACTTGTTTTGATAATGATTCTGCTGATAAAACTACATAAAACTGAACTTTCCTACTTTTACTCTGTCCCTCTGCTATCGTGTCTGTGGGAAAATGAATCATTTTAAGAGTGTCTTGAAGCTTTTATTTTTCATTTGGAAGATCTGTAGGAAACTGTTGGATAATGCCTCTGGAATTAAGATTTTTTTGTGTGTTTGCGTATGCAGAGAAGCTACAGTTCCATTTCAGTACCTAAATACACAAATTTGTAAGCTAACGTTGAACAGTTGTCTATTTCACAATGTGGTCTTTACATTTCACATAAAGTAGCACACACCATGAACTAATATAATTATTTAACGGCGGGGGGGGGAAGAGCAGATGTAGAACTTCACCAAGTTAGTGTGTGATGTGCAAGTTGTTGTTGTTTCACATTTGTTGAGAAGAGCAGTGGGAAAGAATGGTAAGATCAGGAAGTGTTATGGTTGACACATAAATCCTATTAGTGAGGATTTTTAACTCCTAACCAGAACTGGTTTAGGTCTGATCTCTGGTTTAAAAAACAAACCCAAAAAAACCCCTCCCATTCTTCTGAACACTTTCATGATGGCTCTTTGGGAAGTTGTGTAGGTTGTAAAAATATCTTGATATAGAAATTAATAGTTGTCAAGGAAGTAGTCATAGTGCAGCATTGCTTTGGTGTACTGCTCACAGTTTCCATCAGACTTTTTCAGGAGTTACAAAAACTGGGAAACACTTGTACAGATTTCTCAGAACTATAATCTGATAATTGTTTAGCAATTCTATGTGGCTTATGTACTAGTGCTAGTATATAGGGAGCATAGAGAAATATTTATTTTGCACTTTCTTATGAGAGAAGGCAGGAAATCTGCTTGTCATGAATGAGCTTTTTGCTTCTGTGTTTCTAAGAAGGGAACACTTGCTATCATTATTCATTCTTACCTGTCTAAAATCTGACCTTAGGTAGTTTTGCTTGAGTTATTTGTCACTCTAGTGGCAATACTTGAGATGCAGATAGTAGTGTGTGTTGTTACTGTGATGCTGCAAGACTCGTAGTATGACTGTTAATGTATTCAGATTTGTATTCAGAAGTGCTGTGAATGTATTCAGATTTGTTTTAAGAATGGGTTCCTGTCTTCATAGAAAAGCTGGCAGACCAGGTGATGCAGAATCCACAAGTCCTGGCAGCTCTACAGGAACGGCTTGACAACACAGCGCTTACCCCTTCAAGTTACATTGAAACGTAAGCACAGTGCATAATAACATTCTTGGAAGACTGAAAACATAATAGTGTTATTACTATATAATTAGGGTCAGAAATTGGAACAAATGACTCATTAAGTGAAATGTTGGCTTAAACCATGATTTAGTGGCCTATGTATAGAGGTAAGAGCTGAGTTTTAGTGTACTTGGATGAGCTTCAGAACAAGATGTTGCCTTATTAAGAATTTTCCGTAGTTGTTTTTTTTTTTAATAATTCTTCCCCCTACACTGTTTCTTTCATGATCTGTATTCTGTTAGGGAGTGCTGAGTTCTTTATTTTATTTTATTTTTTAGGTTACTGTCCAGAATGCAATGTAAAGTTTGGAACTTACAAAGCTACTCATTTGCCTCCAGTTTGGAGCTTGCATTTTGAAAGTGAGGATTACACTTAAAAACTCTTGTTTTTAGCAGACTTGTGCTTTTATTACTCAACTAGGGATAGCTGTATAACTATAAAATCTCTCAGTTTTTAGCTTACTGTATACAAGCACCTACCCAGTTGAAGTACAGTGTGTGTCTGAGTGTGACCCATGAATCTATGAACTATCCCTTACAAACGTACTTGGGGTGGAGGAGAATTTTTTCAGCGTGCTTGAAAGAGGTATTGAAGAGAGATGTATATTTGACATAAGTATTTAGAAACTACATTTAGCTCTAAGCAGCCTATTTTAGGGTGAAATGTTAAATAATGCTGAGACAACTAACTTCTAAGCTTAAGTAATTGTTTGTTTTTTTAGTTTACCAAAAGCAGTGAAAAGAAGAATTGATGCCTTGAAACAGCTCCAGGTGAAATGTGCCCACATAGAAGCTAAATTTTATGAAGAAGTACATGATTTAGAGAGAAAATATGCTGCACTCTATCAACCTCTTTTTGATAAGGTGAGGAGGCTGTTAATGTATCTTTGTTTCTTTACAGCTGTGCCTGTTCTGTTTGCATGTATATAATTTTAGTTATATCAGTAACTCATCCAGAGAAAAAGTTATATTTTTAGGTTTTTTTTTTTTAGAGGAGAGAGTTTATTAATGGAGAAGCAGAACCCACAGATGCAGAGTCAGAATGGCACAGTGAAAATGAGGAAGAAGAGAAGCTAGCAGTAAGTAAAAATTGGGGTGATGAACTACAGATGATGTATCAGATTTATTTCAAAATAAATTTCTGTAAACCATTTACCTTTGAAAAAAATCATATTTTGGAGGGGAAAAAAGTGTACATAGCAGTAGCACATGACTGATAGAAGCTGTCTCCCGTGAAAGCTTCTAAATTCACAGTTTAACTTCAAGTTTTTAACTTGAGCAGATTGTTGCTTTTGGTTGCACTGTTCGTAACCTGTTAGCAGTGTCATTCTGTTAATGGGTTCCATTCTGGTGCTACATGATAACCCCAAGATAACAAAAGGCTGGCTGTTTGTTTGCCTGCCCCCTTTATTCTGGGGGACATGATTAACTTAAATGATTGGAAATCTACGTGAGATCTGCATCTCTAATGTATTTGTGAAGTGGGATGGACTTAAATAGTGTGTGCTGGCTAGTGCGTTCCTACTTTCCTCTTGACTAGGAACTATCCAGATTTACAAAGAATGAATCTAGTAGGTAGATTGCCTTACATTTTTCTGTCATTGTTTTTTGGAAAAGTATGCACACCACTTAGTACTTTCTCTTCTTTTTAAGAGAAGCAGCCTGTTTACAGCACTGTCTTTGCCATTCTGCTAGATTTTCTTGGCATTTTTTCCCCTTTTCCTGTCTCCTTTTGATTTCCTTTGAATAGCAAAGCAAATTGTTCTCTTTTTTTCTAACTGGTCTCATGAGATCTACCATGATGCAGAACTCAACGTGCAGAAGTAGAAAGCATTCTGAGGCTTTTTGAGAGTGCATAATTGACAATATTCTGTGCACTTACAGCTTTGGAAACATCTAGATGGCAGGTGAACTGCTGCTGCATGTTGGCTAGACGTAGCCCAAGAAGCTGCTGTTTAGAAGAACTCGTTTATTTGCTGCCATCTAGTGGTGCAAACGGAGAGGTGCAATATGATTAATTCAGATGGCAAACTTTCTCTTTTGAGAGCTAGAGAAGTAATGTAGTCTTTTTTGTGTGTGTGTGTGACATTGGTTATGTGTATGGAATCCTGCACTGCAAAATATTAATAATTCAAGATAGCATAATAATGACAAGTTACAATGAAAGTCAACTCTGCCAGGTATTCTGCAAGATTGGGAAGGTAGAACAGTTTTAAAGAGCAGATCTACTTAGATTTTTAGATGAGGCACTGTAAATGATATATGAGTCTGCAGGAAAGAGGGAGAAATAGAAAAACACATGATTTTCTACTTTTTCGTTTGTAGAAAGATGAATGTTTTGATTTTTTCTTCCATTTTCTTCAATTAGTCAAATTACTGCAACTGTCACTTGGTTATTTAGTCTTTGTACAGAAGAATTAAAATTACTTGAAAGTAAATCTGAATTGATTGTCTATATGTTTAGCTATGTAGATGAACCTGTGTCTGTTAACTTCAGCAGAGAAGCTATGCAGATTTAGATGTCTCCTAAATGTAGCTTTACAGATAACAACATCTGTTCATCTATCTCTCAATGTATGATTTCAGTTCTTAAATGTTTCTGTATGTTTGTTTCACAGGGAGACCTGAAAAATGTAGTGGTAATAGAAGAAAAAGCGGAAGCAGAAGAGATAAACGTCAAAGGAATTCCAGACTTCTGGTTTACTATCTTTAGGAATGTAGATATGCTAAGTGAATTAGTACAAGTAAGTTTCTTGGAAGGGTAACTTCTACCACATGGTTAATAGCTACTGCTCTTTTTTGGTTACTAGCTAGTGCTTAGAACCATGTGAAATTCAAAAAGGCTGAGTGCAAGATGCTGCATGTGGGTCAAGGCAATTTCAGACTTCAGTACAGGCTGGAGGATGAATGGGTTGGGGATACTGAAAGTTGAACATGTGTGTTTGCAGTCTGGAGAACCTATGGTATCCTGGGCTGCATGAAAAAAAAGTATAGCTATTTGGGTGAAGGAGATGATTCTTACCATCCTCTGCGCGCTTTTGAGACCTTGCCTGCAGCATTGCATTCAGCTCTGATGTCCACAGCACAGGAGAGATGTGGACTTGTTGGAGTGGGTCTGGAAGAGGGCATGAAAATTATCATAGACAATATATCGTGGGAGTCTTTGTCATCTCTAATACTGTTCCTGAAGATGCTTGAATGGCTGGTGATGGGCCAACTGTGGACAGCTAACTGAAGTTAAACAGGATGTAAATTTTCTTAGAAATATTCTTGAAGTGACTTCTGAAGATACAAAAATGAAAGTTAACAGCTTACAACAGCTTTTCATCTGTAGTTAACTTAGTCCATAAAAGGATCGTGTTGTTGTTTTTTTTTTTCCTAAAGGGTACTGCTGTAGAGTTGGTTAAGTTCATGTTAAATATGCCATGTGGTTCTCAGCAATTTGTGTAATTGCTTGTACTGCTGTTAAGAATAATTCCCTGAAACCTGTCTTTTCTGTAGATCTTATCAGCAATAAATATCTTGAATTTATCATTTTCAGAAATGGTCATGGAGCCTGGTGTGGTAGCTGGATATAAGGCTTAATGTTTGAGAGTTTTACATGTGAGAGTTGAAAAAAAAAATTTTCCGAAATTTTGATTCAAATCTGAACTCTAGGTGCACTATTTAAATAATTATGAAATTTGGTTCATTCTTAAGAGTACATTGAATGAGCAAACTAGATATAAGTGTTGGTCTTCTAAATATTGCCTGCTCAGTAGTAGTTTTTGTCTTTTTAGGAATATGATGAACCAATCTTGAAACACCTACAGGATATTAAAGTTAAGTTTTCTGAACCTGGGCAACCTATGGTGAGTTTCCCGTAATTGTTTTTCGTGAAGACTGTAGTAATGGTGTGAGCAGCAAATTGAACTATTCATTCCATCCTCTTTGGCTGGAATATATAAGGTGGTGGTGGGTTTTTTTTTTCCTGGACTAGTGTCTTCATGCTTTGGCTCTTAAAATTTATTCAGCTTTCATGACTGCTTGCTTTTTCACCCTAGGCCAAATATCTTTGTAGTTGTTATGCTCTGATTGCAGCTTAAATCTGACTAGTTTTTTGCTTAAGTGTTCTGGTAAACTATTCATTATATGAAGATTACATGGCTCCTTTTGGTTTGGAAGTGGATTGAGGAGCACAGTGTGGTTGCTGCTTGCTATATTGGACTTGCTATCTTGTCTTTGCACTGCTCGTAACCTTTTGACAGCATGTTCCTGTGAATAGGTTCCATTCCAGTGCTACAACAAATCCAGTAATGGAAGGATGACAAATTCCATGTCCCTTCTGCATTTGGAGACATTGCTAGCCACTTGATTGAAAACTATTTGCCAGTTGTTTGAAAGTCTTGTCTGAAATCTTTATTGAAAACTGTGGTGACAGTGTTAGCCTTCTACTGCAGACATTTCTGATTACTGGTGCATGATGCTGATTCTGCTGAGGATTATGTGTTGCAACTGAAAGAAATAGGCAGTAGGAGTTTTTCAGTTTATCTGGTGCTTCCAAAGTGCTGCTTGTTACAGCCTGCGTATAGAATTTTGTCTGCAGAAAGATTAAGTGATTTGTATTGCAGTTGCTTTTATTTACGCTTGCAGAAATGTGTGTATGAGAATATAACTAAAATTTTTAAGATAGATAGTTAATAAATATCCATCTGTTTGGTCATCAGGATCCTTTGCTAGTCAAACCTGGGTGATGAGTACGGGTATGACTTAAATCTTCCTTAGTTTAGGCTACTTATTTTTATCTTAGAACTTCATGAGAACGTGTTCTTGTAATACAGTAGATCTGCAGAAGTTCATACTGCATAGCTAATATGATATCAGAAACAAAGATAACCCATCCAGTAGCCTTATTTGGGTATTTCAGCTATTCAAATAGTACTTGAAACTGGAAGCTTATTATTGTCTCATAATTAGCAGATATGAAAAGAAATACTGAGGTGTAGTCTTTGTAACTTTGCAAGAAGTTTGTCTTGCTAGTCCTCGGGATGCTGCACTCTCAGTAATGCCATCTGTTACCTATTACAACCTCAGTGAGGTTTTGTGGGATTGTCTGGGTCAGTGGTGTTGGATAAGCTATGTGTTTGTGACTCTTCCCTTGAACATGAGTGCCAGAGAGGGGTTTGCCTTATTTGAAGAGTTCTTCTAAATCATACCTGGGTGTTTTGACTTGCTTTAAAATGGCAGTAAAGCTGAAATAGGCTGAGACACCAGCACAGATATTCCAGCTCACATTTGGTTCCCAGTGCTCTCCTTTCCTTAATCTGTAAGCATTTGAGTGGAGGCTGCTGCTGCTACCAGACCTGTTTCTCCTTGACCTCTATCCTTCCAGCTCTCTATCATGTGAGGAGATTCATGTGGTTGTAGAAAGCAGATGGTGAGGCAAAACTAAAGGGACCTTTGGGATATGAGTGAGGGAGGCGAGCCTAATTTTGAGCCTTTGATTCTCCTTGTAAGATGCTGAATTTCTGCAGTCAGTTTTCAGGTGCTGCATGACTAGTGTGAGCAGAAATAACCACTGCTGGCTGCTAGCAGTTAAGATGCTTTTAGTCTTAGGCTTCAGTTTATTGTCAGGGTTCTTATGCAGGATTTTCTTTTATTAAATGAACAAATGGTCTGGCTCACGGTGTAATGCACTGTTTAAATACAGACTCATGTGCATGTATATTTATTTTTAATGAAAAATAGTCTGTTTCAGTCGTGTAAGATCAAGTCATTGACTGCTCAGAGCACGTGGAAGAGCAGAGTGTGATGTTATTCTGAAGCCAGAGCAAGTTCAGAAAAACAGTTGGATCGTCCCTAGTCAAGAGATAAATAATAGATGTCTGTTCTGCTATAGCAAAAGATATGTTTGTATAATTAATGTTAATGCTGCTGATGCACTATTTCAAAGATAAAAATCAGTAGTAACAAAACTGTAATGGAACTTTCTTCTAGTCTTTCTCATTAGAGTTCCACTTTGGGCCCAACGACTACTTTTCTAATACGGTCCTGACGAAAACCTACAAGATGAAGTCAGAGCCAGACAAGACGGATCCCTTTTCGTTTGAAGGACCTGAAATAGTTGATTGTGATGGGTGAGGAAATCTTGAAATTCAAGAACTAGTCAGTGTTTTCGGTTTGGTTGTTTTTGTTTTTTTCCAGACTGTGATAATAATTAATGAAGATTAAAATAAAGATTTTGCTGACTTAAAAACTAGGAATGATGTAAGGATGGTGATCTTAGCCTCAACATGTAGAAGTATGTGTGTATGTGTTTAGTGTGCATTTTTATTCTTGTGTCTTTCAAGTTAAATAGATTATTAATGAGGTAACAAGCCTTTTACTTCCAGGTAACTGGGTGAATTCATTTTAGTTGCTGTATTACATACTCATGGACTCTGGCCTATCTTGGCAATTTTAATTCCAACAGTACTTTTGAATCTGGCAGGAGATGGCCATACGTATGATCTGTTCTCTCAGCCTGGAACATGTTGGCCATGTATTTTGGTTTTGATAGTCTTGGCTGTGCACTTCCAAATGAATTCAGGATGCAGCTTCCTTGGCTTCCTGATTGTTGTTTTTGTTTTTTGCTTTTATTTTCTTGTCTAGTGACTTACTGTGTTGTTGCTTAGTTGTTTTTTTTAAAAGAAATTTCTGTCCCCATCTAACACGTAAGAGATGCTAAATAATTGTTTTCTTGAAGGTACCCTGACAGCCTCAAAACCTTTCAGCATCTAGTACTATGTACTAGCTTTTGTATTGAATGTTTGACTGCACTGAGCTAAAATACAATCTTGTATGTCTAGCAAAATGTACCTAAGTGAAAGGTTAGTCTATTTTGAAGGGAATTTCAGTTAAATAGAGAACATTCTGCTGGAATTAAGTCTGAAAGAGGATTCCCTTTCTGAAGTTGCAGTTCTGTCAAAACTTTGATTTCAACTCATGTTTCCTTACAAAGTTTATAGATAGTGGAGGAAGTAGAACAGGGGAACATTTGTGTGACATTTCATAGATGTTACTTATCAAACACATGACTTTGAATTATAGGCTGAGATGTTTTGGGGTGCTTAAGGGCTGCTGTGACACCATACTTTCTTAGTGTTTTGGGGTTGTTTTTTTTTTTACCCCTCCCTCTAAAAAGGAACTGACTTTTCATCGCTCATTCTTTGCCATGTGTAGTTTTGAGTAAAACTGTATGAACATGGAGAATGATTCTTAATTGAGAGAAGTATCAGTTTGCACTGCAATGGAAAGGAGATAAGAAGTTTGTTCTTTCTAGTGAGCTGTATCTGACTGTCAAGTTAATCAGAGCACTGTTCTTTGGAGAGCTAAAATGTGCCTCTTGTTGGCCACTGTTCTCCATGCACTTAGTTTTAAGGTAACTGCACTTTCTAACCTGCAGTGAAGGTGCATAATGTTCTTTTCTACTGGCCTGGCTGTTGGAAGAAACTTCAGCTGTTGAGGTGTCCTTGAGTACATGAATCACATAGTTGGAAAACCCAAAAGAGGAGTTAAAGCATGGGTGGGCTGGGGGGCAGTGGTTACTCTGAGAAGACAAGGTTTTTAGCTTTCTCATTAAGGGAAATACTTGGTATATCCAGTATGTGCATAGTCCCTAGCACTGTGAAACATCCTAAATGTCTTAGTCAAGTAGATTGAGTTTCCTGTGTATGTATCTTTAACTAAAAAACTATAATCCATTTTTGCTTAGATGTTTCAGTGCTTAGTTCCTTATTGCCACTGATGTCTTGTATTAAATTGCTGTTTCCCACGTGTTGTCTTTAGGTGCACTATTGACTGGAAGAAAGGAAAGAATGTTACAGTTAAAACAATCAAGAAGAAACAGAAACACAAGGGTCGAGGCACAGTTCGGACAATTACTAAACAAGTACCTAATGATTCTTTTTTTAACTTCTTCAATCCAATAAAGGGTAAGCCTGGAAATTGGGAAGTTTGGATTCTTATGATGTATATTTTGTAGATAAATACTTCTCAAATCTACAAATTGCTTTTGTTCTGCTGCACTGTATGCTTCTTATTGGGATAAGATAGCAAACTGTAACCCATCAGAACAGATCATTTTGGATTGTTCTGTATAATTTGACAGTAAGGTGTGCTGTGTAAATGGGATTTCTTGTATGCAAAGTCACTTGTGGAATCTCTTAAAGAAGTTGACTTCCTTTACCACAGGATGGCTCCATGCATCAGTTTGAGGCTTTTAGCTTGTGGAGAACTGTCTTCTAGTTCTGGCTAAAGTTCCAACATATCACTGAAAACTTTGTGTTAAGCAACAGAGTATTCTTCAGGTTCTTCAGGTTCTTCTGTGATTAATTAGTAGTGTCGCTATTAGAGCAGGAAAATGCAATCTGTATGAATTTGTAGAAAGATTATTTCCTGTGCAAAGATCTTTGATGTTGGGATAGCAGCTTTGGCCTTTGTTACAGCACACAAAGGGCAGTTCATAGATTTCATTTTTAAAATGGATCTGAGTCAACTTCAAGGTTTAATAGTTAACTTTTGTTTTTAAAGTTTGTAATCATACCAGTGTTTCCTGATGTGAGAAAGTCTTTATACTGTATTTTGTCATCTGGAATATTGAAGTGGACTAGGCTATACAGGCAGTACTTGTATTTACAGCCTTTTATTTTTTTTTGCAGTATCTGGTGATGGAGAGTCCTTGGTAAGTTTACACTTCTGAAATGGTAGGATAGCTTTGCCCTATCTTCTTTGCTAGACATCTGCATATCAGCTATTCAGATTCTTTGATTACGAGTTCTGTTAGTTATGCTTTTGCTGAGGTAGAACTTCACCTTGATAAAATGGAAGATGCTGTGACTTATTGGAGTAGTCCTGTGACATTTTGCTGTTGCGTGTCTTGCAGACAGAGTAGGTCTGTGACTGTCATTACTGGGAAAAGGTCATTTAGTTTTTCTTATAGCTCAGCTGGTAACCAGCTATTTGCAAGTCTGAGGTTTGAATGAACCAAGTTTGAATGATTGCCTCACACTGACATTGCTGGATCTGACATGACTTTTTTTCAGTATGATGTTGATCCAGCAAGGCCAGGTAGCCTGTATATAGACAGCAGAAAACTTCTAAATAGCTGTTCAGAAGATCAGTAGTGTGGTGTTTCTCAAATCTGTAATGTTTTTCTACTGGGGAAAAAAAAAGTGATGTGCTAAAGCAAAGTTATTTCAAACTTGTTTGCTTTGCAGGATGAAGATTCAGAGTTCACTTTAGCTGCAGATTTTGAAATTGGTCACTTCTTCCGTGAAAGGATAGTCCCTCGTGCTGTGCTCTATTTCACAGGAGAAGCTATAGAGGATGATGATAATGTATGTATGCATGCCATCAGCATTTTGTTTGTTAGTCACCGTGTACGTGGAAATAGTCTATCACTTTTCTGATTGGTCTAGTATGTAATATTATGTGAGAATAACAAAGATCTGAGGTTCCTGTTACTTGGGAGTAGGAAAGAAGAATTCATTTATTGTAAGCTCTCAATTCTTGTTTCTGGAAGGAGCTTAGTTTCAGATATTGCATTACAGAAGTTTTTATGCAAATATTAACAGAGCTAATAAGGCTTTCTGCTTTCTTTTTCAGTTTGAAGAAGGTGAAGAAGGTGAAGAGGAGGTGAGATGCATACTACATCTTTTATTGATAACTAATTATTTGCTGTAATCCAGTTTCTGAAAATGTTTGATACTTCTTTCCAAAAGAGTTCAGCATTCCTGAGTTGTAAAATCTATCTATATTTCTTGTCTTTAAAAAAAAAAAAACCAAGCAACTTCCTGTTAGAACATTTATCCATATTTTTGTGTTTTGAGAACTGCTTCGACACCAGTCAAAAAATAATTATACTGAAGCATCTTTTTGAGTACTGAATGATAGAACACTTCAGTATTTTAAAGTTTTTATTAAGGCAGTAGTAGAACTTTTTTTTCAGCTGTTAGTTGTCATAAGCCTTGAGACTGCTCATTGCCAAACATAAGGTAAAAAAGGAAGAGTAATGACTACTTGAGTTAAAGATTTAATTTAGAGTGAGAGTTCTAGTATGTTAAGGGTTCTGATCCATTTACTGCTATGTTAAATGAATACAAGCATACCATGAAAAGCTTTGCACAAAACCACTGAATAAACTAATATCCTTGTCAGGTAATAGTGTTTTTATTTTACTATTTTTATGGTTTTGCTCATTAATTAAAGGTACGTGCCTGAATTTCATCAAGATCACCAGAATAGAATTAATCAGAAGTTGTAAAGCTGGTGATCTGCAAGCTGGCAGCCTTCAGCATGCAATTGCTTTTCTCCCTTTGCAAGTTACGGTGCAGACATCTGGGCTGTTGAAGGTTAAATGTGTTCTGTTGTTTTTGAACTGGATCTTGTTTCAGTTGTCCATGTTTTTAATCTGTCCCAAATGCCAGCTTGGTGTTGGGGTAGTGCTACTTGGATATAAGCATGTGTACAACAGCACAACAATACTATGAAGTTCTGCACAGGAATATCTGACTTAGCTACAGTGGCCCAAATAAACTCTTTGGGAAGAGGATGAAAGAAAGAAGAGACTTAAACACAAAAACTGCTTATCAGAACTGCAGAATTCCAAATAATGTATCGAGTGAGACTTCAAAAATTGTGAGGAGACTGCAGCAGCTTACGTAGAGAATTTACGTTAAGTCACACTGAATCTTGTAAATCTGTTTTAAATCTTTTAAAAAGATTGTGCTTTAGGATTCCTAAAAATGCTGAATTCGTCTAATGTAGCCCAACTAGTTTTAATGTTGACAACTGAAAAACTCTGGCATACAATGGCAACGTATCTTGCTTTTTTTTTTCTCCATGGCAAAAAGTTGCACTTTTAACCTGTTTTAATTTCTGTTAGTTTATCTCTATTTTGTCATAGGAGTTGGAGGGGGAAGAGGAGGGAGAAGAGGAGGAAGATGCTGAAAGTGATCCTAAGGTAAAGACTTCGGTGTGTTTAAGCATAGCAATGGCCATAATGATGAAAAACCATAATTAAGTTTGCAGCAGTTTGTGAAAATATTAACCAAATAAAAACCCCAGACTATAGTTCCTGACTGTATAGTTTTCATCTTCCGCAGTACTCAAATTCCTCTTAAGTGAGAATTTAATGTTTGGAGAAATATAAATTAATGGTTTTTTTTTTTTGTCTCCCAAACCTGTAACAAGGAAAAGATAACTTCTTAACTTTGTCCCCTTACTTCTGAGTGCTGGCTCTGTGTAATAAGTATCTCTCTTCCTTTAGGAAGGTCTTATTGCAAATATTTTTCTGTGGCTGAACTTCAACTTAGAGTTGGTCTGACAAGTCTCAGCTAGCTCATTTACTTAGTTCCTTTGTTCAGAATTATTCTTTTTGGTTGTTCTAATGGCTGTGGGTTAGATGGCACGTGTCTGTACTCAGCTAGAAATCAAAAAGTTGGTCTCCAGCTTTTGACCTCAAACTTGATGAGAACTGGTTTAAAATTCAGCCAGAGGAGTAGTGTTCCTTCTGAATTAAGTATTTTTCAATCCTTCAGTCATATTAAAGCTAAAAATTAGCTTTAGTAAAGCTACTTGAATGCATGTAGTTCTTAAAACGTCAGCTTTTAACCGTTTTTGAAGTCACAGATGAAAAAGTGAAAGATGCACAAAACTGCTGGATCATTAGATGAAAGTTTTAAAGCAGCCTAACATGTTGCTCTTCTGACTTGCCTCATGTTGCTAGTAAATGCTTACTGTCAGGAATTAACTTATTTTTTGTGGACAGGAAATACTGTAAAGACAGTCTGTGTTGTGGAAAGAATGTAGAATGACAGAAAGGGATGTTCTTACTCTGTTCTGAAGGATCAAAACACAGTAGCGTACCTGTAGTGGTAGAAGGTGGGACAACTGAGAAACAAAATGTCTGTTCTGAGTCAAAGTATATTCATGCTAAGGACTTAATGGAGGAAGTGTGAAATCTGGCACTCTGTAGGAAGAACTGTTGAAATACCTTGGAAGGTTGTAGTTGTTACCTCCTGTATTATTTTGTACATTTCACTTTTCATTCATGCTGACAGTTCCTTTCAATTTTTTCCCATTTAGGTGTAATTTAAGTCTGTTTATCATTCATACATTTCTAGGTAAGGTGGAATTCCATTCATACCTAACTTCCAAGAGTCCCATTATAGCCATGCAATGTAGTTTGTTTGCTAGTTTTTGTTTTACTTCCTTGTATGGGTTAAAAGAAAGGGGGGAAATGGAAACTTTAGGGTTTAGATTTTATTAGTAACTCAGAATAATAGAAATAAATGTTTATAGAGATGAATGCTTTTAAATCATAATTAAAGTAGATTTTTTCAGAATGACCTCCTTGCCTTCCTGGCACAACTTCAGTTTTGCCTTTGTATCAGACAAACTGTATTTCGTAGATTCAAGATAAAAGATACTGAGACTTGTCAGACATCATTTTTCCTTGTTTCTGATTTCATGTTGCATCTCTTTGCTGTTTCTAGTGTACTTGCAAATTCTTAAATATCTCCTCTGCTCTCCTTGAGAACTCTTGTAAGACATTGACTGACTTGGTATGTCCTTTCCAACATTCATATTTATACTGCCTGACAAATTCAGTCAGTCATTCTGAAGAGACTTTCTTCAGTGTTCGTGATTCTGAACAGGTTTTGTTCTCTTGCTCATTTGTCTCTTTTAAGTAAAGAAGAGTTTCTTCAGTTGTCTTGTCAACTTTCACCTTTCTTCTCATGCCTCATGTAGAACACTACCTGCAACAGGTTCAGTGCTTCTTTTTGTGTATTTTAGGCTTGTACGTTTCTTTTTTAGTTGCTTATGAGGAACTGTATTCTTTCTGTCTCAGCATAAGTATTGCTCTTCTTTGCCACTTGTTCAGTTTGGTTCAGCTGTGTTCATTTCAAGTTTGTGCTTTGAAAAGCCAACCACACTGCCTCAGCATACTTGCACTCTATTCACCTGCTGTAGTAGAGCATCAGAGCATCGTTTGTTGTGACAACTTATATGGCATCGTGCTGCAATCTTACACAACTGTCTTCTCTTACTACAATTAAAAATTGTTAGCCTCTGGCTTTAGTTTTCCAACTAAGCATAGTATTCTGGGTTTGCCTTTTAAGGCTGGTGCACCTTATTCTGTTTTCCATTGCTCCTTCCATTCACTGTGTTAACTGGGCCTCTGTAGCCATCACTTGCCTTTCTTTGCCTCTGTCTGTCCATCCCCACAGCTTTTCTTGTATCTAGAGGAGCTTTTATTTCATGTACACCAAAATAATGGTTTTTCAGTCTATTTTTGTTTTGTATACAGTTTTCCTTTTTCAGTCTTCTCCATGTTACCTTCTTTATTGTTTTACTTCATTTGCTAGATAAATGTCAGCACTCTTCTCTTTGCTTCGTCAACTCTTTGTCCTTCCTCCCTCACAGTCCTGTCAGATTTAAGTACTTTAGAGTTGTTCAGTTAGGACCAGGTCAGTATCATCTGTTATACAAAGGACTTACTCTCTGCTATGTTTAAGTTGTGGCTTTGGAAGACTAACCAGTCATATAACTTCAAAGTAACTTCAAAAGATATTTTGACTAGTATGTTATCTTGATAAGCTGCATTGTTCTATGTGCTTGCATGCCCTGTTCCTGTAACTGCCTTTATTTCACATTAATTGCTCCGTGCTTGAATAGTGAAGTTGTTAACTGGGTAATTTAGAACACTGGTATGAACTAAAAGTCTGTTTTTGGGTAGAGACCACTTGTGCATTGATTTCCTTTGTCTTTTCAGTAACAGCAGCAGAAAGACTTGTTCTGAAGACTTGTTCTGAAATCTGTTGCTAACCTTTGTAGCATTTTTGCTCTGTGGAGGAAGCTGTACAGGCCTCATTCTTGATTAGCTGTGGTTAGCTCTGAAGTTACCTACTGTGTATGCATTTGATATCCTTGCTTTCTTTCTCAAGAGCTTAGATTAGGAAATGAGCAAAGATGGAGTTTAGGTCTAGGATTATAAGCTGGAGTTTATTTCACACTAAAACATTTGAACCTTTGAAAGGTTTTCTTCCTTCTGAGCTAAAAGGAGCATCAGCTTTAGTGCCTGTGTTGTTCCCAGTGTTGCTGGCAGCAAGATATGTTTGGGAACCAGAGGGGATCTTGATGAGCCGCCTGGCTGCTTTAGCAGATAGAAGCTTCCATTGCACATGCACGTGTAAAAAGTGATCGGTAAAGCTATGGAGAGGGAAGATCTGATTGCTCTTTGATTCAGCTCAAGTATGTCCTGCCTGATATGGTGAAGATGAATAGCAATTTGGGTTGTTTTTAAGTAACGACTTCACATGAAATAAAGATCTGGCTTGAAAGCATTAATTCACTGAAGTAAATGGCATGTCTGCTTTGGACATATGCCCTACACTCTAGGACACCAGGTTAATTGGATGAGTAGAAGCAGTAGGCTTAATGTATGAAAATTAAGGAGATAATTATAAAGAGAAGTCTACTACTTCAGACCTGAAATACCTTTCTTCCCTATTTCAACCCTCAGATCGTACAAAACTTGGGTGAAACTTCCCATGAAATTTGGTGCATGTCTTCTTCCCATAAGCAGTTAATGCATTTTAACCATTATGATGGCTGATCATCAACACAAGAAACATCCCTAGGTAATCAAATTCCAGAAGAATCAGAAGAAAAATGTTCAGGTGTCCATTCAGACAAAAAAGCCTGAAATAAGCAGCCCTATAAATAAAAGCGACAACAGATTTACATTGATTTGTTAGCAAAGGAGGAGAAAAAATTACTAAGATTGGAGGTGGATGGGAGTGTCACTTCAGTACCTTGTACCTCTCCATTGGAACAGTTTCTCAAACTGGAATCAAGGGCTCAGAGTAGTTTCAACTGCTGCTTACACATCAGAAGTAATACAAAATGAAACACATTAAAGATGTTGAAGTTAAAAAGTAATACTAACCCTGTCACCTTTCATTTGAACTGAAGGCACTGCTCAAGACTTGTATAGGTAATCTCTTTATGACAGCAAGAACCCTTGCATGTCTCTGTAGCAATGGTAATGAACCTCAGCACGTATTTACTGTAAGGTTAGTTTTAAAACAATTCCTTCTCATCTTTGCCAGTTCTGGTCTTGCTTTAGTCTTCATTGCCTGGCTTGAATTCACCTATATTTCTAATTTATCTTGGGAAATTAACTTGGGAAAAGACAGCACAAATAGAAATCGTGCTAGAGTTGGGGAAATAAATAGAGCAGAGTGTACAAGACTGGTAAATCCTTTTTGGTAGTGGCTGACAGTCCAAATGTCACCAGTAAGCTGGGCACTATGGGAAGAGCAAGCTCAAACTCATGGCTTTGCCTGAGAGAGTATCGCTGTAGTATCTCAATCACAAGGATTTGGGCCTGGATCTTTGGAGATCCACTACAAGCCAAAAAAAAGTTTTGGCTGCTGTGTGCCTGATGGGGCAGCTGTAACTTGAAGAGAGTGTAGTCATCTGCCCTTGCTGATGTACCTCACTTTTTAATCCAGAGATGACTGACTTTGTGTGAGGCTGACGTAAATGTAGGCATCATGGAGCTCATGTACTGGCTTGCTCAGCGTGACTAGTGAGATGCTTCTTAAATGGTGGAAGAATGATAATGCTGGAACGTAGATCTGAGATACTATCTTGCTGCTTATGCCCTACTTAAACAGTTGATAAGTGTTGTTAAGATAGTTTATAACATTCCTGGCTTACAGTTGACAGCGTATCTGTCAACATTTTTCTTTGAAAGTCTCTTCACAACTGGCATGTATGTGAGAGCCCTTTAAACTGTACTTTTTTTTGTCTGAGAGTAGCGATCAGCACTGAAAGGTCCTTAAGAAGGAACTTTGCAATCTGTGTAATTCAGAATTTGATAACATGTAAATAATTACAGAAATAAAGACAAGAAGAAACTTACTAGAAATCACAAGAGTTTTGGTTGACTGTTGGTCGGAATGGCTGCAATGGTCAACCTCTAAAGGAGTCTTGAGTTAGTACTCAGGGAACTGGGGAAATAGATTAGGAAGGAGGGAAATGGGAAGATTCTGAAACTGTTTCTAAATAATCTATTTATTACTTGATTAGGGCTCTTACCCAGAATGTGGAGGGGAGGAGGAGTGCTGCTATGGTCTTCTGTGTAGCCAGCTTGAAATACAAAGTAAAAAATATTTCTGAAAAGCTTCTTGATTAAAAATGTTGGGATTTTTTTTGTGTTTGTCTCTGATGAAAATGGCTGGCATGTAACTGTTAGCAGTCAAGACTAGGTCTCTTTAAGACAGGGGAAGAGAGAATGATAACATAACATTATGTAAACACGTCTCTCTTCTCAAGAGGAATTTCATGCAGTATTTAGTCCTGGATCAGTGAAAATGAGTTCACATCATTTGGGAACACAGGAAGATGAGAGAGTGCAAAGCTGAAGTTAGCCAGATGTGCTGGGAGTGAGACCACAAGAAAGAAGTCAGGAACGTCTCTGGTGTACCTGTGTAGAAGACCAAATTTGGCTGTATTTCAGTGGAAATGTTATTGCTATAGATCAGGTGATGAAGGGAAAAGTAGTTAGGTTTAGCAGAGCAGATGGGCAAATGTTCTGAGAAGGGAACTTAGTTACATTGCTTCTTCCTCAACTACAGGCCAAGTGCTTGAGTTGTCTTAGCTCTTGGTCACTGGATGCATAATTAACTCCTGCACGGCTACTTCTTTTGCAGCGTATAAGCTCCTCTAGGATAGTTAACAAGAAACATCGTATTTTGAAGTCTGTGGTACTCAAGGTGTTGTATTTTATAGCTGAATTTTTCTTTACTAGAATTCAGAAACTTTTGGTGACTGTTATTTTGTTCATAGTTAACTGTAAGAACAGTCAAGGCAGGAGCAGGAGCACTGGGGAAAAATTCTGCTTTGTAAGAGTGCTGCTTTACTGCAACAACAAAAAAAAGTGAGATGTACAGTGTAAAACACAAAGTTCTTAGCTGTTTGAGTACTTGTTCTCTTTCCCAAGTACACTTCCTTTTGCCAGAGGGGAAATTCATTAGAGAGTAAATCAAGGTGTTTCTACTTTTGCATACTCAATTAACATATGGACTTCTTGCTGGGTGTTAAATTGTTGAATAGTTACCTGTTGGTGGTGCAGAACCTAGAAGAAATCAACACATTACATTTTTATCACCTTAACAAAAAGGGCAAGGCTATCGAGTGAAAACTCAGTCATGCTGCAAAGTAAGTGGCTTGACTTCACTGCTCACCTCCCTCCTCCAGGTTGGTGAGGGAGAAACTGTTTAGCAATAAACTGCCGTAAAATGAACTAAAAGTCATACTGAACCTCTGGTTGGAGAGGAATAGAAAATGATTTGCTTTCTGGTTTGTTTGAACCTTGACCTACTAGACGGGGTTTAAAGAATGCAAATGTAGATTTTAAAAACTAGTATTGAAGTATCAAGGGAAGAGGGGAAAAAGAATGAGTGACTACCGTTCAGCCCTTCACAATCTAACCTGAGTTTACATATAACTTGTATGCTAATATCCATAGTTAAAACCACATACTCTGGTTATTTTATTCATTGAAGTGCTTTACTGCACACTTTTGGTTTGGTTTTTTTTTTTAACTTTTTTTTCCTCTTTTTCCATTTAAACAGAAAGATTCCAGCCAACCTGCTGAATGCAAACAACAGTAATAAGGAAATACCACTTCAAAGTGATATTTGAACAACATGTAACAAATATTTGGATACCTGGCCTGCAGTTCAGGATACTTCATCGCTGCAGCACAATCTTATTAACAATGCTTAAAACTAATTTGTTTTAAAATGCATGATTTTCACTAACTTTTCTTTATTGCTTAACATGTACAGTGGCAACTTCAATGCATTTGGGAAATAAGAGGTTTAAATAAAGCACACTCTACAGCCGTTGGTACACTGTAGCTTAGTATGTCAGTAGGCCTTTAGAGCCTTTTGCCCTATGCATAGGGGAATAGTCCAGACTACCACGTGAGGATTCTCCATTTTCTTGTTAACCTTGAAAGTTGTGGAGTAGCAACGTACTGAGAAGCTGAAGTGAATGGATTACGTGTATGGTAGCTGAAACAGAGCAATATGAACTTTTTTGCTAGTTCCCTCCCCCCTTTTTTTAACGTTTCTTGCAACCTACAAATCGAACTAGTGCTTGAGCAGCTTTAAATGTCATATTTATTATCTCAGTAAAACCAGTCGAATTGAAGTAATTTTACTTCATTCAAGGGGGTGTCATATTTGAGACTTAGTTGTTCATCTATTTATTTATTCATGTTTGTAAGTACTTTGACAGAATTAGTGCTTTTTAATAGTTTTTAATATACTTGAAAATATTCTTCCTGTTTTGCATAAAATATGGGTACTTGTAGAACAAATTTTTTTTTAATTGGTCTCAATGTAGTAGCCTAGACAGAAGAAATGACCTTACATCAGAATGACAGCTCTTCTGGATGAAGATGAAACATAAAGGCCAAACTGTTGCTGTTGGTGGAAGTGGGTTGCAGCCAAAGAACCAGAAAAATCCCAGTAAATCTTACTGCTTAGTGTCCAGCATGGGAAGACCTTACACTCCAAACACGGGAGTTTAGTGAAAGTGAATTCAATAAATCTGAAGTTTTGGTGTCTTACTCGCAACACTGAATTATTTCATTCCACAATTTGTTTTATTTAAGGCTCTGAAGTCTTCAAAACTACTCTCTGTTGTTGTGCGGCACTTCAGGTACATGTTTCTAGTTTCAGCATCCATTGCCAACCTCTGGCAGCAGTTGAATAGCAGCTGTATCAACACTGTGACCAGGCATGTAGAGTGCTCCAGCCTTACCTTACACATTTGTAACTTAATACGGTGTTTTTGATTTGTACAGAATAGATAGAATATTCTATTAAAGTTGTGAAACATTAATTGTGGTCCCTGTCTGCTCCGTAACGCTTCTGAGGGTCGATGAGATTCCCCTTCACCTTTTGTAGTTAGTTCTGAAGCCTGTAATGAGGGCATTGCTGCCTCTTTGGCTGAATACAGCTCTTGAATGGGTGGGTGTGCAGTTAGTTTTTTTCCTAGTCAAAAACCAGAGAACAGTAACCTACCTCAAAATTGCTTTATAGACTGATTGTCAAATATATCTGTAAATATGAAATTGAATGATGCTCTTTTCTGACAGCAGGAGCGTACTTTCTACTACATGGTTAAACAGGAGTGCTGCTACCTGGAGATAAACATCTGCACATGAGTGCACTCGTGTAATTTATGTGCATGAATCCTTAAAGGCTAGCTTTAATTTTGAGAAAACGGGAAATTCCGGAACACGGAGAGTGAATGTGCCAGTGTTCAGGAGCAAATGAGATGAGTGGGTATGAGGCTGACAAACTAGATGGGAAAGCAGTGGGAAAGCTGAGCTGGGCTTGGTTAAAGCAGCGTTAATGCCAGTTGGGACAGCCTAACAGGGAGCAGATCTTGTCAGAACCAAGCCTTGCCCTTACCATTACAGATCTACCTGATAATAAAGGAGCTCATAATAAACTCTCGTCTGTTTTCAGGTCATTATTTATAGATATAAACTGCAGCTGAAAAGCTAAAAAAGATTGTGTGTTCTGAAGGCTGCCTGAAGCCTAATAAATGGTCGAGCCTTATGCAAAATCAAAGTGGGAAGTTTGAGAAATGGTCAGGTGATACCTGAAAAAGCGCATCTCTGTCCGTGCCTGCTGACTGTTGCAGCAACTTAAGAGGGTTCAGCCTGTGGGAGCACACCGGCTTGACTTGGTCTTAGTTTCAGCAGCTTCCAACTCAAGGAAAGAAATGGCTCTTGAGGAAGGAAGACCTGAAGGCACTTCACTGGCAACTGGGGTGGATGTTTCTCAGGGGCTTTGTCTCAGGATCAGGGTCTGTGGGACCTTGTGGCTGGGATGGATGATGCTGTCTTCCAGGCCAAATTCAGTGAGTTCAGTTATCTGGGTTTGGCTACCACCCGGTTAGGTTTTGTGGCAGCTGGAAGAATTAAAATGCTCTCTGCAAGTTTCCACTCCTTACGAAACAAGCTTTTCCGGTTCTAAAATAAAGGAGACTTAATAAATTCATTCTCAGGGAAACGTTGCCCTGATGGCAGCTCCAGGCCAGCACGCTCTCCTGCAGGAAGCCAGCTCAGCATGGCCACGGCCAGAGAACACACAGGGAAGCAGAGAATGGCCTGGGTTGAAAAGGCCCTCCAAGATCATCGAGTTTCAACCCCCCTGCTGTGGGCATGGTCGCCAACCACTAGAGCAGGCTACCCAGAGCCACATCCAGCCTTGCCTTGAATGTCTCCAGGGATGGGGCATCCACAACCTCTGGGCAACCTGTTCCACTGTGTCACCACCCTCTGAGTGGAAAACTTCCTCCTAACATCTAACTTAAGTCTCCCCAGTCTTAGTTTAAAACCATTCCCCCTTGTCCTGTCACTATCAACCCATGCAAGCAGTCGTTCCTCCTCCTGTTCATATGCTCGCTTCAAGTACTGGAAAGCAACAGTGAGGTCTCCCTGGAGCCTTCTGCAAGCTGAACAAGCCCAGCTCCCTCAGCCTTTCCTCACAGGAGGGTGCTCCAGCCCTCTCATCGTTTTAGTGGCCCTCTTCTGGACCTGTTCCAAGAGCTCTGCATCTTTCCTGTGCTGGGTGCCCCAGGCCTGGATGCAGTGCTCCAGATGGAGCCTCGCAAGAGCTGAGTAGAGGGGGACTATCACCTCCCTTTCCCTGCTGGCCACCTTTTTTTTTAATGCAGCCCAGGATACTGGTTGTGGCACAAGGAAATCGCTCGTTCCTTGCAAATTCGGTGATTCAGAAGGTGAGCTTGAGATGTCAGACATGCTCCGGCTGCCTGAAGTTACTGTGCCTTAGCACATAACCTTATGAACTCATGCTAGAGATCTGCACCCTTCTCTGAAGCATCTCAGCTCGATCCTTTTGGGAAACAATTACAGCTCAGTGAGGAGCTGGCAGGGGGCAGCCCTTCCAGTTGAGCCTATAGACACAGACTGTGGGCTAGGAGAGATGTGAGGCTTGCTTTTCCCCATGTTAACATATCCCACAGCCTTGGGATTGCTGAACTTTGCCTGGTGCCATGGTCCTCGATGCACAACCACTGGAGGATGTGAAATTGGCCTCCTGCAGGTCATCTTGACAAGCTGTTGTGAATGGCAATGCTTTCTGTAAGATGTGAGGAAAAAAAAAAAGCACAAAGTCCTGCTCTCTGTGCTTCTTCACTCTCTGCCTTTTCTGATGGATCAGTATCAACAGATTTCTGACACAGAGCAAGGGAGGTGCTGTTTCCTGGCTTCTGCCCAGCTCCGTTGCCATGACTGTGACCTGTGTACGGAGGTGCTGCTTTCCCAGGCAGCGTGGTCACACCACCCGCAGCGGGCAAGGCCCTTTCCTCATGTGCTCACACTGTCCTAAATACCTCCCGCCTCTCATGGGCTGAGGACAACAGGCTCTGTCAGCCACTCAGATCTGACAAGCGTTCAAAGCGAGGAACTAAATACCTGAATGAACCCCTCCAAGGCTGTGTGCTGTTAATGAAGCATCCTGTGAATGAAGGCTGAGCTGTTCGCCAAGTACCAGCGTTGCCTGCAGACCGGTCCTCTCTCTGCCTGTTCACCTCGCCCTTACACAAGCGAGCCGCTCCACCCAGCCGCCCTGCTCTTGCACAAGCCTCATTACCCGCCGGGTTTTACCGTGGGAATCCAGACACCAACCCAGGTGAATGAAACCTGGTGAGTGCAGGCTCCCATTGCCAGCTCACACCGAACTTCCTGCTAACATCCTGCAAAAGACCTAAATCCTGACAGCAAGTTTTGCTCTCTGAAAGGGGCAGTCTGCAGCAATGCTGTCCTCCTGCTGCTCATCCCTTCTCTGCCCCAAGCACCCGTGGGTTGAGCATTGCCGATACCAGAGCCGTCCCAGCTTAAAGGGCTGAAAGGAAGCGGGATGGAAAGGAATGTGCTCATTATGCAACATGAGCCAAATGAAAATAATATGTGTGATAATATTTTGCATTTGCTTGGGGCAGAAACTAAACAGAATGGCACGATGCTGGGAAGGACCATTGGTCTCTACTCCTTGTGAGCTGTTAAATGAGCATCCTACAGAGCAAAAAGAAGTCTTTAGCAGTAAGTGTGGTGAGGTTCTGAAACAGGTTGCCCAGGAAGAGGGTGGATGCACCATCCCTGCAGACATTCAAGGTCAGGCTGGATGGGGCTCTGAGCATCTGATCTAGTGTCGGTGTCTCTGTTCATTGCAGGGAATTGGACCAGATGCCCCTTAAGGCTCCCTTCCGATTCAAACAATCCTATGATTCTACAGAATGCAACTGTTGTGCACTTGCCCAACTTCTAAGGGGAAAGGAGGGGTTCACTGCTGCGTAATGGCCTTACTGGCCTACAGAGGGAAATTCACACTTGCAGGCAAAAACCTGAGATCAGGAGAGTAGGAGCACAAGTTGGCCACGTGCACCTATCCACCAGCGTGCAGCCGCTGCGTCGGGGAAAACCAGCGTGTGGGCTGAGGGAAAGGCTGCAAGATGTTCTCCCCTCCCTCTTTTTCTTTAATTTCACCCAGTTATGTAGTCTTCCTTCTTCCTTTCACGCTCCTGGCTTAAGGCGCATTTGAAAGCCTTTGATATACCTGGACAGAAAGAGGAGGGGTGGGTGCAAAATTAGTGTCAGTGCCACAAACAGTGAAAACACCTCAAGTGGGAGATGGGCTATAACTTGTTGGGAGAGGCGGAAAGGTCGTGCGGCGCTGCTGTGCACGAGTGAATAGTTCAAGGCATTTTGATGCAGAGAAAAACCAATTAAGATGTAACCACTGCTGACATTCCCCTGAGCCGTTTCATCTCTCACCGCTTCAAAAAAGCAAGGAAAAACAAATTACATTCTTTCAGTCCCAGATTTATATAGGATGAATTGTTGCTTAGCCTATGAAAAGATCAAAAAGGAGATCTTTGAAAGAAAGATCGCCTACAAAGGATGATGGACTATTATTGCACCAAAAAAAAAAAAAAGGGTTAATAAGCACAGTTCAGGTCAAAATGTGGACAAATGCAGTGTGTGCAACAAAGTGCGAACGAGGGTTGCTTTCTCAGGCATTTCACAGCTGGCAGTAGGAGGGTAAAGCACAGTGCTGGGGTTCCAGCTGCATCTGCAGCTGCAAGCTTGCTGGAGCTCAGTGGGCTGCAGCATGCTGGGGCTGTGGAATGGATGGGAGCTCCTGCCCAAGTGAAAAGGATGATGTAGGCAGGGGACAGGGTCAAGGCAGTGTGTCACCTCCTGCTGTGGGCTCTGGAGGAGATCCCTCTGCAGAGGTGCACTGTGCTGTGTGAGCCTGGGGGGCAGAAGAAGCCCATTTCTTTGGGGACTGGGAAGGATGGCTCAGTGAGGTGCCATTTCTAACACTGAGCAGGATAGGGATTGCCACATGGGGTTCACTAGCCATGACTTTGGATCATTCTTCCTGCGTCTGCAGGGACAGAGGGGCAGATATGGTGGAAGAGGAGGAGGAGGAGAAAGATGAGAAGGAGGAGGTGAGGTCGCCTGGCCTTTCTCCCCGACCACCCGGAGCTGCTTTCAAAGTGAGCCCCACTGAAGCCATGGGGTTGAGGCGAAGCAAATAGACGCCGTAATTGCTCTGCACTCTGTCTCATCTCAGCAGCAAGTTGCAAAATGTGCCGCCTACCTCCCTCGTCAGCCAGCTTTAATTGGCTTTAATGAAGAGGTAATTATGTGATTTCAATTTTTAATTAAAGGGGGCGGTGGGGTGGGGAGGGGGGCTGGCCTCCTGCAAGCGTGGCCCTGCGGCGATGCCGGGGAGTGCGGTGGGTGTTGGGGGGCTCCACCCAGCCCTGCTTTGGGGGTGCGGGGGGGTGGATGGGAGCTGGCTGCCTCTGGACACACCGCCGGGGCTTTCGGATCCATCCCTGGTGCCCCGGGCAAGCTGTGGTGTCGGAGGCAGAGAATCAAAGGGGCAGCGAATGACTGAGGGAAAAAATCCCAACCAAAAATCCCTGCAGAGCCAAACCAATGCCTCCCCACACACGGCACAGCCCAGAAACATCTGGGTGAAACACGGGCAGGCTGCTGCTAGGGGAGGAGCTGCAGGAGTGCAGGAACAGGCTCCCATGGTCTCTCTCTGCCCCATACCATGCCATCAGGGAAGCCAGGAGGGTGTGAAGGCCTTATGGTCTTCTACATCCCTGAGGTTTGCAGCCCTCTTCCTTGGGCTTTGCAACCTAGGTACCATCTTCTCCCTGTGAAGAAGCTACACAGCTAACCCCATGGCTGTGTTGCCCCTTGCCTTGATTTTGAGGTTTTCCTTGCACATACACTCTCTATAGGTCATTTCCATCGTTCTCCACCAATGTGCCACATCCCCTGCCCAGGCTGGTGGCTCTCCAACATAGAGCTGGAGATGGTCACGCATGGAAAAGTGTAAAAGTGGAAAGAAAGAAAGGGATGGGCGTAAAAAGGAAAGGAAGCAAGGTCCCAGGTCTCTCTGTGCTTTCTGTGCAATGATTGATTCAGCTGCTCAGCAAATATAGCTGGGCCATATCGCAGGCTGCTCTCGGGAGGGCTGAGTCACGCTGTGCTGCTTGCCCAGCTGCATGCCCGATAGGGCAGTGCACTTCCTTGGGCCAAGAAGTGAAACCTGCTCTTTTTTTTTTTTAAAAAATATATCCTGAACGGAAGCACCGTGCGAGAGCTGGGCCAGATCCAGCAGCCTCCACCCTCAGAAGGGTGAGGCAGATAAAAGCTCCCTGGCTTTCCTCTCCGCCTGTCACTGTGTCCCACAAACCTCATCATCCCCATAACCCCTATTTCCTATTGATTGCAGCTTCTGTGTTCACCCTGAACTTGCTATGGCAAATGGGCCAATGGGTTTGGCATCCTGTGTCCACACAGCATGCTAATCTCCTGGGCATTGTCCAGGGAAATGGGAACCTGCATCCTCATCCTGGTGCCCATCCTGGGATACCCAGTGTTCTCACCCCAGGTGGCCACCACAATAGTGTGACAGGGTCCCAGGCTCCTGTGGTGGTGCCCCCTGAGGGTGTTCAAAAAAATAAAGTGTTTCAGGGAGAAGACATGGTCTAGAAGCAGTCCCAGCCCTGGAAGTCATGTTGTGGGTGAAGGTGCTGCTAAATAAAGGGACGTTTTCTTGGGATAAAACAACCTCCTCCCTCAGTGGTGCCACCGTGGTGTGGCTGTGGTGACTCAGTGGGCACACATTGCGTGGGAAGGTGTTTCTCCTCCTTGGCAACAAAATACGCAGTGGGGGGATCTACAGGAGAGGAATGCTTCTTCCTGAACAATTGCCACCTGAGGGGGCCATGTGGGGGTTGTAGCAAGAAGTCCCAGAGGAAGAAGAAGCACCAAGTGGTGATAAGTGGCAAGTGAGGGCTGAAGTTCCTGAAAAAAGGGGATTTTTGGCAGTAGGTGTGACCCTTCCAGGCCTCTGGAGGGTCAGTGAATGAGAAGCAGCTGAGTCACCACAGATAAGGGGCAAACTCCTTCTCTTATCAGCTAAAGATATGCAGGTAGGGCTGGGCTAAGGGCTTGTCACTCTGCAAAGAAATGTGCTCACAGGGTGGCCAGACCCTAACACCCAGAACCAGAGACACTGTGCCAACCACCCAGGGCAGTGGGACCAACCCTGTGTTGCCATGGCCCCGTGGGAAACCAGGTTTCTCTTGGAATTGACAAAGCACAGCCCATGCTGCTGATAGGTGGAAGTGCCACGAGCCACATGGTGCTAATTGATGGGTGGTTAAATGAATCCTGGGTGGTAGAGCTCCACCAAACACCTGTGGCTGTCATTGTGCGTGGGATATAATGTTCATCAAGAAGGGAAGGCTGAGGTTAGGGACTGGGCCATTCTGGAAGTGGCAGGGAGGGGAAAAAAGGGGAAGAAAGGAGATGGGCACTCTGAAAGCTGGCTCCTCCTGCCTCTATGCAGCTCTGCTTCCTGGGTTCTTGAGACCTTGGCTGTGAAGCCTGGTGTACTTTTTGTCAGAAGCTTCCACATTGTTTGGCACTATTTCTAACAAATGAATGATTTGTTCTCTCCCTTCATTTACTCCTTTCTGGACCCCTCTAGGCAGGATAAACAAGCACATCTGTTTGTGGAGGAGTGCCCAGGTTCAGTCCATGCTCAGAATACCCCGTCCTACCCATGCTGGTGCTTGCATCAAAGGCTATGACATTTCAGCTTTGTGTCCCACCCGGCCACCCGCACCCTGCCGCAGCCTTCGCCACTGCTGATGCAAGCCTGAGTGTTCATTTCTGGAGAAGGTTATCCAATTATGGGAAATCCGTCCAGTTCTGTGACTTTGACTCTTGCTCCATTAAAGCTCAGGGAATGCCTGAGTCATCCTGATGCCTGCCAAGAGCCTTAACTCCTTTTTCTCCATCCGGAGTTTCCTTCCCAGCTCTGAGGCTCGGCAGCCGGTGGGACCGGTGTGATGGTATTGCTCCCTGATCTGAATAGACGTTCAGTAGTTGCAGTGCTCAGTAATAATAACAATAGTGACCTAACAATAATGTCCACAACATAATTAATAATCATAATAATTCAATTAATTGTTGAATATTAAAACCAAGGGATTTGCAGCATCTTATTCCTACCGCAGGAACCCCCTCTGGTTACAGTGTCTCCAGAAAAGCTCGGATTAAACCCACTGCAGAGTGGGTAATACTAGCTCAGTTCTACTCTGTGAGTGCTGCCCTAAAGGAAACTTCTTTTAAAGGAAGCTGGTAATTGGGGGTTAATAGCTTGGCTTTTATGACAGCTGGCCCAGTGAGTTGGAGCACTCAGAGACTCAGTATTAAGAGTTTTTCAGGACACTGCACAGTTTGAGTGTTTAAAGCTGGTTTAAGCTGTTGCTTTCTGGACCAGATGGCAGATACCATCCTGTCCACCCCATCCAGGTTACAGTTTCCCACCCATGACTCAGGTGTGTGAAATGAGGGCTGTGGGCAGCACAACGCTGTTATCACAGCTCACCACCGCTTTCTGCAGCCCCCAGCACCGAGCCCACCCCTGCACGGCCCCAGAACCCAGGGCTGTAACATGTGCTGAGCTACCTCCCGCAAATATTTGTCAAGGTGGGGCTGGGTGTTCAAACACGAGAGGATCTGAGTAACCGACAGAAAGAAAAGGCAGATCCAGCTTTCACAAGGTAGCTCCAATAGGAGCTATTAGCTGGGGTGGTGGGAAGCCAGCAGGCTACACAGCTGGTGCATGTGAGCTCTGGGAAAATCAAACAAAATCAGGGAAAGTACATATCACTGATGTTCCTTTTTCCTTTTTCTCCCATGGTTCAAGTTGCCCAGAGAAGCTATGGGTGCTCCATCCCTGGAGGTGCTTAAGGCCAGGCTGGATGGAGCCCTGGGCAGACTGAGCTGGTGGAGGGCAGCCCTGCCCATGGCAGGGGTAGAACTGGGTAGGCTTTGAGGTCCCTCCCAACCCAAGTCATTCTGTGAGTCCATGCTTTTCTTGAAGCTTACTGAAACTGATGCATGGAGACCACATATATGCATGAGGAAGAGAGATTGCTGACAGCAATGTGCTTGAGAGTTTGGTTTGGGATCACTCCTCAGCTGGGTTAGAGATGGGAAATAACCCAAATCTTGGTGGTAACATGTCCTCCCCCCACCTCGCATTTGCTGATGTTTCGGTTACGCGATCTGGCAACTGATCTCAGTGTTTACCCATAAAGTTTACTCACTGCTGATTCAAAAAAAAAAAAAAGCCAAAAAACAGAGCAAAGCGAACAGCACGGTCGGGATGATGCACTGAGCACAGAGCTCATTCCACAAGTGGGACAGCTGGGAGGGGACTTGGGGCACGCACTGCACTGGGATGTGACGTGTGCTGGAGGTGAGGACGTCCTACTCACACACAGCTGTCAGTGCTGGCCGTGCTGAAGGTCCCCAGGAGCACGTCTCACCCTTCCTCATCCCCGCCACAGGGTTTGCAGTGATGTTTGTCATGTTCTTATGACCTCAGCATGTCGGTGGGTGCTGTGGGTGGCACTGCAGGGTCCTGCAGAGAAACAAGACACACTCAAGGTTGTTTCAGCTCCTTTGCTTGGCCAATGAGTTTGGCATGTTTGCAATTATCTCTACACATTCACAACAACGTCGTCCCTGACAGGATGTCCTTCTCCTCCAAGCTTATGTTCTCACATGTATGGATGCACTGATGTGCAACTCAGTCAGCCCAGCACATCTCCTTCCAAATGGTGGCTAGAGGATGGCCCTCCAAGCTCTCTCAAAGAGTCAGCATCACTCACAGCTGTTGGCTGATGTAGGATTTCCCACTAGAAGCATCTCTACACATAGCTAAAAACTGGCAAAGATGGACACATAGCTAAAAAGTGGCAAAGATGACTCAAAGCCACTTACCGGTTGCTGTAAAGGGGCAGGGTGCCTGGAGTGGCGACCTCCAATCCACTGTGTTTTTTCAAGGCCTGGCTTTTTGTGATCTCCAGTAAATATTATCACTGAAGCACAGCAGGGTAATAAAAGGCAGGCTGACAGCACGATGGGCAGCTGCAGCCTGAGTGGCACCATGTGAAATGGCCGCAGACTCATCGTGCACATCAGCGTCAATCAGGGATGAGGTCTCCGACATTTATTACCATTGCTGCAAAATAAACATTGCCCAAATATTTACGCTGCCAGGATGGGGTTTGAGAATGGCTCGTCATATCAAAATCATGAGCTGTAGCCTAAAGTATCTCCTGGGCTCACTAAGTGACCAAATGTTCATGGTGCTCCAGTAAATGCCGTGTATTTCAGGGCAAGTCACCAGTGTTCCCATGTCCTCAACCATTCTGGCTCTCAGTGAAGGGGAAATTCTGGGTCACAACCCGTTCCGTGGCAGCCAAGGCTGTGAGCTAACCTACTGGCATATGTTTATATCTCAAGGTATACTGTTTTCACACGGGATAAGAGCCATGGATGTGCACCTTATATGGTGGGATTCATGCAATATGACCAGTGCTCGGGAGACCAGAAAACGTGAGTCTCTTAGTCAGATTTCTTTCTCTTTTACCCAGACCAAACACCAACACAATGTCCAGGAGTGCATAATGTGCTCCACACAGTGTCACAGAATCCTGGAGTCATTGAAGTTGAAAAAGGCCACAAAGAACATCAAATCCAGCCTCCAACCCATCCCCACCATGCCACGTCCCTCAGTGCCACACCTACAAATTTCTTGAACATCTCCATGGATGGTCACTCCACCTTTTCCCTGTCCAGCCTAATCCAGTGCCTCACCATTCTTTCTGCGAAGAAATTTTTCCTAATATCCAGCCTGAATCTCCCCTGGTGCATCTTGGTACTTGACCTCCCGTCCAATCACTAGTTACCCAGAGGGTCATAGCTGGGGAGACAACTTCTGGGCAGAAACTAACACATACATGCACATCTGTAATGATTGTATTGACCCAGTGTGCCCGTGTGGGTTCAGTACTGATGCCCTTGTATGGTTGCAGTGCTGGGAGCCCAGAGAAGGACCGGCTTCCTGGAGATGACTCTTTCTGCCCCCGGCCCCTCGCGATGCTTTCATGACTGTGTGCAGCAGTTTACAGCACACGGCAGTAACACACTGAGTCAGTGAGATGAAACATGTTCAGGCTGCTTAGGAAAAAGGAGTCTTAGTCAGATAAATATTAGTAAATTGAGCAACTGGGGCTACGTGATATTGCTGATTAATACGTGGCTTGTGTACGGCATGAAAAACTCTCACAGATTGAGGAAAGATGCTTCCGCTGCTGCCCTTGTTTAAGTTAACCCCAAACCAGCTGAAAAGCTCCAGCCCTGCTGCATTTCATTCTCTGTAATCATTAAACAAACAGCCTTGGTGGCCTCCATCTGTCTTGTTGAGACCTTCCCAAGTGAGGTGCCCCAGGACAAGAGCATCTGCCCCTGCCTCGCCCAGCTCTGCCCTGAGACGTGAGCTGCTCTGCCCAGGTCACGGGTTGGGGGATGATGGCACTGCTGGGGTCAGGATGTTTGTGAGGGTGGAGGATGATAACAAGCTGTAACTGTAAAATTCCCAGTGTGCTTGAGGAATACTCACATTAAATTCTGACTATCCACATATATATAATGAATGTATAAAGGAATCCAAAAATATGAAGGAAAAAAAAAGAAAAATAATGTGAAAAGCATGACAAAATGCTGCTGGTCACAGTTACTTCTCCAGTTTCACCCTCCCTGTTTGTAGCTATTCGGTGTGTTGTTCTTTTTAATCCAAGATTTCAAGGGACCCGATGCTCACTAATCCATTGCCATGGGTGCCTGTGAGTACAGCCGCCCTCTGACACAAACATTGAAACTCGGAAGGCAGCAGTTTACGAGGTGAGAGCGTATGTTTCCCCATTACTAATTGACTTCAGCTGGCAGGATTGCAACCTCAAGCCATTAAGCAGGCTTTTCTTCTGCAGATGTCAGGTTTAAAGGAAAGGAAATTATTATGTATATATAAAAAAAAAAGTCATATGGCCTCAATTCTCCACTTCCTGCTGGGGAGGGGTAATGCTGACTGAATCGGTGGTCCTTGGCCAGCACAGACCCATTGCAGGGGATGCACACATTACTAGGATCATAGCAGCTAAATAGCAACGTGAAAAATAACATTACAGCAGTGGAAATGCTGATAGCATGCAGGGCATGAGTAAGGGGTGAGAGCCGCCGCACATCCCTGGGGGGAGATGCTGGGCTGGGCTGGGCTGAATTGCATCACTACCACCAGCTGGAGACCCCATTGCAGGGTGAGTGAGGAAAGCTGCAGAGGAGATAAGTCACCATCTCCTTGTTAAAATAATATTATTTTTCATTTTTCTTGTTGTGAGCCCTGAATGCAGCATTCTTCCCGGCACCACCCGTGTAGCTGCTGTGCTGTCACCATGACTCGTGTAACTAAGGCAACCTGCTTTTGCCAGTGGGAGGATACACAAACCCCAAATCTGAAACGATGACCAGATCCCTGTTCTGGAGCATGCACTGCACCACGACACACAGCAACACAGCCTCCTGTGGGCTGGGAGAGGGGTGCTGCAGTGGGAGGGGGCAGCATCCTGCTGGGCTCTGCAGGTGGGAGATGGATGTGGATGCTGCTTCAGTTCTGTTTTATTCTAGGAAGGGACACCCACGAGTAGTCAAACTGCACTTGGGAACATCACACTTGTCCCGCATTCCAGTTCAAGGGCTGTTAACTCCTTGTCAATGCCTTACCTGATTCATTTTTTATCTACACTTTGAGCATTTTTTTTTCCCATGACAAACTATTTTTTTCCTAGCAGTGCTCTGCGTATTAGGTACCAAGACATGCTGATGGCCGTGGCAGCAAAGGTTCTATGCTTCTCAGTGTGATGGATCACTGCAGATCACCCCGATGAAAGCTAAAGCAGGAAGATAAACCACAAAGGGGGCTGCTGACCCCCCACCCACAGGTGTGAACCTCACTGAAAAGCAGATTTTGCTTTTTACCAGACCTTTTGAAGCAAGGTGTGCACAGACATGCTGCATCCCACAGCCTTCCAGACCGGGGGCCTTCCTGCAGCTGTTCCTTGTACCTCTCTTTTTATTTCTGCCAGGTTGCTCTGTTTGAAGTGGTGTCCCATTTCCTGTCCACAAAGACCCTTCCCTGCTGTATTTTGGAGCCCTTTTTAGAATAATATAATAATGAAAATTCAGCTTAGGCTCTAGCTCTGGTCCTACCAGCTTCAGAAACTGCATTCTTATGGGGTCTTTTGGGCAGGAATTTCAATGTTTCAGTGTCCAGAGCAGAATTTGTCCAATTGATGTCAACCCAGACTGTTCCCTTGCTGTAAGGAAAAGTTAAATTTTGCTAAAGTTAGATTAATTGGCTGCTGTTGGCCAGTCGTGCTGCATCAGGTGAACCAGCTTTGTAAAGAGCGGCAAAATCAGTGGTGCGCAGAGGAAGAGATGCCAGCACTGCTGGGTGCCACCTTCTGATGCTGTGGCTTTCCCTGATGGCCCCATGGTGGTTGGCACTGTCTGGACCCTAGGAAACCACGGAGCTGACCCTGGGAAGAGGGAGTGGGTCAAAGGGAAGAAAATGGGATAAATGCAGCGATTGTGGGGGACAATGAGAAAGACGAGGGTGGGCAGCGCTGATGCAAAAACGGGTATAGGTAGGGTACCCCATGGAGGCGATGAGGGAAGGCCTGGTGGTGATGCCGCATGGATGCACAGCTGAAGTGAGCAGTCTTGGCCTGGACCAAAATCAGAGGCTGGGGTCCAAACCGGGCTCCCGCAGGGCTCCTGGGGAGGGGGGAGACGGCGCTGGGGCTGAGCACGCTTCGGAGAGGAGACGAGCTGCTGCAAGGTGGAGTCCAGCACAGCCATCCCCTGCACGGGAACACAACGGGGACACCGAAGTGAGTGTACCGCGACGTCGCGCTCCCACGCAGCCCTACAGATCGGACCCCGCCTCCGCGTGGGACTCAGCCCGGCGGGGCGGAGCGGAGCACACCGCGGCCAGAGGCGGGCGGGAGGTGGAGCGGCGAGGAGGAGGTGGGCGGGCTCCCGGGGGAGGCACCGGAAGGTGCCCGGCGCTGAATCATTGCAATAAATTGGTCCCGGCACGGCCAGGATCGGTCATCGCCGCTCGAGACGCAGAGGGAGCAGTACAGCCCGGGGAGCCGGAGCCGGAGCCGGGAGGGAGAGAGGGAAGGACGGAAGGATCATGCGAGGGAAAGAACGAGGATGAAGATGCAAGCCGAGGTGATCCGCGAGGGCGAGCTGGAGAAGCGGAGCGACAGCCTTTTCCAGCTGTGGAAGAAGAAGCTGGTGGTGCTCACCAAGGACAGCCTCAGCCTTTTCCCCGACGGGCACAAGCGGGCCAAGGGCAAGGAGTTGGGCTTCGGCTCCATCCTCAAGGTGGACTGCGTGGAGCGCACGGGCAAATACATCTACTTCACCATCGTCACCAAGGACCGCAAGGAGATTGACTTTAGGTGCCCGGACCAGAGCTGCTGGAACGCCTCCATCACCATGGCCCTCATCGATTTCCAGAACAAGAGGGCCATCCAGGACTTCAAGAGCCGCCAGGAGATGGAGCAGGCGGCGGGCACCCAGGAGCGGCGGCTGGCCCGGGCGCCCTGAGCCCCCAGGTGAGCCCTCACCCCCACTCCTCCCACCCTTAACAAATCCACAGAGATACCTCTAACCCCCTGCACACCGATCCTTACCTCTGTATCCCCTGCATACCGTGGTTTCGGGGGAGAGATGGTGCCACCGCACGGCAGTGGGGTTCCCACGGCCGCTCCTCGTGTTTCCCAGCGCAGAGCCGGGTGCCGCACCCTGAGCGCAGCATGTGCTGTGCCTGCAGCTCTTGTGCCCGACTCCTGGGGCTCGCTCACCCTTCCCGAGCCCAGCGCTGGCGATTCTGAGCGGTAGCCAGACACGTGCCTGTGGCAGAGAGTTTATCGGGGTAGGAAATGGCACTCAGCAGTGCTTTCCTTGCCCAGCGCCCTATAGAGACACCCCAAATGCCGCGATGAGTTCCGAGCGCTTCCTCTCCCTTCAAAGCCCTTCATTTTTGTTCTTCCCCTGCCCCTTCATTTAACTAACCTGCTTCCCTCTTGCTGCCTTCAGAGCGTACCGCTGGATGGTAAACCAGAGCAAGTGTCTTGGACTGAAAAGGGACAGGGTACCAATGAAGGAAAGCGTGGAAGACAGCTGGGAGCAGCTTGGTTTTCTCCAGGCCTGTGGAGGCTGCTGAGCAAAGAGCCCCGGGCTTTGCCTGTGATGCATTTTGAAAAAAGAAAAACCAAAGACTTTTTGTACGGGACTTCCAGCGAAGCGCCCACGTGCTTTGGGTGGCGCGGCTTCGCAAATGGTTATCTTCTATTTATGAGATGTGAGGAAGATTCAGCACCGACTGGTGGTGCTCGACGCAATTTAAATTATTTGTAGTATCTATATTTGTATTTATTTTGATGAATGTCTTTCAGCAGTTATTGGTCTTAATATTGCTTTTGCATTCATATGTCCATTCCAAATAAATTACTTGAAATGTTCACTTTTTATTACTACACGTGGTGGTGCAGTGACTTTGTGGGTGCTGTTTGTGGTGTGGGAGCTGTAAGGCAGCAGTGGGATCACCACTTTGGCAGCCCAGATGGGCTGAAGAAGCTCCTGGTAATCCCTCTGCAGGGGACAGCATGGAGGAAAAGTGCATTGAGGGCCAGTGCAGGAATTCAGGAGCTGTCCGTGTGCTCGCTCAGGGCTTTTTTGGAGTATTTCCCCATGTAATTGAGTAATGGCAGCTAAAGATGGCACAAGAACTCCCTGCAACTATACCATGTTCTGCCTGCCCCCAGCTCCAGTTTAAAAGAAGCGCCTGGGAAGGAGGGAGGCACTCTTTTCCTGCAGTCCAAGCAGCTGTGCTCTTTCGGAAAGAGGAACGCAACCTGTTAAGTTTTGTCTCTTAAGTGTTACTCCCCAGCAGTGCTCAGCTCCATTTGCAGGCAGGACTGCAAAGAGTTCTCCGCAAATGCTCCAGACTTGATTATCTCCCTTTAAGTAACCTTTTCCTGCTGCTACTATCAGTTAGTTCTTGCATGAGACTTTATACTGGAGGCAGCTGTGAAGTTAGGAGTTATGAGCAGCCTGCAGTGAGAGCAGGAGGGGCTCAGCGTACGGTTGTGCCTCCAGCACAAGAATACCAGAGAACACACAACACTGTTGCTTTCTTTATTCCTCTGAAAACAGGAAAGAGGCAGCTTATGTGACTTAGTGGCTTTTTGTCTCTCCCAGTGAGATTTTGCTCTTTAAGAGATAAACAAACAAACCGAGGTTGACAATGAACTGCAAGTAGCCAAAGGAGGAGACTCCGAAATTCTTGTACAGAATGGCACCGATGGTTGGGCCCACCGTCCTCGTCAAGGGCTGGACTGAGGCGCAGATCCCCAGCATGGCCCCTAGGAGAGACAGCAGAAATGTCAGGATGAGGGCTAGTGGTCTCCCCCTGCTGTGGTAGGAAGTGGCCTCAAACCATCTCTGAGAGCCTTTTGCACTGGGAGATGCTCCCAAAACCAATGGGATGGGATGGGAGCAGCTTCCAGGGACGCTCTGAAACCTCCCAGAGCAAAGCACACAGCTCCTTTCAGTATCATAATCAGCAGCTGTGGGGACCCAAGGGGTCCCAGCCCACCCAAGCAGCTATCACCGTGTATTCTCTTTCATGGGACAGAAGAACAGCTCTTAGGAGTGCACCAGGAACAAGAAAGGTCTAACTAGATCTTGAAGAATAGCTAACTAAAAACAGAAGTAGAGACTGAGCCCCCGTCAGATCACCCCCACAGCCTTGTGAACAGAGTGGATGTTTCAAATTGGATGGCAATGGGAGCCCTTCACCTGGCTCGGCTGGTTCTCTTTCCAACAGAGCATGCATTTGCATGGTGAACAGGAGGAGGGGAAGCACCTCCACTGGGGCAAGAGCGGGTTTTTNGAAATTCATCCTCTTGAAAGGCTAGGCTCTCCTTGTCAGGACTGTAACACATTGCTCAGAAAGATGATTTCTATTTAATGGGCTTAAATTAGATCCCTCGTGTCGGATGCCCTGGAGCTTTGAGACACTGTAAATCAGCCCTTGCTCCATTTCCAAGCAGTTCACGTGATGGATCCTAGTTGACTTCAGACCTTTAACAGTAATAAGTCACCACACCAGCAAAAAAAGTGTCTCCTCTCCTCTCTTCCCCTCTCCTCTCCCCCATGCTGGAGGGGTGGGGGGAGGGCAGTGGCTGAGCCTCACTGCAGGCTCTTCTCCTCAGGCTTTGCGCCTGATGTGCAAATCAAATCATGAGATGTAGGTTCAGGATGATGCTCTGCTTCCTCCCTGCCTCCACACATCGAGCAGGAACAAGACCCCCATTCTCGGGGGACAAGGAGCGCTTGTGTGGCTGCGGGCCCCGCCTTGGCTTGGGGCTGCACTCCCACCAGCTCACACACCCAGCGGAGCGGCACACATGTGTGCAGTGCAACATTTTCCCTTCCTGCCTTTGAAGATGGGGAGGGAAAAAAAAAAAATCAAAGGGAAACGAATGAAATCATTTCCACTCCGTTTCCTTCTGTGGAATTCATCACCGTCTGTAGGAGTGGCCATAGATGGGTCCTCTGCAGAGCCACTTTTGGGTTGGCAGAGGAAGGAGCCACTCGTTAGCTGCTGTCCCTTTGGGTGCAGCACCCCTGTGCCAGGAGTGGCATTTCGTGGTGGCACTGCCCCCAGGGACACCCACGCCACAGCTGCTGCAGGGAGGCAGCTTGCAGGGCCACAGCTCTGCTGCGTCAGGCATTCCTGCCCTGCCTGGGAACAGAGCCTCCTCCCAGGGGAACAGCACAAGGAAGAAGTATGCTGTAAGGGTGAGGGGCACGAAGGATCAGTGAAGATGGTTCTCCTTCAAGGCTGTGATCCTCCATGCCAGCTGTGTCTCTCCTTATCATGCCAGGTTTTGATCCAGGAGCACTTGGCATGGCATCAGCCTGGGATGGATGGGCACAACAGAGTCCATACCCTCCCAGTGTCCCAAGACATGCTCCTGCCATCCCATGGGCTATCTCCATCCTGCCCATCTGCATCCATCCCATCCTGTTGTAATAACATACGCACGTGGGGACCAGGGTGAAGCAACTAAACCAATTTTCCCCTCTGACTGAATTTTGCCTCCAGGCTTTAACAGACGAGCAATGCTCCATTTTTCCTTACAAAGCCCCTTTAAGCAGAATCTGGATGAGTTCCAGCCTTGCTTCATGCCCTAGAGCCCTTTGGTGCCCTTCCTCCAGCATTTCCCCTCCCTGATGAGTGCTGCTCCAAGCCATGAAGCAGATTTGCTCCCTTGCCTCCACACAGTCCCAGGGCTTCCCTCCCAGGTGGAAGCACAGTGCCTGAACACTGTGGGATCCCAGCATTTGTAGCAGAATCATAGAATCATTTGTGTTGNGGATGCAGCCACAACCTTGGGCTTCTCTCCATGGAGGCCAGAACTCCACTGGTCCACACAAAGTATGGGCAAGCTGTGCAAGGAACTTATGTGCCACTCCGAAATGTTGTTCTCAACCATTCTTCTTAATACCAGTACTGAGCTACTGGCATCACTCTTCTACCAATACATTACTTGGATCACCAGCAGTCACATCCAGGAGAGGGGAGAAGCTGTCCTGCTTGTGAGGTGTGGATCCTAGTGTGCTATCTATATGGCTTAGAGCAGTGGGTGACCATGGAGAAATGATCCCAGCTTGGAGGGAGGACAGGCAGACGTGGGGTGGTGTCACACTGGCCTGGAACTGTTGAAATTCTGTCAAAAATGCTTAAAATACTTGCGCAGTGAGCCTGAGCTGAGCGTGTAGGTGTGACATACAGAGAGAAAAGTCTCCCTGAAGAGCTGCCCAGCTCCTCCTGCGCATGGGAACAGCAATGGGTGGGACCTCAGCCTGACCCTTTGCCAATGGGAACAATCCCACAGCCACCAAACTTTCAGGGCAGGTTTTGCAATTATTTTTTTTTCCCTCTGGGTATTTGAATTAAACTAATTACTACGTGCAATTGCCAAACTGGCTCTCATGAGTGAGAAGGCACTCTTTTCTTTTCTTTTCTTTTCTTTTCTTTTCTTTTCTTTTCTTTTCTTTTCTTTTCTTTTCTTTTCTTTTCTTTTCTTTTCTTTTCTTTTCTTTTCTTTTCTTTTCTTTTCTTTTCTTTCTTTTCCTTTTCTTTTCCTTTTCCTTTCCTTTTCTTTTTCTCTTCCTTTTCCTTTTCTTTTCTTTCCTTTTCCTTTTCTTTCCTTTCCCTTTCCTTCTTTTTTTTCTTTTTCTTTTCTTTTTATTTATTTATTTATTTATTTGAGCTGAAATTCATCCTCTTGAAAGGCTAGGCTCTCCTTGTCAGGACTGTAACACATTGCTCAGAAAGATGATTTCTATTTAATGGGCTTAAATTAGATCCCTCGTGTCGGATGCCCTGGAGCTTTGAGACACTGTAAATCAGCCCTTGCTCCATTTCCAAGCAGTTCACGTGATGGATCCTAGTTGACTTCAGACCTTTAACAGTAATAAGTCACCACACCAGCAAAAAAAGTGTCTCCTCTCCTCTCTTCCCCTCTCCTCTCCCCCATGCTGGAGGGGTGGGGGGAGGGCAGTGGCTGAGCCTCACTGCAGGCTCTTCTCCTCAGGCTTTGCGCCTGATGTGCAAATCAAATCATGAGATGTAGGTTCAGGATGATGCTCTGCTTCCTCCCTGCCTCCACACATCGAGCAGGAACAAGACCCCCATTCTCGGGGGACAAGGAGCGCTTGTGTGGCTGCGGGCCCCGCCTTGGCTTGGGGCTGCACTCCCACCAGCTCACACACCCAGCGGAGTGGCACACATGTGTGCAGTGCAACATTTTCCCTTCCTGCCTTTGAAGATGGGGAGGGAAAAAAAAAAAATCAAAGGGAAACGAATGAAATCATTTCCACTCCGTTTCCTTCTGTGGAATTCATCACCGTCTGTAGGAGTGGCCATAGATGGGTCCTCTGCAGAGCCACTTTTGGGTTGGCAGAGGAAGGAGCCACTCGTTAGCTGCTGTCCCTTTGGGTGCAGCACCCCTGTGCCAGGAGTGGCATTTCGTGGTGGCACTGCCCCCAGGGACACCCACGCCACAGCTGCTGCAGGGAGGCAGCTTGCAGGGCCACAGCTCTGCTGCGTCAGGCATTCCTGCCCTGCCTGGGAACAGAGCCTCCTCCCAGGGGAACAGCACAAGGAAGAAGTATGCTGTAAGGGTGAGGGGCACGAAGGATCAGTGAAGATGGTTCTCCTTCAAGGCTGTGATCCTCCATGCCAGCTGTGTCTCTCCTTATCATGCCAGGTTTTGATCCAGGAGCACTTGGCATGGCATCAGCCTGGGATGGATGGGCACAACAGAGTCCATACCCTCCCAGTGTCCCAAGACATGCTCCTGCCATCCCATGGGCTATCTCCATCCTGCCCATCTGCATCCATCCCATCCTGTTGTAATAACATACGCACGTGGGGACCAGGGTGAAGCAACTAAACCAATTTTCCCCTCTGACTGAATTTTGCCTCCAGGCTTTAACAGACGAGCAATGCTCCATTTTTCCTTACAAAGCCCCTTTAAGCAGAATCTGGATGAGTTCCAGCCTTGCTTCATGCCCTAGAGCCCTTTGGTGCCCTTCCTCCAGCATTTCCCCTCCCTGATGAGTGCTGCTCCAAGCCATGAAGCAGATTTGCTCCCTTGCCTCCACACAGTCCCAGGGCTTCCCTCCCAGGTGGAAGCACAGTGCCTGAACACTGTGGGATCCCAGCATTTGTAGCAGAATCATAGAATCATTTGTGTTGGAAGGGACCTTTAAAAATCATCCCATCCAGCTCCCCTGCCATGAAGGACAAGTAGAGGCAATCTTCAACTCTACAAATAAACTACTGGAGTGACATTTAGAAAAGCTCTTCATCCAGAAGCATCTCCAAAGTGCTTTATAAACTTCACTAATGGACTCTAAATCTGATTCTCGGTAGGGTCCTGCACAGAGATATCTTTGTCAACTGAAGAAACACTGCATGTGTGAAGATTTGTGTCTCCCTGTGCAGAGAAATGCAGTGCCTGTTCACAGAAATATAGCCAAAGGGAAGAGAGCAGGGGCAGGGACTGCATGAGGCTGGAGGCAAAAAAAAACTCACCTTGGTGCTGAGTTAGGGATGATGGCACTGGGGAGAGTGTCTGATTTGTGAAGGAATGGCTCACAAAGAACAAGGCCTATCAGGTTGGACACTTCACCTTGGGTAAATGGGACTGTAGGTCTAAGCCTAATAAAAACCCAGAGCCTGGTGACAGCGTGGTGGGAATGGGAGCTCCAGAAGCGAGTTGCTTACTCAGCATTGTTCAAACACCACTAGCTGATGGATACAAAAAAGGGAAAAAGATGTGTTTGATGTTTGTGATGAGCCTTACCTGTGTCAGAGGAGGGCACAGCCTTGGTGAGGATGCTGTCGGTGATGGTGCCCATCACATTGAAGGCAAATACCAGTGGCACCACAATGATGCAGTAATGCCATACGGTTCTCATCAGGGCCTAAGCAACAAGACACAGTGGAATATGGATCATTAGAGAGCACAGAGAACAGCTTTGCAACAAGAAGAAATCCAGAAAACTATCTCAAGCCAAATCCATGACTTCTAGGTAAATTGTGGGAGCCACAACTGATCTGTGATAGTGCAGTTTTGGCCATCTCAAGGTCTTCCATCCATTTTTTTCCACTGTTTTTCCACATTTTCCTCTGATTCCTACTCTTTTATCACATCTCCCTTGTTTTCCACTTGTTTTCTATGGTTTTCCCTGGATTTCCTTATTTTCCCTGGTTTTCCTTTGCATTCTCTCATTTTTTTTCTTTTTTTTTCTTTTTTTTTTTTTATCTTTTTTCCCTCATTTTCTCTGCTTTTTCCTTGTTTTCCAATATTTTTTCCAACATTTGTGTGCTGGGAATCATTCTAAGGATGCAGCACAAGGAGCAGCCCCTGCCCTGTAATCTGGCAGCACATTCTCCAGCACTGCCGTGGGTATTTTTAGTGTCTGGGAATTAGTGACATCCCCGCACCCTCCCTCAGGACTTCTGTCTCTTGTCCAAGTCCTAAGGAGACGTTCTGCAGCAGATGCATATGGTGTACTTCAGGAAGCCTCCATTACTTATACAAAACTGCCTAGAGAAGGCATTTCAGTTCATTATCATAAGTAATTAAAACCAAACTAAGCTTGTCAAAATAAATGAACCTGGAGCATTATGTAATACCGTACCTTTGGGATTTCTAATCCTGTTCTTCTGCTTCCTTACTAATAAATTCATCAAGTTCAGTAATCTGCAATAGGTCTTCTGGCCATAAGGTTCACATTAGTGAATATAATTAGGGAGAGTAATGATTTCGTTATTGCACACATTCTTAGTGGAGACATCCCTCCAGCTGTTTAATACTTAAAACAAAAGTGGTGAGGATCCCTCAGCGGTGAGGCTGGAACGGCTCTCAGCCCTGTTGGTCAAGTAAATAGATTTCTCTGGGGCATGAAAAGGAAACTCCTGCTTCCTTGCAGGTCTCTGCCCTCACGCCTGTCTCAAGGTGTGTTACTGCTGCTGGAAAACAGCTCAGTCACTGGCCAAGTCAGAAGTTTCATTCTCTGAGGTTCTTGCTCATAAAGTCTGGCCTGTGCCTCTTGGCTACAGAAGATGGAGCAGCCCAGAGCCATCATTAACTAATGACTTGGAAATAGCGAGGTTTATTCCTAGTTACCCTCTGGACTTGTACATGGCAAGGTTTCTCTTCTCACAGGGGCTCTTTGCCTATGTTTTGCTTAAGAACTAGGTGCTCCTGCTTAGGGAACTGGAGAACAAAAGCAGAGGAACGGACATTTGGTACATAAACATCCAGACACGGAGGGAGTAATTCTTCACCAGGGCAAACATCATTACAGGACAACACAGGAGTGGTAGAAAAAAAAAAAAAAGGCAGTAATGTACCCCTTCCTTGCAGGAGTGTCCTGACAGGCTACAGGCTGAAGGAAACTGCCAAAAAAGAGCAGGCCCAGGACTGAATGTCTTGGAGACTGAATGTCTTGCTGTCCTGGGAGAACTGAGTCAGGTGGAGTGCACTGTTGACCACCCCCACCTCAGCCAAGCAGATGGTAGACTTCTCCACCCAGAGAAGGGAAGGCAGGGAAGGCAGATTCTGCAGTTTCAGCAGCTTGGCTCAGAAGCCAGTGCATGGAAACCAGAGAACAGGAGGCAGGATGGGGCATAACCATGCCTTAGGACAAAGTAAAGGACTTCCGTCACATCCTTTATAAGGACAATTTGCTCAGCGGGGCTGGCAGCTGCATCTGCCTATGAATAGCTCTTGTGGGATGTCATTGCTGACCCCTGTTCTCAGGCCATGCTGTCAGGACATCCACAGCCCTCCAGGCATGGTGTAATTGCCATCTCTCAAAACCAACAGCTTCCCTTTCCTGCTTTCTCCTTTCCACACCATGTCAGCTTCATGTGTCTCTCTACCGCTGGCTCTGTGGAGGAAAATGGGAATTGCCCTCCCCAGATTGCCTCCTTCTATGCTGAAACTCAAAGGCAAGCCCTTAAAGCCCTCCCTGGGTCATATGCAGATGTCCTTCACCGTGGTGGCACGAGACCAACCACACACTCATGGTGCCTATGCTAGTGACTGGGCAGACCCTTCCCAAGCATCCCATCACTTGGACAGCACTGTTGGCCACCAGGGTGTTGCTGACCTGAGCAAACACAATTATTGGTAGAGCTGCCCCGTCAATGGGATTTCCCAGTTGACCTTTGAGGCTGCCTCTTGCCCATCCAGACACAACTGGTGATGGGTAATGCTGAAACAGGAGCTAAACTATTTCCTTGCTACCTCCTTCCCCAAATGCTCTAAGCTTGAAGAAAACAAAGCCAGAAAGATGAGACAACATCCTCAGCTGTCTCAGGGCACGGTACAACCGCAGTGGTTTTCCTCCCCATAATCTGCATTTACTTTCTGGGCAGTTCAGGAAACGGGGCCGCTTGAGGACGGAAGGCAGGACCTCTGTGCAAATCCAGTGACTCAGGACGGACGCACGGGTTTCTGTGCAGGATTATTACACTGCAGCTATTACTCACACAGCTCCTTATCGCTGCCGACCGCTGCGTGTTTGCAGAGGCCCATGCTGGCCGGCTCCCCCCAAGCACAGCTTGGCAAGGCCACGGTGGCACTGCCACTGAAAAGTAAGCCCTTTGCCCACCTGCAAACCATGATGGTGGCAGGCCCTGCAGATGACTTCTTAGCAAGCCTTACCATGCCCAGCCCTACGCCGGCAAAGACGAGGATGCCAAGCCTGAGCAGGGTCTGCTCCGTGCTACGGCTTGTGAGCTTTCCAATCACCAGGCCTTGGACAACCTGAGGAAGAAATACATGAGCAATGTCAGTCCAGTTTATACTGATGGAAACAAGCTCAGAGAGCAAACAAAAGAGAGGAAACGTTATTTCCTTGCTTTCCTAGGGAGAGAAAAAGGGACTTTGTTATTGTGGTAAATGGCTTGAAGAAAAGATACACGATTTTGACCATTTTGTATCTTAGTGATAAGTCAGATGATGATCACTCTATTGAGTGATGCATGCATGAATTTTCCATCACTGCTCAATCAACAGTGGTGACTGAAACTACTTTAAAGGCACTTGCTATTAAAACTGAATTTTTTAACTTGAGATTTTCTTTGTGAAATCATTTGGTGAGATCTCCCAAAGCAGAACTGCACAGCTGTATGCAGAAGAGGAAAACACCTCCTCTCCTATATCTTCTCTCGCCATTATTTTACACTATATCTACACAAATTGGGCAGTTCATCATTTTTACACAGGAAGCAAGAACAACAGAGATGCTAATATCCAGATTCAGCAGTATATGCAGACACAAGAGATGGGGAACTGGTTTTGCAGATTTTAAGCAAAAACTAGGGGAGAGGGGGTGGGAAGGAGGAGCAAAAATGTAAATCCCAGGGAGCATTTGTCTTCTACATAGCTTTAGAGAGCAGCCTAAAGAAAACCTTGGTGCTCGGATTTGACTTGTGCCACTACTATGCTACGCTCAGCCTTACTGTGTTAATCCTAAGGGAGGAACCCAACATCCACCAAAGGGAAATGGGTGCAAAATAAATAGGGAAGGAAGTTATTAAAAAGAAACGTTAATCTATGACAAATTGTCTGGAAGAAAAAAACCATATAAATGCTAAAACAAAAACAAATGGTAAAAAGCAAATATCAACAGGGTGAAAATGGAATAAAGTTGACGTAAAGAGCATCTGAAGGTACCATTTGAATATTTCTCCCACAAGCTATGACTTAATAAAAAACGTCACAATGAAACCCTTTGTCTTCCCTCAGAACACAAGCAAATTTTGACATGGGGACATGTCTGCCATGCAGAAATTTGGGTTTTCAAAACATGCTTTTCCTGCTGTTCCCTGTCCCACCCTTGGGCAGGGCTGAGGAGTGCAGTTCATGTGTGTGACAGTGGCATGAGGCTCGTGTGGCTTTCCCAGGCTGTGCCATCCACCTGGTATCCTTGGGGACTGTGTATTGTGAGACTGGGACATGGACAGAGTGACCGGAGTCATGCTGGCTGCACACCCTGACAGGGACATGGGCCAGGTGGGAGGAAGAGGAGGCCAGCCCTGGTGGCTCCTATTTAGGTGGGTGGAGAAGCTGGTGAGTCACACTTTATTAAGCCAAGCACTCCTAAAAGAAGCGGCATCACTAAGATCTTGCAGCCTCTCAGTCCCCCCCGTCCAGGCTGTGCCAAGTCACAGGATGGGGCACAGCCCGCCCTCAGCGTGACTCTGCTTGGTGGTGGCATCACTCAAACATGGCTTGGCTCTGCTGCGCCTCCAGAGGGAAGGTTTCTCAATTTGCCTGGGCTTGAATGGTGTATTTAACTGGGATTCGCCATGAGGTGCAGCCTGGGCCCTGCCCATCCTTGAGTCATAGAGCCTATCATCAGGGGAAGCCTATTCAGATCACCATGGGAGCGGCAAGCATCAACCCATGTCACTTGCTTTCTGTCCTAGGCCACACATCCATCCTTGGGCTGTATGGACCCCAGCCTCTCCACTGTGTACTGTGCCCCTCAGCATTTGCTTCTGTTCCCCATCCCTAGCGTGGTCACTGCTGATGCATTCATGAGCCACAAAAACCCATCACACTGTGCTTGGACTCTATTTACCAGCATCTGAATTTAGGTGCTGGCTAACAGTTCCAGTTGTTGGATGTTCAGGAAATGTTTCCAGTCAGAAATGAGATCTGAAAACCCATCACCTCCAGCAGAGACCTTTCATGAGCCCTGTGTAGAATCACAGAATTACAGAATCATGGTTGGAAAAGACCACTAAAATCATCCAGCCCGAACAAATAAACTCCTCAAAACCCTAGAAAGAGCTGAAGAGGAAGAGAAACCTTGAAAAGTGGGGATGCTGAAAAGAGTTCTGCTTTTTTCCCTTGCTTGCAGCCTCCACTTGAGCTCCCACAGGCTGTCCTTCCTGCACTTAATCGCAGGGATAGTGCTTGCTTTGTAACCTGACCTCCTTTGAAGTGCCGGGCAGAGATGGTGTACCTGGCTGGAATGTGTACTGTCATCAATAAACAAAAAAGGAGAGGAAATTGTTTGCAAGTGAAATAACAGGTACTGCCCGTGGCTGTGTACACATGTCGCAGGAAAAACCAACACTTTTTTTTTTCCCCCCTTCTCCTTCTGTCAAGGCAAATAAGTCTCCCAATGAATGCAGAACAGCCAAATCTCCTTGCCCTTATGCTGGCTTAGCACTGGTGATTCTTTCCACTAGCTAGGTCAGATTCTCATGTAGAAAACCACCTCTGCTAACACTACACTGCATCCAGTGGTGCACCTCTTCACCTGGGAGAGCCAACTTGCTGATATCACCAACAACTCTCCTCTGTCTTTTACAGAGTGGAGAAGGTTTTTGCTGTATGAAAGCTTGAAGTGTTAATTTTTGGCATATCTTTTGGCAGAGCAGTTTCCTCGCTGCATGGAAGCAAGGTGGAGCAGGACCAGCATTCATTCCCAGGTAGTTATGTGGAAAAAATCTAGGTCAATAGACTCATAGAATCATTAAATCGTTTGAATAGGAAAGGACCCTTAAAGACTATCTAGTCCAACTCCCCTGCAATGAACAGGAGACCTACAGTTAGATCAGGTGCTCAGAGCCCTTTCCAGTCTGACCTTGCATGTCTCCAGGGATGGGGCACCCATCACCTCTCTGGACAACCAGTGGTTGTCAGTATCTCACTGCCCTTATGGTAAAACAAACTTCTTCCTTATAACCAGTCTAAATCTCTCCTCTTTTTGTTTGAAACCTTTTCCCCTTGTTCTGTCAAGCCCAGCATATGTCTGGCTTGTCCTACACATTCACCTTTGGCCAAGGGACAGGAAACTGTTCCTGCAGACACTTTCAGAAGCACCCACTGAAAAAAGCACAGGGCAGAGCCCAGCAACAAGACCCCTACTTCCAGTCTAGAAGTTCCCAGGGCTAGGGCAGTGCTGGATGGGAGAATCACAGCTGGGTACAGGTTGTGGAAGACCTGAGTGGGCACCAAACAGTGGGGACTGGTCCTGATGGGCTGAAGGTGGTACAAAACCATGCACTGGTCTGGGTGGAAGGAGGAGGAAGTTATTTTACGGAGACTGCAATGCCAGAAAGCATGTGAAAAGTCATTCACGCCTTACAAGAACAGAGGGTGCTGGGGCTGCAAGGAGAGTGGATGGGGAGGGCCGAACTGCTGAGCCAGCACTTGGCCTCACAGGGCAGAGGCAGCGTGTGTTTTGCAAACTGCAGCCTAATTGCCTCCCTTCTCCCCGCCTCCACCCCCTGCACACATCTAAATCCTTCAAAGCAAGGAAACTGGAGAACTTTCTGTTTGTTGTTGCAAGGTCCTTTCACCGAGTGGGTTTTCCCCCCAGGCGAATCTGGCTGTAATTAAATCCCCAGCTCTTTAATCATCTCTCTTGCTGCAGACAGAAATAAAAAAGCAAGAGGGACAGGCTGGTGATAAGATGATAGGCAATGTAAATCTCTCCTCCAGGAATCTCTCTCATCTTTCCAGAATCGCTCGGTACAAACTTGTCCCTCCAGAAGCTGCATGGCTGGAGGTGGGGTCTGTACAACAATGCCTATTAAGCGCAGTAAATAGAACAGATGTCTTATGATTTCTCAGTCCTCAGGGTAATAAATACCTACCCCTTTGTCCCACCCTGAGTTTTTGTCTTGTGTGCTTTGCTTTGCTTTTGGAAAAAACAAAAACAAAAACAAAAACAAAACAAAAAAACAAATCCTTAAAGGAAAGCTCATCCTGTCCATGCTTGGAAACGTGAGCATTAGGTGTACTTTCAGATTCCAACCAGGGACTGCAGGTATTTCCCTTGCCTAATTTTCTGGCAGCTTTTCCCAAGTACAAATACAACATCTGGAAGCCCTCCATGCTATTGCATTCTCAACTCCAAGGAAAGATGGAGCGTGGTCCACTTCTGACCATTATGCAGTTATTTTAAATGTTACATGATTATGAAATTAATCATTCTCAGGAGAAGGAATGAATGACATCTCACACTCCTAGACATTCGAGAAGAGGAAAATTTTGTTCACACAGGCCCTGGGATCACAGCTCTGGAGGACAAGGGGCACTGCATCCCTGATGGTCACGCAGACCTCTCACTGGAGACCCACTGATGAACGGATAAAACTGCTTCAAATATATCACAAGCAAGGGGATTTTTGCAGAACAAGGCACTGCACTCCTCCTGCTCCCTAGTTCCATTCTCATTTCGTTACCTCCCATCAGAAATCCCCTCCTGCCCACAGCCAGCTACGCGTTGTTGGGATGCAGAGTGTGATTCACCCTCTCTGCTTTATGCTTCTCCAGCACCATCCAATCTTCTCTTCCCCATTCTCACCATCCTTTCAGCCTGCCCCGTATCTTCTACTACCAGGGGATGCTCTTTGCCTAACTGCAAACAGCTGCAGCTAATGATCTCTCACAGGTAATCATTAAACAGATATATAAGCTTGGCCACTCAGGTCCCCCAGACCTTCTCATAGAGGTGGGATGCTCACTGACATTCTCCATCTGCACCGGGGACAAAGCCCCAACCTTCTGAGGGGTCACTGTTTCTGTGCTGATCCTTCTACACAAAAAGGAGTTTGGGATACCCATGGAAAAATTCTTGGGTTGCCTATCAGAAGGCAGACAGGCTGACTCAGAGCCATTCCACATCTCCTCTCTAGGTGCTCTGCAGCTGGCATGAAGGGTGAGAAACCCAGATGTTGGTGATGTGTTGGCTGCCTCTCACCACAGTAGGTTAAATGAGGCTGAGAAATTGAAAAATTAGGTTAAACAATTGGAGCGTAACATTCTCAGGGCAGGAGAGGAAAGCAGAAAGAGACCATCAGGATTTGAATCACCCTGGGATTGCTTATCAGGCTGGGAAAGGGGCTGCAACATCTTTGTGTGCAAGGGATAATAGCTCTAAGAATATTTGATTTAAAAAAAGTCGAAACGAGTACAGAAAAAAAAAAAAAAACAATTAGGAAAAAATAGAAACTGAAATAATTCTACTTAACTTCCCAGGAATTGGCAGACTGTGCAATTTTGTTTAACGACTGGTGTACAACTTTTGGGAAGCCTTGAGATCTTAGTATTTTCAACCCTAATGACACTATGATTCTACAAAATCTGAGCAGCTCTCGAGCCCCTTGGCAATGTGCTGAGAGCAGAAGGCTGTGGCTATGCTCTCCTGCCCTGCAGACCAGACCTGGGCACTGTGTTCAATGTCCTCAGAGATGTTTGGCGTAAACAGGATGCAGCTCACTGTTTATTTCCCCTTCCACTTCTCCAACAGCCACACCTATCTTTAAAGGTCCTCAAATGTGGCCCATTTCCAGCTGCAGGAAGGTGCAGATGAGAGTGGGGCTCAGAGCAATCTGGAGAAAAAACCCCTACAATATTCTATAGAAAGGCAGAATAAGGATTGAGAAATGAAAGCTGAGGATCTACTTGATGAAATGCATTGAAAAGGACATTATATTTGTTACGAATAAAGCTATAATTTAGCAAGCGAAGTGGGGAAGCCAGTCAGCAGATACTAATCGCATTCACCCACCTCGTCGGGTGGAATTTGCTTGCACCCTAATCTGCATTTTTATCTCTAGCAGTATCAACATGCTGCACAACAGAGACAAACACACCTGAAATGCCAGCTGAGGAACGATGGAGGCTGCAGCCCTGGGGTGGGAGAGGGCCACTGTGTTACATCCCCTGCGTGCACTTCCCACCAATGGGCCGTAGCAGAAAGCAATCCTAAAACATCAGCTCAGCCACTGTCTATGAAACAGGCTGTTTCAACCAGAGTCCTAATCATAAGGTCAGGACACTAATCTATGCTTTTGATATCTGGACTACAAACCCCAACACAGCACCATGAAGAAGAGAATTTTCCTTGTATCTTAGAACCACTTCACTCCTGCATTTCTCATGTCCAGAGCCACGTGCTGTTGAACAGAATGGACAGAAACTTCATGGAGAGATGAAAGCGAGCTGCCTGGCTGACAATAGCCAATTTCTGTGCCAAACACCTGAGGCAAAGCCTCTCCAGCAAAGCAGATACTGCACCTGAGTCTGGAGGCGCTGATAGATCACAGCGTGGCTATGGGCATGGTTGGCACTATGGGATGAAACCCAACTCCTGGAACTGTGGGAAGGGTCAAGTCCCTGGCTTGCACTGACATCTGATTACCTGCTAGGGAGCAGAGTGAAGGCGGCCTTCCAGGACTGTTTCTATTTGTAGGGCACATTGGAGCAGCACTCCAGGTAACCTTATCTACAGCAGTTTCAACCAAACAAAGCTGGGAAAAAACAGGAGGAAGACAGACAGACATCCCAGACCCAGCGGCACCATTCTGGCTCTATCGATCAACACAAAGCTGTCCCTTCCAGGTTGCACAAGGATCATTTCACCTTTGTTGCTATAATCACCCACGATACCCAGCTTGAAACAACAACGTATCCATGCAGAAATCCCCAGTGTGATTTCCGTGCAGGCATATATCATGGGGATCAGAGAATCACTAAGGTTGTAAAAGACCTTTAAGATTTTCTCTTTCCAACCTTCAGATTCAGCTGATACATCTACATAAAGAGTTCTTAGTGCTCTCTACATTCAAAGGGGGAAGAGGACTTCAGAGGGCAACTTGATCCCTCTAAATCCTGAATGAAACTCAGAGATCCTGGTCTAGCAGGTGGGATACAAAGATGTATAATGTACAGCGGGCCTCCATGAGACCTCATATTTGGGCCAGATGTGTACTATGGGGAGCAGCTGCTGATCACCCCACTTTCAGCAGCAAAGCTAGTTTCCTTCCCAATGCAAATGACACCAAGTGTGAAACACGTGGGACTGAGGCACAGACCGCCAAATATCCCCCTCCCAGAGCAGCACAGAGAAGGTTGCTCAGATCCAAAGGTTTGACCTGCACTCATGGACGCGCAGCTATGCTCATTTTCTACCCTGCTAGGGTGTGAGGCCAATGCTATGGCAGATCCAGATCACAAGGGACTAAAATTGCTACTTCACAGATGGGGAGCTCCCCGGAATCACACAGGAACTCTGCGGCACTGCCCGGGAAAGGAAGGCATTCTGACAACAAGACCACCCTCCTTCAGGATATTGCTTGCCTTGCATTTCTGCCTTCCAGCTGACTTATAGCCATCTGGTGCTCTTCCTGCAGAGTTATTAGCCTCTTCCTCCAAATAACACAGCACCATTGTTTTGGGGGTGCTATCACCATTATTTTTGGCTGTGTTATGACATAATTCAGCTAATTTTTCACTCTAGCCCATTTTGCCAGTCTCCTAACCACGCTCTGTGCTTTTTTTTTGTTTGTTCCTTTTTTTTTTTTTAATTTGGAAAGCACAAGCTTGCTGCACTTGTTTCCTCACAGAAGGAACTAGTCCTTCCTCTACACTGAGGGCATCTGTGAAAATGCCAGTAAATGCATCTACCTACACAAATTCACAGGTGCTACTAAATAAATGCAAATGAGCTAACCTACAGAACTGAAAAGCTGAAAACCCTCTAATTGAGCCCTGCTAGCTTCAGTGTACATTTTGTTACAGGAATCAGGATGACATGTAAGTTGTTGGAAATCTTAGCTGCACAGCTTAAAGACCCACAAGAGGGGAGAAGGGCTCTAAGACACGGCTCACTTTGCCTGCTTTCCATTCCAAGGAACAGAATAAATTTGGAGGCACTTTAATTTTTTGAAGCTGAATTACACATAGCAAAGCTACAAGCACATTTATGATCTGCACATCAATATTATGCCTGGATTTGGGAGAATACGTGTAAAAAATGTAGCAAGGTGCAAGTTAGACAGCAGTATGGTCCTTCACTTACCATTTGAAGGACACCAAAATATGACATCAGGTATCCAGACTCCACTGCTTCCAATCCAAAGAACTCAATCGAGATGATGGAAAACATAATCAGGAACAAACCTAGAGGGAGGGTTAATGAGAAGTACACATCAGCGTGCCCTCAGTGATGCACTGGCCCAGCCCCTGCTCCCAGCATGAGTTATGAGCTCTCCCTGGGTTTATAGGGACTGGATAAAAATAGGAGCTGAATCTTACTCAAAGCCAGTGCAGCAATTTAGTCTTTAAACGCTCACTTTTTTATCCCCTTTACTTTCATCTTTAAATAATATGACTATGTAGGCTGTAGATTCAGCTGTCTATAATAAACTAGTAAATATTTTTACCACCCAAGGCAGCCTAAGCATTAAGGCAACAAGAAAACATCTGTTCAGACAAGACCGTAACCATAGAATAATCTGATTGGATTCCTCCTCCTCCCTTTTGCCTAACTGTAGCTTTCCACCATTGGGAATGCTGCCTGGGAAACAACCCAGTGACATCAGAATAAACAGAAAGGTTTCACTGCACACCCCAGCAGTGATTTCAGCCGCACGTGAAACCTCTCCCATGGCTTGAGAGTGCTGTCAACAGAAACAGTTGGGGAACTACAGACAGGAACAGCAGGCACTAGGTGTGCTTATCAATTAAGGCAGTTTCTGGAGAGCATGGTGGAAAATGCCCACTCAGCCTTACCTAAAAATACAATTGCATGCGTTTCCCATGGCACCTAACATACACAGACAAAAATATGTGTATGTGCACTCCATTATACTCAAAGAACCACCAAATTACAAACATTCATAGAATTATAAGGATTGGAAAAGACCACTAAGATCACCTAGTCCAACCTGCTACCCATCCCCACCACACCCACGACTGGGACAAAACATTGCTTGCTGAAGATTGGTTTTGTGGTACGAGCCTGCTGCCTCTCCCAACACACTTCAGACGCATTTCAGGTAGACAAGGACAGCAGGAAATTAGGCTCTCTGTGTGTCAGTATCCCCAGCACTGCCCAGCTGATGGTGCTGGGGGAGAAGGAAAGAGCACGGGACTGCTCCTGCCCTGCTTTGAAGGGCACTCTGAGGTTTGCAGACCTGGTGAGCTGGGAGCTGCAGTCTTCTCCTTACTGACAGAGGAGAAGAGACCAGGAGGAAGGGAGTGAGGGCTGAGCAGCATGCGGCCTGGCTAGATGAGTCATTAGCCCACAGCATGGGAAGGCTCTCACCCACATTTCCTGGAAGTGTGGGGAGAGCCATCCCCAGTTGCTGACTACAGTGTGGTACATTCACTCCAAGCACAACCACATTCACCCATTGCGGGCAGACAATGCAACCGGTTTTCCTTATAGGTCCCATTTGGGCAGGAAATGCACTTTTTCAGTGAAATTCCATGCAAGATAAAACTCACACTGAAGGCTTTGAGGATGGGTTTGATGATGGTCAATTCTGCAGTGTCCTCACCTGACCTGCTCGAAATCTGCCTTTGGATAGAAGGACATACACCCAGACTGACCGGCCCAACAATCCAGCAGGTCTCTGGGGCTCCTTCCTCACCCCAGATGACGCTAGGGAAAATGAAAAGCATCTCACTCTGCTGCCTTCCACGGGTCTAGGGAAGGTGCTGGTGTGCCTGGAGCTTGTGAACATTTTTGGCTCCATCACATCTCTCTGTGGGGAGCGCCTGCTGTTATCCTGTTGCTTTGAAACGCCTCCTAGCTTGAGCAGGTTATGCTAACATGCAAACAGTAGCATTTTCTCCTCACATCCAAAACATACAACAGAGCTGCAGATGTTTATAAAAGACACACGTGAAGAAATGAAAGAAAAACCACACTTGGCTTTACTCACAGGGAGATCAGATCAGGGTGCATCTCTCTTCACCCAGCAGCCTTACTGCACTATTAACCAGCAGGACTCAGCCTTCCCACATTGCTTTCTCTTCCCAGTGCCAAGCGCTAGCTCTTGCAGCTATGCTCCGCTTTGAAGTCCTTCACTGAGCTTAGGTTTTGATCTTTGTGCTCCAAACGAGCTCATTTCTTTCTTTGCAGAGAGGTAGACACGTTCCTTCAACAGTGTTTCACATCGCAATGAGGGACATGGTTTAGTTGTATGGTGATGATGGGTTGATGGACTAGATGATCTTTCTTAGTGGTCTTTTCCATCCTTCATGATTCTGTTGCACCTCAGAAGTGCAAACATATCTAAAATAGGAGCTACCCCATGCTCATACCACTGCCTAAACAAGACTTGTCCCCTCTTCTTTCAGTGACTCAGAGGATCTCAGAACTTTGTCTTCTTGGGGATGCCCACACCAGAGAAGAACCCTTCACTAAACCTTGTACTGAGCAGTTAATAATGATGGGCATGCAGCATGAGGCAGGAAAATAGCTTGTAAGGTGCAATAAAAGTGAGGAAGAGCACCAAAGAGACAGTAAGCAGCACCTTTGGGAGGGTGTATGTGGCAGTTTCAGTAGCAGGGCAAGGGTGGTCTGCAGAAGTAGTGCAGAGCCACTGTGAGAAGGGAGCAGGTTTTTCGAAACCCAAAGATTCCTACATGCAGCTATCATCAGTATTTTCAAAGCCCTGGTGATCTCCAAGCACCAAGGGGTATGTCTGCCCTCATGTTTGGCTTTCTGTTCCTTATCTACTGAAAGGCAATGACACTTGCTTTGTGAGCAGGCAATCTAGCTGTACTGGAGAGACCCCCCGCCCCTCCATCACTTGGCAGTTCTGCTCCCAGGAGGAGCATGGAGACATCTCTGCTTTGATGCAAACCGGGAAGGAGGTTCCCAGCCCTGCAGCTCTCTTGGGAAGGATCTTTCTGTCTCAAACACACTCATTTTGGACAACAGTGAGATCCATATGGAACAGAAGACTTTCCTCTGTGTGTATCACACACTGGTTTACGAGGTAAATAAAGAAAGGTTTGTAATTTGGCTGGTCTAATTAATTGCACAGTTGCAGAAGGGAGATGAAAGGTGAATGAGACCAGTAGGATTTCAGTTTCCAGCCATGAGTTGCCAAGGAGGAGGAGATGTCCAAATCCCCTTTTGGCTGCAATGCCAGTGACCTGAAGGGAGATCTGTGAAGAGAAGTGCCTGGGATTGTAATCACTTCTCGCCATAGTGCTCTGCTTGAGGCAGGAATGCCCCCAGTAAACCCATTCCTGCTCCCCTTGAGTTATTCCCACCCATCTCAGTAACAAGTAGCCCATGTCCTGCCTTGAATTTCAGCCTCACATTCCATCCTGTTTGCCTACAAGTTCCCTTGCAGTTGGGGCAGGAGATGTTTATTTTGATCTGGTGTGCATTTCTGCAGTGCATGGGAAAAGAAGAATGTTTTCTGCAACACAGAGGCATCTGCATTTCAGCAGTGATGACTAAACCAGGGCGCATCTCACCCATCTGCTGGAAAAAGGACAGCACACAGGAAATTACAGAGCAGACTGCAAATGGATGTGGTCTCAGTATGGTGTTTTTAAACAGGGAAGAGAATGCCACTTTAAGCTGAGAAATGAGCCAGAGTCAGAAAAGAAAACCTTGTTAAAACATCACGGCTATCTTGTTCTAAAAATGCTGCCTTTTTATAAATGCTATTTAAAACATAGCTTTAAAGGTTAGTTTCATAAGAATCTAAGAGATGCACTCTTTGGGCAAACCACCCATCCATAGAAATGCTGTCCTCTCTCTAGTGGTGGGAGCAGGACCAGCTGGCATCACTGATATCAACCAACGCCAAGTATGCACTAAAACAAAAGAAAAATAAATCAGGAACATTTTTCTTCCTTGCATGTTATTCTACAGCTCCAGTCATTCTTGGCAACGTGACAGAAGAACCTGATCATGGCCAGAAATTACATCCCCCTCTGATTCAGCTGCTCTCTGTAGCCATATTTACCTTCATTTGTAAGTTGAATTTACAGTTTACAAACCAGAACTTAATCACAGAATCATTAAAGTTGGAAAAGGTCTCTGTGATCATCTAGTCCAGCTGTCCACCTACCTAACAGGACATTAGGTCTATCCTACATACCAACATGTCAAGGCTGTGAATGACTCAACAGGAGCAGGGGGACAGGTGGGATGGGGATATGTTTGAAGCAGTGTGTTACGACCATGACATGAGAAAAATCGATGACAAGAACAAGCACTACCACTGTGAAGCAAGGGAAGAAATAAAAGCAAGTGGCTCCCTTGTGCGTGGCAGCAACTAACAACCTGACTACATGTTGTCCAGCTATAGCTTTAAGTTGTTGGGAAAAAGTTAGACTATGCATCCTTCCCTCCCTTCAGAATCATTAACTAAAATCAAGAGGGACATCAGTGTTTTTGACGGGGTACAAACAACCTGCCTCTGCTCTGAAGAGGTTCCAGCCTAAATAGAAATGACAGAGAAGAGAACTATCCTTTTACAGCCATGAGACCAGGCAGAGTAATTACGTGATATGCCAAAAGTCACAAAAGCTGCCTGTGACTAGTGGTCTGTTTTACATTAATTCCAGGTTTTTGACTCTGCATAGCTGAGAGCCTCTGGAAGTATGAGTGTAGAGGTACGAGCCAAATCCCCACTTCTCCATGATCAAACACACACTGTGGTTCCAGTAACTCAAGACCAGCCTGGTCTCCAGTGTATGACTTCTTATTGTAAATACATCAGCAACCATGGGTAAAGGGTGAGATTTACCTACGGGAAATCCAGAAAGGACCTTGACTAAGAAGATTTCCATTACTCCCGGAAACTTCATCACGCGTAGGATTTCTCTGATGTTGAATACACTGCCTACAGAAGATAACATATTGAATTAAGTCATATTTATACAGGTTAGAGGTAGGGAACAAGAAACTCACACCACTGTGGTGAGTACTTGTAGCTTGTTACAGTGTTCTACACAGTATGCAATGGTTCTTCACGTGATACTTCCTGGGAACTCATAAGGGCAAATCCTAATAGGAATGGTAAGAGTGGGTAAATAACAGTGCAAGGGTTAATTCTGCCATGGGACTGAATTTGGCAGGTAAAGCTTTGGGATTGGAAAGCTGATTTGAAACTGTGGACAGTTCATATGCAAAAAGTATTAGATGACTGCATCTTCAGCATTCCTAAATCCTTCTCATTTGACACAAACTCGTCTCCTGGGAAGTACTTTCTCACAGGCATGAAGACAATGAGGCACTGTGAGCAAAGGGCGGCACTATTTTGTCCATAATCACAATGTCAAATCCTTTAGCAGAGTAATTCCAGCATGTCAGCCCCCTGCACTATTCATGTGCTACTAAATAGAAGAACTTTATACTTACTGTGTTCTGTGTTATGATGTTCTGACTTTGGCTTAGCCGAAGAAGGGATACAAACTACTGATATCACAGTATTTATGAGACTTCCCACCAGCCCCAGATACATGGGAACAAAAATACTGCAAAACAGAAAAAAAAAAATGCAGGTAAGAAGGTAGTTATTATAAACAGAAGACAGATACTCCTCCATCCTGTAAAGACTAGAGCACTTGACTGTGTTGACTAAAGTGAGGAACAACCCCCTTGAAGGTGCAATATGTAAGGCTATAAAAGGTCTCATACTTTCATGGGGGTTTTGAATTTGACCATAGTATAAAAGTTTTACAAAAGACTGCCATCAAGTTATATTAATTATGGAGTATAATACAATGCTTTTAAGTCTGTAAGTAACAGGGAAAAGAGCCCTTCTTGGTTTAACGCAGTTTAGAAATCTTCCCACAGAAAGCAGAGCAACTGCTTGTGAGGATCCAACTAATTTCCCATCTAATCCCAATTTCATTCACCTAAGTATTATCTCACTGCTTGCAACTACTCAGTGAAATGAAATGAAGTTAAGGACCGAAGGAAGTACTCAGGATCCTTATAGATGGTAGAATACAGCCCAGCATACAACCAGACCCAAAAACATCAGAAATACATCACCACTTGAAATCAATAAAAAATAACAGACAAGATTTACAAAACCTTCCAAGTAGGTATGTAAATAGCACAGGGATAGATGGGTTTTCTTTTCTCTAAAGGTGCCCCAAACCTTATCAATAATGTTCCATCTGCCCCTCAGAGGCCCCAACTTTGCCACTTTTGACCAATGTGGGCCACATCCTTAGATGTAGATCCAGTAACAATTATTAACAGTGGTGTTAAAATGATGAAAAAGAACAACTTTAAGTTATTAAATAAAACTCAAACACTAAGTAGGCAAAGATCAACAGAGTCAATTAGAAGTCCTCAATTATCACCATCCTCTTAAGAGAGGAGATTAGGAAGTGATTCCTCCTGGTACTTAAGGGTTCCTGGGAAGATTTTAGACTCTGATGGCTTTAACTCCAGCAAACACAGCTGGAACAAAGTCTAGGGCTGGAAAATTGAATTGCAGGAACTTGAGATGAAAACAAAGGAAAAAACACAGTTTGTGTTTAACTGCAAGAGCAATTACCCACTAAGCAAACCAGCTCATTCCAAGACTTTCACTTCACATCGACCCTGAAAGTCAAAGGGGATTTCTTTGTAAAATATATGCTTTGAAACCCATATCAGTGCACATATTTGTTGGGAAATCCCCAGCTGAAATAGGTTGATATCACAAAGGGGACAAGACGATGTGACCTTTGTGCTTTCTCTGAGGCAAAAAAAAATACATTAAGCTCCTTGGTCCTTAGCAAAGCAATGCATGGATGGGGCAATGTCTTTATTCACTTGGCGGTGAATGGACCATCGCCTCCTCAAATGGAATGCGAAAGAGAGTTGCAAGATGTGAACCAGTGCTTCCCATGCACCTGCTAGTAGACATTGGACATCCCCTGGCTTTTTACTGCTTCTTTCCTTGTCAGACCACGGTGATTGTTTTCCATGGAATAACCAGCAGCACTAATTGTAAAAGCCTCAAGTTTCCTCCATGCTAGGAAAAGTGTGGTGTGAGTAATTTCTGGAGTGTTACGAAGACAGCCAAGGATTGAGATGCAAACAACCAAGAAAAGCATCAAAGAGCAAATATATATATATATTTATATATATACACACACACACACACACATTCCTGTTAGTAGTAACAAAGCTAGATAATATCTTCCTGCTAATGGACATAGAGCAATAATTTAGACCTGCTGCATTCTACGCACCAAGCTGTTCCACTAATTACCCTGGACCACAAAATTAGTCATTTACTGGGTCATTATTTTTTAATTCTAATGCAGCAGATTGCCCTTTTCTGATTTAAAATTATGTACTGAACAGTTCCCAATCCACTGAAATCAACTTTTTGACCCCAATTTTTAACCAAGAAATCTGGAATTTGCAGTTTGCATTGCAACATAAATGAATTTTGTGAACAAAAGAAAAAGAATAAAAGGAGCCAAAAGAAATAACTGCTCCAGCTGGATCCTTTTTTTTTTTTTTTCCTTTCTTCCATATTTCAAGCTTCATTCAGATGTGGAAAAAATGCATCACAAAAATTTTTATTGGGCAGAAAAAACATTTCCTTTCCTCTCCTATTTTCTCCTGAGGCTTCCCCTATTTCCCACACGCCAACACAAACACATTTTACTCTTCAGGTCCAAGAAGAACCACAACAAGGGCCAGCAAAGAGCAAAGGGACACCTGATAAAACCAATAAGCAATTAATGTACGCCAATGAAAGCAAAGGACTATAATTCATTGTTAGGAAAGGGAGGGGAGAACCTTGAAATGTTACACATTCGGAAAAACCTGGGCTTGCCTTCATAGATTCATGGAATTCTGTACACTCAGACTCTGAATTCAGAGAAATCCAGCAAAACACAGAACTCAAAACCACATTTCCCAGAAAATCTGAAGCATTCAAAATCATCTGAAAATCCCTTTTCATAACCACAGTCTTCTATAAGAAGTGCCCACCGATTAGAGCTATTAGCATTTCCTGGTGGTAACAGGGGCAGCTACTCACAGCTTATCTCACGTGGCAGGGACAAACTCTGGGGCTGGAGGTAACGTACCCGTGACTTGGAAACCACCTCACTCATTTGTTTGTTTGCTTGCTTAAGAAAGATTAAACGAAGCCAACAGTCATAAAATTGCAGTATTGATGTAGCAAGCCATTCATAACCTTTTTGCTTTCTGATTTTTCTGTTAGAATGTATGCACTTCCCTTGGAAGCACCTATTCCATGCCTTTAATAAGCTCTGGAGAAGAAGAGTCCATTCCTTATGCATTTTAAAGGGTACAATGTGAAATTCAGTCTTAAATATAGAGACCTGAGCAACTCACTGCCATCAGGAACAGAGTCAGCTCTGCCTGTGCTCTTACTGGGGTTTCCAGCACCACAGGGGAAGAGAGTATGAAAAGAAACCTCTGGGCAATCCAAGTCATGGCCTCCCTAAAGGAAGACCTGCAGCTAGGCATAGTCCTTGGCCTTGTACGAGGACACTTGTGTCATACTGCAGAGCTGTGCCACCATCCAGTGGGGTTACTGACCAAAGGAAACCCAACCAAAGCTGCAAGGTAACCATCAAAGGGTACTTTTTACAGGCTTTAAGTAAGGGGTATATGAATGAAAGATCAGTAATGGAACTTACAGTCACCGTCCCTGGAGATGTTCAAGAAAAAGGTCGATGCCACATTGAGTGACACAGTATAGAGTGGTCACAGTCATGGGTTGATGTTTGGATTAGACCTTAGTGGTCTTTCCAACCTTAACAGCTTTATGATTCTGTGACTCCATGTCTTAAAAACTAAACTTTAATGCTGAAATACTTCTCTGAAGTGTTGAGGTCACAGAAAAATCATGGGAAGATGCAGGTTCCCCAGATTCCTCAGTGTGGACTTTTCTACCCTTGTAACTGCATGGAAAGATCTGATAGCCTGCATGCAAGGACAGAGGTTGGAAAATGCTACCCCTCATTCTTCCTTTGTGAATTTGTACCACGGTTGATATTCAATAACAAGGAGTTTGCTTTTGGACATGAACTCCCTGAGGCTGATGTGATTTCTACCACCACTTTCAGAGACTCTGAGGATGGGCTTTGCAGCCTATCCTCACAGTGAGACACGGAGATGTGCACACTGTGGAAAGCCCAGAAGGAAGAAATCAGCATTTTCCAACCTTTTGTTCCTGCTGTGGGTCTGTGAATCCCTACAGATTTTCAGAAGGAGAGATTCCTGCACACTGGCTCTGCGGTTCCCATCGATAAACTTGATTTTATTAGCACAGAGAGATGCAGAGACTCTGCAAGGATCTAAATCAGAGATTAAGACCACTCCATACATGGGAAAAAACCCAGCTCACACCCATGAAGCTGCTGGGAGTGGAGCTGCACCCTGTGCAGCTGGGTGGGAAGGAGGTGGTGATGGTCAGGAGGATGGCACACGTTGCATCCCACAACAGCTCTGAGCAACAGCTCCTTTCTTTGCTTGTTTGGCTTATCAGAAAGGGACTTCCGCCAGGAAAGGAAGCGGCGGCACTACTAAGACAAATGAGGCACATAAACAAGGCTGCTGCCGTGGGACTTCTCCCCTTTGCCTTCCTGCCCTCCCTCCCATCTCAGCATACCAGCCACGGGGCCAACATTCATCACACCAAAACCAGAAGCAGATTTCCTGAACAGAAGGAGCAAGGAAGGCCACAGGCAGAGCTAATGCTCTTAGATTAAAAGACGGATTTTTCTGTGTTGATAACCTTGCTCTGATTTTAAGCTTTCAGAAACATGATCAAAACAAGCAGAGGTTCCAGGAAACCAGGAGCCCATAACATAGAATCACAGAATCAGAGTAACATTAAGGGTGGGAAAAGACCACTAAGGTCATCTAGTTCAATTGTCTACCTATCACCAATACTGCCCACTGAGCCATGTCCTAAGTACCACATCTACACATTTCTTGAACACCTCCACCACCTCCTTGTCAGTAAATCAAACCAATCAAATGCTCCTCAAACACCAAATTTTCTTTTTTTTTTCTTGTCATTTTCCTAAAGCCATTAAGCACACTTCCATGGAGGTAGAGACCCAGGAGAGCAGAACTGGAAGTGCCTAGACACCATGCAAAGCCCTGGGAAGACAGTAACGTTTGTATTTCAAAGCTCACTTTGTAGCCTGTGGCTGTTGATGACAGGATGAGAGACAGGATTTCCCATCTGGAATCTCCATCCCTAATGCGGGTGGGAAAGCAGAATAATGAAGACATGGTAAAGAGATTAGACTCAGCAAAAAAAAACATTAGCACTCAAAGCTGGCTGGAAGATGGTTGAGTTTATTCCCCTCTGTCACTCAACCAGCCTTTGTTTTTTCTGTCAGGTACTCTAAAGCAGAATACCTATTGTAAGACACCTACTTCAGCGGGGAGGTTGGGCTCGATCTCTTGAGGTTCCTCTCAAACCCTATGATTCTGTGATTATGCTTCTTATTGCATAGGGCATCACCCAGACTGCAGGCTGACTTCAGTATCTCCAGCTCCAAATATAAAAGAGGAGGAAAATTAGCAGGACAAACATGTGCCTTTCCCACAGACAGCACCTTCACAGTAAGTCCTGTAAGCCCCTGAAGTCACAACAGGTCACACAAGAAGCATCAGAAAAACTTGGTGGACATTATAGCCAATGCAGATCTTTGAAAGTGGGTCCTGGCCAAACAAGTGTGGATACATATACATTAATATGTGCACATATGTGTGAGAACCTTCAGAAAAGTTGTGCAGTAGTTCTTGGTGGAAGTCCCTCTGGCTGTAACAAAACTTGAGGCTTGCTGCTGGCCAGGAGGCTGCACTGGGGCTGTGTGTGCTGTGAGATAGCATCAGCCACATTCTGATTAGCATTCCAGCCGCAGAGCCCTGTTCTGCATGCAAAGCACGGGAGAAAATGTGCGCGTGTAATTGCACAATTAAATGTTGCGTCAATACAGCGATTCTTTCAAGGAGGAAGCCGTTCCTGATGCTTCCCTGAGGATTAAAAGATCAATGTGCATTTCTGCAGTGAATAGGATTGTGTTTGTTTTCTTTCTCTTTTTTCTTAATAAAGTCAAAGTTGAACATGGAGAGAGTGCAGATTGCTTTTTAGTGACTCACTCCTACTTCAAAACAATGCAGTATAAAGCTTGTATTCATAGCCAGCCCAAATTCCTTAATGAGCTCTAAAAGGACTCTCAAAATATTTCTTTGATTGCAGTCCGGCCACACTCTCCACTCATCCACTCACACCGTTCAAGAGGGGCAGCCAGGGTGGAACAGCTGGTGGTTTGGAAGGAAAAGAAAGGCAAAAAACCGAGATGAAAAGCCCCTCAGGTGAAACCATGACGCCAAACTATCCCTTACGCAGCACTGTGTCCCAAAGCGAGGGTTAGTCTAGATGATCTTAGTGATCTTTTCTGACCTTAGTGATTCTATGATTCTAAGAAAATGGGCCAGTCCCCCGCTCCAGTTGTCTGCTCCAACACAAAAATAGACCAAGAAGGAAGCACAAAATTTCACCAAAGACCATGCTTGTATGTCTTGAAAAACAAGCAAACAAACAAAAACCGCTCCTAAATAAAAAACAGACCTACTTAGCCTCCAACAATTTCACATATTCCCAAGACTGTCATGCAAAGGCACAGAGATGAGCAGGCTTGCCCAGTCCAGGGAAAGAACCAGCGCAGTGATACCGTGACATGAATGAACACAGCATGATCCTACCCCTGGTACTCCTGCCCAAGCAAATACCCTTGGTGAAAGCAGCACGCAGAGTGAAAGGCGGCGCCAGATGCTAGCTGAAGGAGTACTATATCACAAGTGGAAACAAACGTAGCCCTCACTGGACATACGTATGCCAGATGTGGATGCACTTTTCTCTCTTGCTCCTTGTGGAGTGAACAGTACATCACAAGACGTAGGATCACTTATCGAGGCCACGTGGTCCATATTTCACTGCAGCCCTTCAGTGGCACTCCTTGGGTTGCTAATTTTTCATTATTTCACTTGCAACCCGTGATTCCCCTAGAGACAGCATAATACCAGTTAATACCCACCTTCACCCACACATTAGCAGGAAAGGGGCATTCATTGCCCTGATGCAACTGGACACCATGCACGGGATGAGCAAGAGGCTCTTCTGTGCTGCAGTGAATTTGACTCGGTCGTGGGCAGGCCAAGGAGAGAGTGAAGTTTCACATGCACACCCTAAGCATAGCTCCTCAAGGGCGTGGATGCATCATCCGTAGACAAGTACTCATTCAACTGTTTAATTCTGATCTGGAAAATCTGAGGAGCAGGAAAGGAAAAAAGATGAAGGGGAGCATGGGCATGATGCATCACTGATTTCCACCAGAACTGGGGCAAGGAGGGACACTGGAAGTTAGCACAACAGAAGGGGAAAACACTGGCAGCAGCAATGGGAGAGGAATGTTGGGGCTTTCTTGTTCTGGGGACACCAGGTGTGGGATGGGGACATAACATCACAGCTGACCCTAGCGCCAGCAGAGCTACTTGGCTCTTATGAGGTACTCTGAAGAGTTGGGCAGGATGCTAATCTCTTGGCAGCTGGAGCACACTGCTGGTGCCAGCACTCTTCTGGGGAACTCAGCTAATTACCGGAAGAGCCATATCAGTTACGCATGAAAAAGGAGTGGGTGGATTTGCATACTTGGTCCATAATCCACCATTAAATTCAAGTGTCATTAATGTTCGTGTGTGCTCTTTTCTGATAAAATATCCTATTTCAAAATACTCACTGGGCTAGCTCAAAGCTTGCACTTGTTTGTATCGTTACTGCTTTTCCCTGTTGCACAGTCCCATTGGCAACTCTGTGCACCAAACACCTGCTCATTTACATTCATTTATAAAAAACGGAGGAAAGAACATTCACACTCCAGAAGATCATAGCCAGCTGGCTGACTAAGGCATTGCCTGTTCCATGGTCTCATCCTTACGTCTACAAGTGAAGGAGTCCAGACAAGGACCAAGGATGAGTTCACTGATTGATCAAGGGTTTGCAACACCTGGCTTCAATCCCAGCAGCACTAATCCTGGATGAGCTGGGGCAGGTCAAGATAGGGATCAGAAAGTAGGTGTAAATGGTCAGTTCTCAGACACATCCCACCAGTGCGGCCGGGACTTGTGTTGCTCTATCTGCAAACCATCTGGAACAGCAGTGAGGTAAGGAAGCTTGCTGAGGACATGCAGCTTGGAGAGCACTGGGGGAAACAGCAGACAGGGAGAACTGCATGGGGCCCTCACAGGACTGAAAGGTTGGGTGATAAAATGGCACTCAAAAGTCAGTGCAGATTAAACATCAAGCGATGCACACGGGGAAAACAAGCCTTAAATTCAGGAATGAAAAAAGGGTTTCTGATGCGTACTACTACCCAAGTCTTAGACCATTGGACTAGCACAGGCAATTTGTCAAAGGCATCGCTTAGTGCTCAGCTAATACAGCATTTAGAGAGTAATATGAAAGAAATTGAACCAAAGAAGCAAATATCATTATAGCACTGTGTCAACACCTGGCTCACCAGGGCACTGTAGAGCACATGCAATACTAGTCCTCTCTTCTAGAAAACCTACCCAAGAAGTGGTGTAGTCTCAGAGGACAATCTGTGGCCCAGATTGGCTCCAGTCACCAGTGATAACTAAGCAGATTGAGAGCCTTCACCTCCCACAATACATAGAAGGCCATCAGAATTTGTTGCTATGGATCTTGTAGAAGGAAAGGGTTTAAACAGCCTCAAGGAGAGACTGGACAACACTGTGGAAGAACAATCCATTGAAGATTACTAAAGAGTCATGAACCACATTCATTCATGTCAGAAAATTCCCTGAGCTGAAAATAGTTGGAGGCTGGAAAAGTAATCGGTGAAGCATCGTGCAAGTTTTTCCCACTGTTCTTCCCGAGGTATCTTACTGTGATTTTTATTGGAGAAAAGACACTGGGTCACACTGATACATGAGTGCAATTTCCTCCTCTCAGTAGGAATCAAAACCATATCTCCCATCATCTCACAAACCAGACAGCCTCATCTTTTCTCATTCCCTAGGAAAAAAACAAAAAACAAAAAGCAACCAACGGCTTTTATTCAACAATCCCTAAGTATTTCAGAAAACAAGATTAACCATAGCTCTCATGTTGTGCCTGGGACACTCAGGCAGGACAGGGTAATTCTACATTTCAGGCCAAGGGAAGTGCACGCATCTTATCAAGTGACTGTTTCATATAACACAAAGACTCAAACCCCCATCTCTCAAGTGCGGATTTTTCCCAGACCTTTTCTTGCCAATATACAGGCCTGGTTTTTCATTTCCAGGAATATCTTGTTAGACACCTATATGTGGATATACATCCGGTCTCCTGATGCTAAAAAAAGGTATAGCAGCAGAGCTTGGGTAGAAACACCAGACTGAGGGCACTCCAAGGGGAAACAACGGGACAGGGACCCCTACTGCAAGTGGTAACTTTTCCACTGAGTATCGTTAACTGCACAGCTGGTTACTGGGTTAAACTTGAAAGTAAAAAGCACACATGCAGTACAAAAACATTTACATCTGTGATTGTGGCAACTCTTCATTTCTCACATATGTGGGGTGGAAGAGTTCCTTTACTCAATACCTGGAGAGCAAGACTTTTGGATACCTCAACCATATAAAGTATGTTCTTTCTCTCCTATCTGTTTCATGATGGGAGTTTGTACCCTAATGGGTGGTAAAACAGCACTTATTTTAATGAAACAACAGTTCCACGAGCTGCTCTTCCAAACTCAGAGAGTGGAGCGTTATTAAAACACTTGGTTTGGGTGTGTTGCTGGGTAAAGACTCCTACGTACAGACTGGTTAGAAGGTGAGCAGCACTTGCTAGACAACCCGGTGACTCATCACCAAACGCATTGTTAATCATATGTTACAGCATGTCTGACTTCATAGAATACCGTAGGTGGTGAAATGATCTGTGAATGAATTCAAGGTCTTGCTAGCTTTAATGAGGTTACATCGCTTCAGACTCCAAAAGCCTCAGCTGGGCAGGAAGCTGCAGAGGGTTTGCTATAGCAAACTGGGCAAAGCTCCCAGCACGCCATGTCCCTACTCCTGGTGGTGGCTTTGGAGAATCTTTAGGCTTGGCCCTGGCTAGAGCTGCTGCTCCTTACCCATTGTGCAGCACCTATGCAGGGCTGTTTTGGACAGACCTGGCTTTTGTTGCCTGAGGATGAGGGGTAGAGGCCAGGTAGTCCCTACAAGGGGAAGGAGTAGGATTTGACTGGTAAATAAAGCAAGACAAGAGGCCTGCAAGGCAGGCATATCACTTTAGCCACCACTTGGTCCCTTCCCAGGATGACATTCATGTAAATGACATTTTGAAGCTATGTAATCCCTGGTAAAATGAGGTACTTCTTTACCTTGAGGAAACAAACTGCACACGGATCAACCTACCAGTGTTACAGAACAAACTGTTCCTGCCCTGCAACAAGGAGCTGCAGCCAACACCTTCCACCTCAAGGTGCAAAAAGTCTGGCTGTGCTACATCAAGGGCTCCAGCACCTTTTGTCTTGTAAGACCTCATAATGAGACCAAAATAAGACACATTAGGTCTAAGTCCATACGGGAAGCAAAATCGGACACTAATACCCAAACTGACAAATGAAACACTTCACACATCAGGTGGAAGAATTTCTAGCACCCTGCTCCAAGCTCTCTGGTTGCACAACAGGCTCCTGGAAAACAACCCTTTCTCCAGCAAAGACAGACCCTTAAGGGCTGTGGTGGTTTGCTTCCATGAACAGTTTGACCTCAGAGGCATCTGCTTCAGATGAATGACTCACCCCATTTCAAGAAGCAGAAGGGTGAAACTAGTAATTAAGGGTGCAGCTTACTTGCTTGGGCAGGCTTTGTATGCTCAAATCATGAGTGGTCTCACTGTTACTATATTTAATGAACTCTCCCAATTAAGTATTTTGTTCCCTTCATCCCATAATGATGATGGTTTCTGCATGTTAAATGTAAGCCAGCAGGAAGCTGCTCTTTGTTTTACATTTGCAAGTTTACTTTGGTCTCCTTCACAGCTGGCAGGACAAACACCAGTCATGGAACTACTGAGAAACTTGGCATGAAATAATCTATTTTCAGAAACTTCTCTGGCACAGTAGAAAATAATGTACTTTTAGCTCAAATCTATTAAGTATTAACTGAACTTTCTTGTGATTTTTAGAGCAACGAATAGAAAACAGATGTGAAGTCAAATGAAACCACAGGGTCTTCCATCCCTCTCACACAGTTAAGTGGATTTCAACTTTGCCACAGCCCTGAACAAGAACACCTTTTATCTGCAGCCCTCTTGCAGCGGTTGCATTTCAAGCTCATACACCTTAGCCCTTGGTTGGAGGCATTCCCCTTGGGGAGGAGAAGAGCTCATTCTCTGCAACGTATTTAATCTTGGCCCTACCACCTAGACCATCTACAGGGATGCCAATTAGCATCAGCTGCATTATGCTGAGCTCTTATTTACAGCAGCACTTGCTGGGGACCACATCTTAGGCAGCCTCATGGGCAGCCTCTCACCCAGCCACATGATTACAGCAGGATCCTGCCCAGCTCACCACCAAATGGCATCAACTGCACGCTGCCCAATGGACTCGTGGAAAATTGCTGGCAAAGTATTTGTTGCTATGTTTAATTGCAAATTAGCAGCTGGAAACAAAGGAGGGGTGAGAACTGCATGAACAACCAGTGGTCCGCAGAGATGTTTGGAAACCTCCGATGAAACATTCAATGAACAAAGCAACAGCGCACTGGTTTTACTGCATCCAGAAGACTTACAGTTCAAGATATCTGTTGTTACAAGAGCTGGAGGCCACATGCCTCTTTGGAAGGACATCTCAGGGAACATTTGCGTTTTACAAGGGTAGGTGTTACAGGCACCTGAAGGCAGCAAGGAGCTGTGCTGGTCAGCGGTTTGCAGTGGCAATTAATTAACACTGGTGCTTGCAGTATCTTGGAGCCCTTAAGAAGCTGGTGGCTTTCAGTACACCAAGCAGCTCTGCATACACCAGTTGTTGAGGAACTTAGTTACTTTTTGTGAAGATACTAATGTTTGTTGTTTTTTTTTTCTTTTTCAGAAGGGGAAAAATACAACAAAACAAACTTCAAAGTGCTACTTAGCAAAAGCCTGCTGGATGCACATCTGGGGTGACTGAAGTATAGAGATCTACAGACCTGGACCTGCATGGTGCCTTTTAACAGTCCTTATATGAAGTTCTCCTTCTTTACATACAGAGATAGACCTGATAACAGCAGCAGCTGAAAAACAGACCATTTATCTTGGGTGACAGAACACAAAGCAGGAAAAATGGGACACGAAGACCCACATGCACAGACAAGGACATGGAGCACAAAAAGTGCCTCTGCAAAGTCATAAAAAAGATTGTGGTAGGAAAAAAACATTAAACAAAACAGATCTCACACATGCAGAATCAGTCCCAATACTAGCAGTGTAGATAGGATGGCAGCCAAAACCCATCAAAATGGCAGAGTTTGGTATAAAAAGCCAAGCCATAGAGTAGAGATATGAATTAGCAGCAGGAAAGGACTTGAAATTCATTCCTCTTTAGTAAGTCATCAGATAGCAGCAAACAAGGAATAGGGACAGTGTGGATTCAGCACCAACAGCTCTGCCTTTAATCCCCATTTGACACCAGGACTGGTTGCTAACCTGACCTCAGACGAAGGCAGCTTTTTACTAAATGATGTAAACTAAGTACAACTTGCTGTATTTACAAATACAGCAAACAAACCCTGTATTTTTACTACAGTAATGACTACACTTCCCAAAATGAAAACACTAGAGCATTTGAAAACTTTAGGGATGTTCTTTCTTTTCAGTTAAAATTTGCCCTTAATTTATCCCACAGACTTAATTTTTGGAAAATCCAAATGTGACCCAAAAAAGAGATGAGAAAGACCAATGAGCATGTGGAAAAAAAAATATCCCAGAGGAAATATCTGCCTGAGAGTCCCTCTGTGGATACCAACAGCCAAAAATTGATTGATCGAGCTACAGAACCTGATCTTGGCTGGTATCTAAAGGAATAGCACATCCTGCTGGACAGAGCACCTTTGCTAAGAGTGGTTTAGCCCTGGGCTATTCATTGGAAAGTCCCAACCACGAGTGCAAGATGTACGGAGAAAATAAAAAAGAAATGGAAAAAGATCAGGCAGGACAAGTCTCAACATGCTGAGTTTGTCCTCCGCTCTTGGCCCAGCTTACCCGCGTTACAATTATATCCTCATTCCTCAGAGGAGAGCACAGTTCAAAGAGACAATAAAACCCTTTTTAGTCTTGCACTTGGCAGAAACGTCACTGAAACGGAACTGAAATGACTCCTGGAGATAAGGCGACAAAGGAAGTTAAACTGTTCCCTACAGTTTGCCGCTGGGAAAACATCAGTGCGGAAATAAAAGCACTGCTGTCCACATGGCTCTTGCCTTCACCCAAAGAAGTGGGACCTACACTGTGATTTTAAATGGGATCGAATGTTATTGCCAGGAGATGGGTCACCCTTTGGGGTACAAATCAATAAACACTCAATTCAGATCCTGAGACACTTGGGTTGGAGTTCTGTAGACCACAAGATGTCTTGGGAAGGGGTCAGTTATTTGAGCAGCCACCAAAATAGGGTTCCCACTGCTTCTTCAATTCTCTCTTCTGAATGAAAAAGCCCCAAACAGGCATCTGCAATCAAGGTACAGCCTTTTCACCTTCAGTGATGGGACAGACAGGACCCTAGATGCGTCCCCTCCACTCAAGAATTACAATGGTCAAGCTTTTGGTGGAAAACAGGGAGATTGAGGGCAGCGTGGGTCAGCTTAGCACAATAAACAAAATAAGGATAGGTGAAAGGCAGAGCAAAGAGCATGCTCGGGGTGGATCAACGTCTGTGAGGTGTCCAAGAGAGCACCACCCAATCCCACTTCCCTCTCAAGTCAGATTAGCACAGATGGTGCAAGGCATAACCGTGCCCCAGGAAGCAATAAAGTAGCAAGGGAAAAATCACTGGTATTGCAGCCAGAGCTGTCTTTGCCTCACCGCTTAACAGGACTAGAGGTTTTGTACTGCTGACTAAAAGCATTACACACTCAACAGCCTTAGACAGTGAAATATTCGACCGCTACACCCCTAGACATGAATGAACAAGATAGACAGAATTAAAAGGCCCTGTAATCTATTACTAAACTGCCCAGAAATCATCAAGCAATTACGTTGTAACGTTACTAAATAGCGAAGCAATGTCTTTTTGTGTTGCTTCAAGCTTATTTCATCAAGGTTACCCTCTCCTGCTGCTCTGTACCTCTGGGAGCTCCGTGTATCCCCAGAGGATGCCCTGATGCCTCACTACTGATTAACAGTCATGCAAAAGAAACAAACTCTAGCCCTGTGAAGGACAGGCAACTTCGCTAATTATAACCAGGCTGAACGAGAACTTAATTATCCCACTGGAAAGCTGCAAATACTTCAGTCTGACTCAGTTTGTGCACACTAGACTTTTTCCTCCCTTTCCCCATGTCAAGGAATTTCCACAGCAGTCAGGAAAGGGGCATATGGATGAAGGCGGACGTGAATAATCAGGGAGGGAACTTTCCAGAACAAGGCAGCAGTGTGAAAAAGTCTTTCTTCTGGGGCGACATTTGCATGACCGAGTGATGACACAAGAAGACCACAAACAAAAAAGCCATTATACCCCTATGGCAGCTTTCAAAAATCTCCCAGCACTCACTCAGTCCTTCCCTTCTGTGCCAAAGCACCTCCTTCTGGGGACAGGAATTTCAGCCCCATCTGCAGCAGCACTTCTCCTAACGGAGCTGGGACAGGAATGAAAAAAAGCCATTTGATAAATGTTCTCATTCTGTACATCAGCTAACAACAGACTGAGAAAGCATCAGACAATGGAAATTATATATATGCACACAACCCCATCCTCATCTATCTATCTATATATTAATAGACTTCCCCATCGGGGAGCTGCAGCCCAGATGCCAGTCACACCCAGAATATCGTAGAATCATGGTTGGAAAAGACCTCTAAGATCATCTAGTCCAACTGTCCATGTACTACCAATATTGCCCACTAAACTATGCCCTTAAGTATCACCTCTCCATGTTTCTTGAACACCTTCAGAAATGGTGGCTCCACCACCTCCTTGGCAGCCTGTTCCAATGCATCACCACTCTTTTGGAGAAGTCTTTCCTAACCTGAACCTCCCCAGTGCAACCTGAGGCCATTCCCTCTAGTCCAATAGCTAGTTACAAGAGGCCGACACAGCACCCAAGGTGCAGCCTCACCAGTGCTGAGTACAGTTTGTCAATCACCACCTATTTCTGACAAAAGTCAGAATGCTGCTGGCCTTCTTGGCCATGTGGGCACACTGCTGGGTCATATTCAGCTGAGCATCAGCCAACACCCTCAGATCCTTTTCTTCCAAGCAGCTTTCCTGCTACTCTGACCCAAGCCTGTAGCATTGCATGGGGTTGCTGAGACCAAAGTGCAGGACCTAGCACTTAGTCTTGTTGAACTTCACCCCATTGCTCTCATGAGTGCCCATGCTAACAATGCTTCACAACTGCCACATTTAGTATCCTAGAGACTTGGTAGGTCTGACAGGCACAATATCTGCTATGGCATGATGGGTTAAAAGCTGAGCAGAGCTGGGGGAGAGAAACCTGTCTGCAGAGGACCACCATCAGTGGGGGGCTGGACCCACCTCCAAGAGAGAAGGCATCAGCTTAGAGCAGTGGCATGGAAAAAAGGTACAAAGCAGTATTGCTATAAAGCAGAAAGAAGAGAAAATAGAAACATACTATGTCCCTGAAAGAGCAGAACTGAGGCACTGAGAGTTGTGTTAATACAGAGAGCCAAGCAACAGGGTCAGCGTGGAAAGTGACAGATTGCTCTTTCAAAGACCTGAGAAAACCATACTCTGGCTGAAGAACAAAATCTATTTCAAAAATAAATTAAATTGATACTTGAGAGCTGTTTGAGCAAGAGTTGGACAAGATAGATCCAGAGGTTCCTTCCCACCTCAACCACTCTGTGGTTCTGTGAAATGCAGCCAAAGAAACCAGGGCACATCCTCAGGAAGGCATTCCAAGTGTTTGAGATTTCAGAATCTCAGTGGTACCAAGAGTACCACTGGACACTGGGCTTGTGCTGGAAACCCAGCTGAGAGCTAACCATAAATGCCTTGGGGACCCTGGACAAAGCTCTTTGTTCTGTGGGTCATTCATCGTGACGCAGAGGGCTGAGTGGTGTCGCAAAGCAGGCAGGTTCAGCCCTGCTGTGAAAAAGCAGCTGGGGACATCCAGGGCTGCAGAGCAGGCACTGCAGGAACGATGGTGCTGGACCAAGCCCAGCCTCTGGAGCCCCAAGGGGTATGCTCAGCCCCTGGGAGCAGGGAAACCATTTCTCACCAGCATAGGAAGCCAAGCGCTTGGCAACAAGCGAGACAGCCCTCCCCAAACTCCAGTTACGCAAACAGCTGCCTTCTGCTGGGTTTCAACATGCTCCACTGCTCCAAAAATAATTTCCTGCTTGATTTGATACCATTAGCAAGAGCACAGGGCACAGTGTGAATGGTCATGCTGCCTCATGCTAGATCCAGCTAGCCAATGGCTTCTAGAAAAAGCCCTGATTACTTTTTTTGTTTTGTTTGTTTTTGGCAAACAGGTACAATTACTCAAGAGGGAAAGGTAATAAGGGATGTAATGAGTCCTCTCCTCTTTCTCTGTAGAAAGTTTTGACACAAACCTGGACAAAAGCACCTGCCACCTCAGTCTGTCCCCCTGGCTCCTTCCTATAGTTGAGATTTCCCAGCCCGCACAGCTCTAACACTCACTTATGGCACATTACCAAAACTCCACAGCCAAGCAGCAGTCAGCACCAGCAAAGTTCAGTGACAATGTCGGTGCTTTCTAGGCGATCAGGAGCAGTGTCAGAGCTGCCAGGGTCCCCCGATAGCATGAGGACCCATAAGCGAACATCACAGCATATTTCACTCCCCACTCGGTGCCCCTTTTGAGGTTTGCAGGAAAAACCCCAGCCCAGCTCAGTGCTTTGGGAACAGCAACTCCAGTTCCAAGCTGGATTGGAATTTGGATAGCAAATTTGGTCCTATGGTGTACTGGATTTCCTCTTCCCTGTTCCCAGCCATTTGATGTTCCTTTCCAGGGAGCAGCACAGGACCTGCCCTGGGGAGACTCCTCCAGGGCCTTGCACCAGTAGTACTTTGGAAACCTCAAGAAATACAGACAGTTAACCATGCCAACGCCCAGCACATCATCATCACGCTGCATGCCCTAAGGAGTGCAACAGCGTGATGCCCCAATCCTGGTGTTCAGTACTCCAGGGCTTGCACAGGCATAAGCTACTATTTTCCAAATTTAGCTGAGGGAATGTTCAGTAAAGAAATGAAACAGCAAAAATAAAACCCGAAGCTGCTGCAAAATGGTATACAGAAGTTTATAGCAGATCTGCAAAACCAGAGGCTCGTTAAGGTTGAACAGAGTGCATGCCAGCATGAAGAGGGAACTCCCTAGCAGAGTCTGAAATTCAATTTCAGCATCTTTGGCATTTTCCAATATTACCTGGCTGAGAAGAAAAATTCATTGACAGCATCAGCCAAGTGGTTTTTTGCTGCCCTTCTTCTCCTATTCTTTGAAGTAAAGGTATGCAACAGAACCCGTTTATGCTTACACATTTAAAGCCCAAAGGACCACAAGGGGTCATTTTGACTTATTCTAACCACCCATCTTTCTTTCCACAGTTATTTTTTAAGCTACGCATTGGGTTAGGAAAGATTCTCCTATACTACAGCTCGAAGAAAATTAGGTGTGAAAAACCCACCACTGCTTCTGGGGAGCTTGGACATAAACAGAAGTCCCACCTCCAGCTCCACACAGGACAGTACTCAAGCAGGATGGCTTCCATATTTGAGGAAAAATACGCCTCTGAGCTGCCCCAAAAGCCAGGTGGGACCTCTCCTGTCACGGTGAGGAACAAAGAGATTAATGCTATGGAGAAAGTGGCTCTGCAGCTGCTGGGGACCTAGGCCAGGTGAAGGACAGGGCTGGTGGGAAGGGCTTGAGCTGATTTCCATGCTCAACTGACCCAACGTCTGCAGCTGCTGCTGCTCCCATCGCTCCAGGAAAGGGAGATAGGCAGCCATTCAGCTTTTCCAGACAGAGCACAATTTCTGTTTACAGCCTCTGGGCTAGGCTTTTCAAAAGCAGGAGCTGAGTGTCTATTCTTGCGGGAAACCAGGTGTGTAAACAGTTCAATTAATATATCCAGCACACTGAGCTCTATCTAGCACTGCAAAGAAGGCTAGTGGAGACAAGCCAAGAGCTCAGGAAGGAAAATACTTTTAAATAATATGCCTAATTAGGGATGGGCCCAAGCCAGAAGTCTGTACTTGAACACCTGGAAGAGCCCTGGGGAGCAAAAGTGTAACCCGAACCCAGATCCACGTTTTGTAACTCTCCCATCCTAATGGGCAGAAACCCAGCCCCCAACTCCAGTCTCACAGGGGTCCCAACAGCCAAAGTTTTGAGCTACAGCTTTCTGCTTTCAATCAGACCATGGTCCAGTTGCTGCCTCATGTCCCTCTCACTCAACCCCATGCTGCGCTCTCTCAGTTCAGGCATTGCCCAGTTCTGGCCAAAATAAAAAACCTGGACCAACCAAAGGTCAAGCAGCTGTACTCACATCTGCAAGCCAAAAATTATCAGTGGCTTTCAGTTTCATGCCAGAGGCCCAGAATTAGGGCTTGTTTAAGAGGCACAACATCCACAGTGGGGAAAGCCCCACCATGCCATGTACAAGACTTCACAAATGGCAGACTAGTCTCTTTCTCCTGCTTCCTCCCCCTCATCAGAGCTATCCAGGGTGGAGAGTTGCTGTAACTCATAGAATCACAGGATGGTTTGAGTTGGAAGGGACCCTTAAAGGCCATCCAGTCCTGCAATTTACAGGGACACCAATAGCTACATCAGGTGCTCAGAGCCCCATCCAGCCTGACCTTGAGTGTCTCCAGGACTGGGGCATCCATCACCTCTCTGGGCATCTACACTTTCCTGCCTCTCCATAACACAATCCCATTTGGCCCTCTCTTTAGAGGTGAGCCCCATCCCCACCAAACCTCCCTGCCACCACATGCCACGCACTTCAGGCAGCTACACCAGCCTGTCTAAACATTTACTTTTGGATGGCTCACTTCCAAAGTCCAGAAATAGATCATCAACCACAATTACAAAGTGCCTGGGTGTGCCATGAAATCAATTCCTTGCCCCTTTATAGCGTGCCATTTGCATTCCAGTGCTTTACATTTCGCACTGCTTTGCTGCTGCCTGGCGCCGAGCTCGCTGCAGCTCGCATCCTACAGACCTGCACATATGCAAGGCCTCATCTCCTAGATGGACTATTCTAGGTAGTTATTAAACAGAAGGAGTTTGCATCATCTGACCTTGGGTCCTACTATAGGTTGATACATTCTGCAAGGGCATGGGGATTTTTTTTTTGTTAATTTTGCTTTCCCTTTCCCACCAGGCTCTTAGCCTCCCACCAGCATAGCATGAGGCATACAGACAGAATTTGGATTTGCTCACGCTGAGTGTTGCAACAGTCAAGGCAGCACTCATATTTTGAGAACCATTGGAAAAATGTAGTTCTGCTGCTATTTAAAGCAGTTTTATACTACTGATGTACTTTTCTAGCTATCGTGAATTCTTCCGTGCCACAGCCAAAACTCAATTTCAAAAATCATAAAACAATGAAAAAAATATAATACAGAATTCATATAAAAGCATGAGAAAACCTTTATGAATCCTTAAGAAGGCCAGGAGACTCCATCTGAAGGGTGCTTGTCACGAATCACCCAGGCAAAAGCAGAATGATGCAAGTTTTGGTAGGGCAGGCAGATTATAATCAGGCAATTAGACATCAGGCTGTGAAATCAATCACATGTAATGGAAGTGCATGTGGGCATAGTGTGAGGTGCCAAGCCTGCTGTCACCAGCACCACTGTGAAAATACATTGCATGTCAGTACAGACTCCTCAGGTTACCCTATGGGCATCCTTCACCAAATGATTTCAAAATGTCTTTTCTAGACATCACTAGGTCCATCTAGAAATAGATATCTTCCTGCAACGAACAGTAATCCCTAGAAGCGATAGCAGAAGAAACAATGGCTTTAAGTTGCACCGGGAGTGGTTCAGTTTGGATATTAGGGAAAATTTATCCTCAGAAAGAGTGGTGATGCACTGGCACAGGCTGCCCAGGGAGGTGGTGGAGTCACTGTCCCTGGAAGCATTCAAGAACCATGGAGATGTGTAATGAGGGACATGACTAGGAGGCAATATTGGTGGATGGTTGGACCAAATGATCTTAGAGGTCTTTTCCAGTCTTAACAGTTCTATGAAGACTGGGAAATATCCAGCATTCTCCATTATCTAAAATCCAATTTTGTCTATACAAAAGAAAGAGGGGAAGATACCCAACCAATGTTGGCAGCAGATAATCTGTTACACAGCTTTATGTCAGGAAGGAGCCTTTCTACGCTTATATGGGAGGCGAGTCTGATGCACAAACCTTTCATTCTTCTCAGATTTAATAACCATTAGTGTCTTTAGTTCCACCCTTTTAAAATCCGAACTTCTAAGAATCTGGCCTCCCACAAGCATTTCTCACAAGCTCCTAGATAGCTTTTCCAAGGGCATTTATAATCTTGCTTTTTGTTTGTTTGTTTTTAAATTGTATTATTTTTTAAAGAAATATCGTGCAGAAATCTCATAGGGTTTTGAAAGTTTCATTCCTTCCTCTACAAGTTTCTTCACCCAGAGCTTGATACTAAACCCAACTAAAAGGAACCCTTCAAATGACTTCAGTAAGTCTCAGATCATATTCTCTAGGTTGAAAGAGAAATGAAGCAAATCCCATAAAAATAGAGATGATGCAGATTTTTGGAAGAGTTTAAGAGTTGGATCTCATAAAGTAGCTAATCCAAGAACTTCATCTTAGGATATCAGGGAATAAAGAAATACTTATTGAGACTGAGAAAAATAATACTGCATACAGACCACGAAGGATTAGATATATAAAGCCATCGCCATCAAGAAGAATACATCAAAGCTGAGGCAATACTTGCTGCAATAACAAACAAGTAGAAGAAAAAAAAAGTCCAGATGCTTGAAAATATGTTTTTACATCTTGAACCCACACTACATGAAACAAACCAGATTTCTACCTGTACTGAATTCTCTTATTCAGAGAATCCACTTTAGATATCCCCACCTAGGAGACTGAAGGAAAGATGTGGTCATTTCTGGACTGGAAGGTGCTAGAAACTCCTTCTCCTTTGGCTGCAATAATGCACAGTTTGCCAATGTGAAGGGACAAGCCCCAGCAAGCTGGGTGAGCTGGAGATGGCCAACAGTAAGCCTCCTGTGCCTTCTGGCAGTGCTCTGTGCCACTCTGTGCCAGGATGCTTTGCATACCTTTGGCTCTGCTGCTGGTGGAGTGGCTGTGAGCAGGGTTTCACAAGGAGCCTGTCATGAAATGAAAGCCCTGGGTGGGGCCACGGAAGCTAGTACAGTTCATGCCCAGGTCACAGCACTTTTATTTCCCTCTGAGCATGCCTGACCTTCACCTGCAGTGGCCCAGCGCACGCAAGAGGGTGCTGCACCTCTTGTCCATCTGGCAGCTTGCCGTTTGCCACATCCACCTGGCCAAAGGTTTAACACCCAATGCCAAGCTTTCTCCAAAGGGCTGCATTTCTAGTCTGCATAATACAGCAGTTTTCTTGAAATAAAGCAGGAACAAGCTTCTCTTTCCCTTCACTGGGAATAAAGGCTCATCTATGCTACTTCTGCCCAACCTCAGCCCCTCAGTTCTCCCAACCTGCTGCTCCAGAGGCCCTGCCAGATCTAAAAGCGTTAAGTTTTTCCCCACAGACCTCATCCCTCTGCTCTCTGAGCCAGAGGTCACAGCTCACAAACCCCAGTTCCTCCCAACCCATCCTTCCCATTCCAATCCCGCACATTCATCTCGACCTTTCATTCCCTCCCTGTCTGACACCCCTTCCCACACATCCTTCCTGCCCTGAGATCCCAACTCTCCCACCACAGAGTTGGGTCATTCACCAGGGCAGGTCAGAACTCAATGTAAGCATGACCCTTGGAGTCTGTAGGATTAGGAGTTGGAAAGGAGAGAGCAGTCCATATTGATGCATTCACACATGACTTGAGGAAGGTTGTACCATCCCACAGTGCCCTCCAGGTGCACCCAAACTCCTGCTGGGCTCAGCCCTGCTCTTCAGCCTCCTCCTCTGGTGGTCCCATCTCCACCAAGTTTTATGACTGACGGAGATTCCCGTTTATTTTTTTCTGCTGCTTTTTTGAAATAGCAAAATGCTGGTGCACACTTCTGATAAACAATAAAAAGAAGGAAGGAACGTCCCAAAAATGGGATGTCAGCTGTGCTCCCAAAGGCTCTGCCTGCTCAGGAAAGGATACAACCAGAAAAACTGGCTATGTTCCCCCCAAGGTAGGGGATATTTGCATGCACACATCTCATGATGGAAAGAGTCTGCACCCCAAAGGCTGTGTAATCCGAATAGCGGTACAGAATATGTATTAGGAGAAGGAGGGGAAAAACATTTCACTGCCCCCATTGTATGCCTGAGGAACACCACGGCAGAAGGAGGGGACAGCTTACATCACAGGAAAGCTGCAGCAGAGCCAAATCCCAAATACCACTTCAGGGACTTAACCTCAGCCTATTCTGTGTTTAGTGTTAACAAAGAAAACAGTATTTCCCTGGCTTTCAATCCTAAGCGATACTGCTGGATTTGCTGCCCAGTTATGAAACATTCCAGGAGTGGGAAGAGCGGATAAAGCTCCAGTGAGTCATGAGCAGACACTGCCTCACTGTCCAACCAGTACGATCAGGGTCACCTCCTGCCCTCTGTGCTGCCTCTCTGTTGAGGTCAGGCCCAAAATACCTTGGTGCCCTTCCACAGCATTCTGTTGTTTTGCTCCCTCTCAACACAGCCTTGCAGGAAACCAGCTCACATCCCAGTCACCAGGCCCAGAAGCCAGACACGCACTTCCCTGAGCTGTTTCAGACACGTTTCCTGAGAAGAAACGTCCCATTCCTCTCTGTTAGCCACTTAGAGCCTGAACAGCAGATTTTGACATAGATTCCCCCATTGTAGATGTCTAAGATTAAGTGAACTCCACCAAAGGTGCATGGAGGCATTCCTCATGTTCAGGAACAGGTTAAGCAAGTCATCAGGCATAGAAAGCTGAGCTGTAGGAGATGGATAGGAGGAGCAGCCCAGACCTCAGCCTTGACCCAACAAATTGTGAGGGGATGAGGTGCAGGATTCTCTGTCCAGGGGTGTTTAACATGGACTGTATAGACAGTTTTTGGGACAATGGTTTCCAAAGCTGAAACTGTCATCATGCAGAGTAAATGAGAAGAAACAGCTTGAATCTTCTGGTCCTCATTGTTGGTTTTTTTTTTTTCCTATTTATTTCTGCACCTTCCCTGATCCATCAGCTCCCTGACCAACAGACAATTTCTTATTCTCCTCTCATCTCTCCTACGCACCCCAGAGCCTGACTTATGGCAGCAGATACTGCAGCTCAGGCACCTCCCTCTCCCCAGAGCCCATTGATACAAAGGACAAAGCAAGGCCTGTGCCAACGTCACCAATCGACATCATTCCAGGCAGGGAAATGCCACGGTTTCTTCTGGAAAGGAGCAGGAGCAACTCTGGGCAGCAGAATGCCTGGCTTTGTGCAGGAGCAGAACGCAACACCCTCATCCTCTGCCACGCTCCCATCCGCCTTCCCAGCTCCCAACCTTCAGCCCTTTCAACACCCACAGTCTTTCCACTCAGCCACTAGGCAACGAGAAATTCCCTGCCAGAGGACACGGTTCAAATGGATTATTGAAAAGAAACACAATTCCCTACTCTGGGTGAACAAGCTCCTTCTTTTCCCCTTGAGGGAGAAGGGTAATAGCACAGCCACGAAGGGAAGTAAAAAACCCAACCATCCCCAAAGCCTGTTATAATATTAAATAAGAGACCAAAGGGATTTGGCCAGGAAAATTCCAAGTTCAAAAGAATAATTGCTCCGAGAGATTTAAGCCTAAAGCTGAGTCACTAAAATGAAGAAACGCCTCCTTGTCCATAGAAAGCAAACAAATCTTGGGTCGTGCTGCAAAGCTTCCGTATGTCCTTGTTAGAAAGAAAGAAGAAAGAGGAGCCAAATGCAATTAATCTTGGGCTTAGAAGAAAGGATGAAATCTCCGTAATTAACTACCTTAGGCTCATCTTTCCGCTTTTGAAAACTAATCCAGTCTCCTTCTCTCACCCTTCACCTGCAGCACTGACACAAAAGCACGCTACAAGCACACGGTCACCTCTCCTGTGGTGCATACACATCTGCTGCAGCTTTCCAACGAGTGCCCAGAGCAGGGTGACCTTTGCACAGCACAGAGCTGCTTTTCTCAGCCTCTTTTGTGGCTGGGCTGCGATGGAGTCTGCAGACTCACCAATAACCTGGAGACCTCAGGTGAACTACAAGAGTTAGTTTCAAGCTAGGTATTATATCTACTATCCTAATCCAGCTGTCAAATGACCAGAAAGCATCAATTAAAAAGCACATAAACATGAAAACACTTCCCAAACAATGATCACAAGCAGCTGTAATTTTAACTAATTGCTTTATATCTGATCCTCAGGTGGTTTAAATCTGTCTGACCACTATGGTGCCCACAGAAAACTCATTCTCCACAGCTGCATGCAGTTCGTTCAGAGGTGAGAGGGCAGGGCTACGTACTAAGAGTAAGGCCTTCAAAAATTAAATTTAAGCCAAATGGCAAACAGCTCTTCCATTTGCAAAAGGCAAAACTATATTTTACAAGATTATTTATTTGCTATTAGCTTCATTCTAAGCTTTGAAAAATGGGGGGAAAAACACAGTACTTCAGAGAAGAGGAGAGGCTGGAGCTAGTGGCTATAGCTGAGGAACAGAAGTCTGGATCTGACATCCAAAGAGGCCCACACAAATCAGAACAAGCCATTCAACTTCCTTCTTGGGGCTCCCTCAGTAAATAAGTCGATAAATATTAGTCTAACAATGAAAACAATAACAGACTAGCTCTTTAGGTCAAGTACATCAATGGTAAATACAATACAGTGAAATAATAGCAAAATGACATCAGCTGAGGAACCAAGAATGACTTCTACCCCCTCTCTTGTATACAAACCACTACTAACACATGAATAATGCTGTCAACAGTCTGGGAATGCTTTGTAGTGAGGCAGGGTAAAGAATGCCATGTGGACAGAAATCTTTAGCTTTGCTCATCTGTGACGTGGCAGAAATATTTTCAAAGTCAATTGGGGCATTTTTCTATGAGAAAGGGAAGTGATTACACAGCTCCAAGTACGGCTGGAGTCTTCCTGTCCTGGTATGGGAAACTGGGAGGGATGCACCAACAAGGACAATGATCCCTAGGCATATCCCTCACATGACACCCACTCCTTTCCCTCCAGGACAACGTCACAGACACAGCCAGAGGCCATCGGTGATGCTCCAGGGGCTGTTCAGGATTCACATCACAGAAACCCCCTGCCAGCACACTGAGGTTTGTCCCTTTTAAGCGGGAATTCCTACAGTCCTCCCGGTGGGACGCACAGATCCTCATGGGAAACACGGAATAGGGCTGGCCGACAGGCTCCGCTCCCAGTTCCGCTATGGGATGACAGGAGCAGCCCCCATGGGCACCGCAGTGGGATGCTCCATCGGCCACGCATGAACTGCGGGCTGAAGCTGCCCTCCGCAGGATGCACGGACGCGGATGAGAAGGGATTCTTAGTGACATCACCGTATCTGCAGAACGAGCCGACGGTGACACCTAGCGGGCACAGCGACCTGCTGGGCACGGATGCTTCCGTGACAAGCGAGACGCCTGGAAACCAGCTTCCACCAGATATGTGTACCTCTGTATATATTTCAGCCCCTTCACCCTACACAGCAGAACAGCCATAATACTAGCAGAGGTTGAAAATTAAATGATTTCCATGCTAAAACGAGTCTGCCGGTAAATTAAATACAGCCAGGAATTTTCTATTGCAGCACATCAAAGGAGACAGCCTGCTACAATGCACCAGGCAGTAGAAAGCATACAGAAAAGCAGCCGACGTGCTTTGACCCCCTCCATCTCTTTCCCTCCACATCCCAGCCTTTTCCCAATATCTTTCTCCTTACTGAGCATCCCTCCAAGCACATCAGTCTCTGCAAGAGTTTCACACTGACTCAGGTTTCCATTTTTCAATTGTACAACTCCCAGAGAGGCAGGCTATGCAGTGCATGCTGCTTTTCAGCATACATAGCTCCAGAGAACAAGATGGGAGACAGCCTCTGTTTCTCACTTCAACCTCTTTCCATACACATCTTTGCTACTATTAAAAATAATGCTTAAGTAGGCAAAAGACTCCATAAAAACACAGCAAGTAGTTCTTCATAGCAGCATGGAGAGCAAAATACTGAGTTCTGGGGTGAACCTCTACTGCCACCAGCATGACAAGGAGAGGTCTACAGCTGAGTTACTCAATGTGAATATTATTCACAATGGAACACAGAGATGACTTTCAGCAGGGGTCAGGTTTGAAGCATTCTTTGTCTAATCGGCCCTAAATATTAGTGAAAAGCTGCTAGTACAAGTTAGAGAAGCCTTCTAGCCACCTTGAATCCTATCAGCTTCCTTCATGTTGCAAGCAAGGACATACCAAACAAGTAGACCACTCACCCGAATTTGGTGGAGACAACTCCTCCCAGGGCAGAGCCAGCAATGATTCCTACTCCAAAGCAAAGACCCAGCTTCCCCAAGGCAGCAGCACGTTCAGAAGGAGCCGTCAGGTCTGTAATGACCTTCTGAGTACCTGGAAGGAAACAACCACTTGAAAGAAGCCTGCTGCAGTGTCTGAGCAGTGTGTACCAGTTTATAGGCTACAGAATCATAGAATCTTTAAGTTTGGAAAAGATCCTAAAGAAACTCAACCCCCAAGCATTCCCACCATGCCCATTGACCATGTCCCTGAATGCCACATCTCCACAGCTCTTAAACTCTTCCAGGGATGGTGACTCAACCACCTCCCTGGGCAGCTCGTACCAGTGTATCATTAGCACCTGCCACAAAACTATCCTTGAAGCCTTATGCTCATGCACACCACCAGAAGGAATTAATCGGAGGAAGCGACACTCCAACCCTTTCACAAGCACCAAAAAAAAAACAAAAACAAACAAAAAAAACCCTCCAGCATTAAAAACAATTTAGGAAGTCCCTCAGACCCAGCCGACCTTACCTGGCAATCCATGCATGAACACTGATGGCAGCCTGGAGAGGAAGAGGATGGGGACACTGGTGGACATGGACAGGAGCAGGAAGAAGGCACTTGCGGATGCACAGGAAAGAGTTAAGGCAGCTCGGTTACCAAACTGATCTGCAAACCTAGAGCAGAATTGGTGAGAGGCTGTCAGAAGTGGGATTTTGCAGGACCATCCAGGGGGATTATGCTGTTAATCAACTTTGGCCACCTTCACTGTTCCCCTGCAAGAGCTGATGGGGCTTCCAGGAGTGAGCTTACTTTGCAACACTGAGTCTGTTCAGACAAAGGAATCAGGCTAACTATTTTTTCAAGTCCAGATTCAATGATAACTGAAGCTGCTCCGGTTTATTTCTAGAGGATGTTCAAAGCATCAAGGGAAAATAGAAAAAAAAAAAAACACTTGGCACCTGAAGCTTGGACAAAACAGTTTTACATGCAGGAAACCCTTTTCTCCTCAAACTTACATCAAAAATTTTGGCTTCAATCCAGGAACATACACCTTCAGACCCAGTGGGAAGCCACACACATATGAATCTTTTCCTTTTCCCATTCCCTTCAAGTACCTTTCCTGGACATCAGAGGAAAAACAGATTTTGGATGTAGCAGGTACAGACCAGAATCCCATGAAGAGAAACTGAAGCATACAGCAGCACCTTATCCATATATCGCTGCTGATCAGCAGCAGGGCTAAGGAGAAAAGTGAGTTTCCAATCATTGGACCACATTGCTTGTTCAAGTTTTTCTGCCTTTTGGGAGTAGGCTCCCCAGTCACTCCAGGATTTTTCTTGCCATTTACACTTCATTAGGAACAGGAGCTCATGTCCCATAAGACAGGCAGAAAGCTCGAGTACTTTCCTATTCTTTTCCTCTTTCTGTAGATGAGCTTGAAGATAGAGCAGTTCTTAAAAATGCACCTAAACTCAAAGGAATTTTAACTTTGTATTAAACTCTGACATAAATTCAGGGAGACGTGGACATAGAAACAACTTGACCTGCAGTCTTTCCATTGACAGCTCTACTTAACATGAATAAATAACCATTTTTTCCCCTAGGTTCCCCAGTCAGAGGACATTTCTAAGGTTACAAGTGGCTATAAAATGCTTGCAAGATTAAGCCATTTGGGACCTAGGCTCTGAGGGCTCTGATGGCTTAAGCCTGTTCCCAGTATATTGTTACACATAAATGTGTGCCATTAAAACGTAGTTACGCAAACATAAAGGCTGCTTCTATGCCTCAGTATTTCTAATTAGAGTGTATTTATTCTCCCCTTGGTCCATTATGAAATCTTCAAACATTTCAGCAGAACCACAAAACAGAACTAAACTTTCTATTGTTATTATTAAAAAGTAAAAGATTGGCCCTTTTCAGCCATGAAAAGGGTAATGAGTATTGTTCTCACCTGCCAAAAATGGGGCCTCCCATGAGCTGGAGGACACCAAAGGTTGTCTGGAGGTACCCAAACCCCACCGAGTCCAAACCCAGGTTCTTTGCCAAGTACTAAAGAAAGAAAAATACAAAAAGCAATGGGTCATGGGAAATGAAACATGCTATATTTCTGAATAAAGAGCTTCACATCTGCACGTAAAGGACCAGAGCTCCGTACTCTGAAGGGAATTGTTTCCTTCAGCTTTTTCTACCTACAGACAAAATCTTTATCACAGAATCATTAAGGTTGGAAAAGATCTCCAAGACCATTGAATCCAGCCATCATACCATGTCCACTGGACCATGCCATACCTCCACATCTCTTGAACATCTTTGGAGACTGTGACTCCTCCACCTGCCTGGGCAGCCTGTGCCAGTGCTTCAACTTTGTGTCAGAAAGGCTGGAGAATAAATACAGAGCCTATGGCCTACACCATCTACTAAGGAAAATCAGCAGGATGTGATCAAGCTAATCAATTTTGCACCAGGTGACAAATCAGAATCACTTCTCACACTCATGGTCCAACACAGCTAAATTTGAGGCAGGCTCTAACAGTCAGATTCTGACAGTGGGGATGGGGTATTAAACAGCCTTCAAAAAAAAAAAAAGAACAGAGCAAACCCAAAAGAGCAGCTTTCACTAGAGGCAAGAAGTGCAGTGCCCACCAATGCATACTCACAGGCATGACTCCAAACTGCATGAACAGGAAGGTCAGCTCCAGGGTTACTATCAGGTAGGCAGCAAGGATCACCCGGCCCCTTCTGACCTCTCCTGAGGCACTGCTCTGCCCCCAACTCTCACTCTTCATTCTTCCGACTCCTTCTTCACCCTCTGGACTGTTTTTGCTGCTCATGGTGCTCATGGAGTGACTTACGAAATAGGACGTGAAGGTGTGTTCCAGCTGGGAACGCAGAGCGTACTAAAGGTGCAAAAGCTGTGTTTGCAGTTCAAAGCTTAACAGTGTAAAGATGCTGAGTCACCATGCCAGAGATTGTCTTTACTTTTCCTACTCTCCTCCCCTCTCATCAGGCAGGATCGGAGGCAACCACTAGCTGAGTAGCTCCAGATCTCACTGCTCAGCCTTGTCCTGGTGGGCTTGCTGCTTGGAGGGCCATGCAGAGACCAGCTTGGAAATGATAGCAGGGCCAAACTGGACATTGCCCGGTGCGAGAACACGTGGCAAACTCTTCAGTTCCTTAACTCCTTCCCTTCTTTCACTTCTGTCTTTGTTTCAGCTGGGACAGACTTGTTTCCTTCGGAGCACCTGGTGCAATGCTATCTTTTAGTTCTAGGAGAAAAACTATGTTGACAACACACCAGTGTTTATAGTTGCTGCTAAGAAGCATTGTACAGAGCCAAGGCCCAAAGAGCTGGGAGGAAACATTGCCTCTGGTAGTCCAGAGAAAACAACTGTTTTCATTCTTCATTAAAATAATATTGATTTTAGTTTTGGAGGTTACAAACATAGCTTAGAGCAAAGTAACTATCTTCATGTCCTCATGCTTCTTGCAGTAAGTTTATGTCACCTCTGACCAAATCCCAGTCCTACATGCAATTACCACTGCCCTCACCACAATCTCCACTTGAACCCTCCTTTCCCCTACACCAGGTGCTGCAAATTGAAAGTACCTGAGCTATGAAGTTCTTACATGTACCTCCACTGAGACTACAGATTACTAACCAAAGCCAAAACATAAATAAAAAGAAAAAAGTATCAAATCCACACAAATCAGGAGGCTGACTGCAAACAGAGGCATTAAAAAAAATAAAAATAAAAATAAAAATAAAAAAAACCCTTCCTTTGTCTTTTTTGTTTGGTTGGTCTTTGTTTGTTTGTTTGCTTGCCTGGGACTTTGTTTCCTTGTTTGTCTGCTCTCAGTTTTATTTGTTTGCTCATCTGCTGAAGCCTTGAGGTCTGGTTGAGCGTTACCTTTATTTTAAAGAGAAACAGAAAACAGTAATTCCAGCACGCTGGCTTTGTAGATTATGGAGATCTTGGTGGGAAGAGGTCTCAGGAGATCATGTCTTCCTTTCTGTTTGAACACACCAGCTCAGCTGTGGTTTTCCTTAGGCCAGCTTTGAAAACACCCAGGGAAAGAGATTTGCCACTTTTGCTAAGTGGAGGGATTTTTTTTCCTAATGACCAACTCACATTTCTCAAAGTGCAGCCAGTGGTCACTGTCCCTTGGGGTATCAGCTGCCACCATCAAGATGCATTTGGCTGGATCACCTCCAAGCCCTTAGGGCAGCTGCAAGCTGCTGTTGGATCCCACTGGACCACTCTTTGCCGAAAACACTGGGGGCAGGGGGTTGGAACTAGATGATCTTTAAGGTCCCTTCCAACCTAAACCATTCTGTGATTCTATGAAGTCCTGCAGACCCCTGACCTCACATGTAGCCCAACCTGGCCCAGGCATGGAGAGCTGGTGACCTTCTCATGGCACACAAAAAGATGATGAGAAGGTGAGTTACATCTCATGCTGGTGTGCAGTAGGGAGCCCACTGTTTTGGAGAGGGCTGTCAGACTCTGTCTCCTGATGAACGTGGGGAGGATCAACGGTTTAATGTTTCACCAGGGACTGAGGCTGTGCCACTGGAGGCTGTAAGGAACAACCTTCTGCAAACACATTCAGAGCATGAGTCAGTCAAAAAGCACTTTTAAAGAGTAATCCTCCTATGCCAATGCAGATCCAGCTCAGGACAGCTCAGATGTCGCATTTCTTACTGAAGAAGGAAGGTTACCAAGAGTGCATCCCAATTTAGCAAAAAACTGGTGCTAGGCATTGAATTCTTCTAAGTGCAAAACAATGGGGTTTTTTTTGCGCTTTGGGTTTCCTGCACACAGCAGCAACATTGTCAAGTAAAACTTCCTGGTTTGCACTGGGCAGGCACAATGCACAAATTGCCAGCATTGAATAGAAGAGTAAAATTAATGACAGAGCTCTCTTTCCAGAGGTTTTGAGACAATCACAAAAACAACTCATGCAAATACAATGTGAAATACTGCTAACAGGAAGTGTTGCTGACTTGGACACAAAAAGTTGCAATATTTTGACTGGTAGGTTTGTCTCAGCAGCAACTGGAAAGGGATCCCAGCGAGGCAATGACTTGCATATGCACTGCTCTCCATTGGCCACCTTCTCCCTCCATAGACAGCCTCATCTTGCCCAGGAGCCCCATCCAGCTAGGGAGCTCGTCTGCTCCTACACCCATTCCTGATGGGTGGTGTAAGCCGGTGCTGCATTTGGTTCTGAAGGGTCTGTTCTGGGTCATCACATCACTGATGAGTCACTCTGAAAGAAGAGAGACTGATTTTTAAAGTGGGGGAGAATACATTATGAATAGAAGATGGATTTTCTTGGGTACAACAAATAAACTTTAAGCAGATGCATATCCCAGGGAGACTGTGGTGAAAGCAAGCAAGGAGACGAGTGTGAATGCCTTGTGATTACACTGCAGATTAGGCCATTAGCTATGCATTAAGCCTTGACATGTATTCTCAACATTTTTGGCGTATTTACAGTTGCCCTCCCTGGTATATCTTTCCTGAGGCCTATTTATCTGGTAATCTCTGGAAGAAAAGATGGGGAAACCTGAGAACAACTTTACGAAAGAAATTTGCAAAGACTTAGTGTTTATGTTACTTGGGAAGAAATCTTAAATCACTGGAAATGGGAAGCCTGGCCAGCTGAAAGTTCTTGGGGAGGGGAAACCCATCCATGGCAACTGCAACAGTTGGAAACGTTGGTTGAGAAAGGACAAACCATAAGGAAATCCATCCTAGATCCTTCTCTCCACCTGTCTTGCTTTTGACAGAGGAAGGTTAATGTGACCTGCAGCAACGCCAAGTGCTCTGGGTGGGATCCACCTGTCAGAACAAGATTTATAGCCCCAGAAGAGTATTCAGGAGAGACTGAAGAGCTGGCCAGCAATGAAGGGCTCTTAGGCATCAAATCCTCTGTCAATGTGAGCTGTGCTCTCTCTGGCTGTAAAAAAAAACAAAAAGCAGTGAGATCACTCAGATTCTGCTTCAGCAGAACAACAAATCCCTTTGGGAGACACAGATCCCAGGGCACCATCCTCCTTGTGACGCTTCTGAAGCGACAGGAGAGGGAAGGGAAGCAACCTCCTGAAGAGATGTCCTTCAGGTCTGTGGGAGCAGCCCAGGACGGAGACCAGGATGCTGCTGGTGAAGAAACACTCTGCTAACGGGAACCCAAAGTACTGCATGGGCTCCTGTCTATCACACAAGCCATTGCTCCCTGCTTGGCCCAACTGGAACACTCTGACTTGTGGTGAGCTGAAAGATTGCACTGTTGAGCAAATAAGAGTGCATGTGGCCTTGGTATGGCCAGAATTATGTCCCACGGTTGTTGACTGATTTATTCTTTTGTCTAATTGTGTTCACAGAGAAAAAAACAAAAGCAGCTTGCTAATGAATGGAAAAAGAATCCACATGGCCAGAAAAAAAAAAAAAAAAAAAA